>CM076584.1:1388018025-1388434358 GCA_034641835.2 Pinus albicaulis
CAAAGTTCAAAATGTCTTGGCCAAAAGTTCAAAACTTAAACAAAAACAAGGGCCCCAACAAAAACCTC
Source organism: Pinus albicaulis (assembly GCA_034641835.2). Lineage (NCBI taxonomy): Eukaryota > Viridiplantae > Streptophyta > Pinopsida > Pinales > Pinaceae > Pinus > Pinus albicaulis. The sequence goes on from CM076584.1 coordinate 1,388,018,094, forward strand.
AATACATTAAGAACTTTCCTTATCGTAAAATACCTGAGCATATTTCACATATTCAAGAAGCATCCGCGGTGGGAGAAGTATCCAGGAGTCTCCCTAGGATAATTGCATCCATAGAGGATCACCAGGTGGAATATCAACTGATATGAATGGGAAAATTAGTGTTTTTGGTGCTAAATTCCTATTGAGAGAATAAAAAAGTGCTTGAATACTATGAAGTAAATTCCAGCTTAACCATGAGTTTTTATGTGTTTTTTATGTGAATTTCAAGAAAATTAAAATAAACAAAACACTCAACAACAAAATCTAATAGACATGAACATAACCATAAATAGTAACACAATAGTACGTGATGAATGAGTTCACCTCGCCTTGGGTATGTCTCCTTGGTCCATGCTTCGCATTTGGTCAAAAAATAATTTAGTTATGGACTCTCCATGTTTCGCACTAACTGCTGCACAAATTCCTGTAAATCTGGCACCGAACCTATATTTTTGCCTTGAAATTCACTAATTGAGCGCCAAATTTCTAAAAAACTAGGAAAATTTCTCAATACACTAATTTTCCCAATAAGACCTTAAAGCCAAATTTCAAACCATACTGTATATGGTTTAATAAAAAAATATATAATAAAAAAACCACAATGTTTGCTAACCGTCGGTCTTAACATTTAAGGTAGACACATGGATGTTTGTTTTAGCAGACATTTAGCTGTTATGGTTATGTTTAGTGTAATGTGGGGGGGCTAGCCTCTCGCCCATGGTCCTACCCTCAGTGTGGTGATCAGGGTTGGCGCTTGACCCTGAGCCCCAGTCCCAAATGCCAAAGCATTGAAACATAAATATATGCCAAAACCTTAGTCTATTAATACTCATTGTGATGGCACAGTGGTAAAGGCTTATCCTCATTGCTTCAAGCTCATGGGATTGAACCTCGTCTGCTCCGCTCAGACCTTGACCAAATTTTGGTGGCCCTCAAGCTACCATGTGGTGGCCCCTGGCTCGGCAATGTGGTAACCTACAATTGGAATCCATAAAAAAAATCAAATCATGCCATTTCAAACCAGTCAGGTAGTACTACTTGGTACATTTTCATTTTTCAGAGGAAATCCATTGAATAAGTCAACCTGCCACATGGGAATGCCTATTCAGGAGCATGGATTGTAGACTAGACTATCCCTGTACTTTTTTTTTTTAATTTTCATGTTTGAAAAAGTGGACATAACATGTTTCTGGGAGCATATGATGTCATTTTTCTGTGAAATGAGTTGTGTCGGATTCAAAAAGATGACATCCACAGGGTCTTTCATGCTCCACACAATTCTAACAACTTACATTTTATAGCAGAATTTTGAGCACCTGATCACTCATCCCCAATGGAAGCTTTTGGACCCAAAAATATCTTTCATTACCGAACATGTGCATGAGGTTACAACCTCCTCACCTTTCGAGTCTAAATATACTAGAATTTTCCTGAATTCAACAATTTCAGTTTTTCATAAAACCTAATATTTTTCATTGAATCTTGCGACGTTGTCTTGCTGTTACAGATACCATCCTAATGAAATTTCCTAGAATTTTTAGAACAACACACTTTCCTTGATCAAACAATAATGTTACCTCCTCAGTCTTCAATCTAAGGAAACTTAAATAACTTGAAAATTTTCTCACCTTGAACATTGTCGACATGGCGATGTTTAGCTTGTCTTGCCTTGTACTCGTGTCGACTTTTGACTAAATATTTTCGACATTTCCATGTACCATTTTGAAACAAAAAATAACTACTTGTGGAACCTATGGCTTCTTTTACATCTTGATTTGGTTCTTGTTCTTTTAATTTTGCACCATTCAACACTGGCATCTTTTTCCCATCATTGTTTAACAATGATGTGGACTGCTGAACATCTTTCACATATTGTTTACCTCTTTTCAAAGGTAACATGTTGGAGCCCTGAAATATCTTATTATAACTATTATCAACTTCAATGAAATCATATTTTTATTTTATGCATATTTTTGAAAGGTCTCATTCAAAACATCAGTGTGCTTGAACATTAACAAAGCCAAGTTTTGACTTGCAGTAGCTATTCTCTTCATTCTTCTTGCATGCACAAGAGACAAAGTCATCTTATTATTATGCGCTCCAAATATGTACTCAATTCCATTCTTGAAAAAATGATACTTATTCTCATGGTGATGAAATATTTCCCTCCTATCATAAAGATAAGTACTTCCCAAAATAATACCTAAAATCTCAAGTGGAACAAGATCAAGTTCATGTTCATCAAGAAATTTTGAATTGATTGAAAACCTTGGGATGCACTTCCTTGTTAACTGCAAGTTTTCATTCTTCCATATGAAACCTAAAGGATAAGGTCTTGGATGTGGAATGGTTTCTATATTTAACCTCTTAACTAAGTATTTAGAAATTGAATTAGCTTTAGAACCACTATCAAATAGTGTGCTTATTTTGGTATGCTTTGAAACAACTCTAATATGAAGGAGTTCAATTCTTGTATCATCATCTTAAGTTACATTAGAAAAACTTGAAGAACCAATGCTTCTATTTTATTACCTTTCAGACCCATTGTTGTAATCTTGGTGTCATCTGCTGAATCTGAACCTATGTCATGTTCAATGATTGTAATTGTTTTCTCCTTCTCTTTGGTTTTAAGTTTGTTGGGCTTCAACTCTGGATGGAGTTTCCAGTAATAGTATTCATCATGGCCATTTTTCAAACAATTTTTACATGCGGGTTTATATTTATACAATTTAATATAACCATTTTTCTTTCCTTTTCCCTTAAACTTACCCTTTTTGTTTCCTTCATACTCAAGGGAACTATCACTTTTCCCATCTGCAGTATGTTTCCCTCTTGCTTCTAGATGTGTGGCTTGACCACAAACCTCATATAAGTTTGTGGGATTGAAAATGAAAATAGTATGTCTAATATAGATATGTAAATCCCCAATATACTTTAACAAAGTGTCTTGAGAAGATAAATTGACACCCAAAACTAGTGCTCTTCTCCTAAAATATGATGTATAATTTTGAACACTTTGTCCCTTTAGTTGTCTAAAATTCTCCCAGTCCATTATAGATCTATGTGTATATTCTAAAGGGTAAAATTTCCTTTTAATTTCAACAATAAAATTAGACCAAGAGATTGAAATGTTACCATGGGTTTTCATCTCTTCTTGTGTCTTGGCTTTTGACCATACTAGTGTTGCACCCTCCAGTCTCAAGGAAGCTAGCTCAATCTTTGTGTCATCATATTGAAGGTTTTGATTCCTGCAATAGACCTCCAATTGATGAAACCAATTTTCAAGATTCTCTACATTCACTTCACCATAATACATAAGAAGCTCAAATTTAATATCAAGTTTTAACAGGGGTTTTTTACCAATTCCTTTTGAGGTATGTTCATGAGTATGAGTAAGGGTTGTAGTAGTAGAAGAGGATGAAGATGAAGGTGAAGATGGTGGTGAGGATGATGGTGGAATATATGCTAGCTTATCACCATTTCCATTACCTCCTCCTCCTGAAGAACCCTCTCCTATTGGAGGCCTAGAGCTTTCACCCGGCAACCTTGTATTCCTCTCTTCATAGAGGAATTTCAGAATCTATGTCATGCCAAAGAAAGAATTATTAAAATCCTTCGAATCCTCTATCATATTATAATTTACTCCTCCATGAGACATGCTTATTGAAGTCTCAGGTACAATAGGAGGTGAATATTGTGGTGGAAATTGTGGAAACTATGCCCTCCTTCTCCTTGGTCAAACTAGAGAACCTGCACCCAAGATCTTTCCTTATCCTCTATTTAGAATAAACCTTGTAAGCATTTAAACACTTGCAAAAAAATTGAATCCTCCTTGCACAAGTAAACCTAGTTCTCTCATAGCAACTTGATCTGAATGGGAAAGTTATTGTTTCTTGTGCTAAATTCCAATTCAAAATATAAAGAAAGTGCTTGAGGATTATGAGTTAAATTGAAAGTTAACAATGATATTTTATGTGTTTTTATGTGAATTTATTGAGAAAATCAACATAAAAAAATAAAATTTAACAAAAAAATATAACAGACATGAACATCACCATAAACATTAACACAACGTCACATGATGAAGGAGTTCACCCTGGGCTACATCTCCTTGGTCCAACTTCCAATGGCCTCGCCATCTTCTATTATGTTCAAAACTGCGATTATATACCTTTCTAATTATCACAAATCTATGAAACATGTTCCAATGGCTCCATAATGAGAAAAAATGCATATGTATCCTCTCTTTGCTTCAAATTTGGTCAAAAACTTTGTTAGTTATGGCTTTCCCAATTTTTTCACAAACCGCTCCACAAATTCCTCCAAATTGAGCACTAAGCCTACATTTTCACCCCGAAATTAACTAAATAAGCACCAAATTTCCCAAAAACCAGGTGATATTTTCGATGCACTAATTTTCCACATAAGGCTTGAAAGCCAAATTTTAAACCATATTGTATATGGTTTAACAAAAAAAACTTCGTAATAAAAAACCCGCACAGTTTTGTAACCATCGACAGTAACATTTAAGGTGGAAACATGGGCGTCGGTTTTGATGGAACGTTAATTGTTATGGTTATGGTTAGTGTAATGGGTTGCGGAATGGGGCTAGCTTCCCTCCCATGGTCTTGCCCCTAGTGTGGTGACCAAGGCTAGGGCTAGACCCCATCCCCTACCCCCGAATGACAAAACATTAAAACATAAATATATGTCGAACCCTTATTCTATTAAGACTAATCGTGATGGTGAAGTGGTAAATTCTTGTCCTCGTTGCTTGGAGGTTGCGGTTTTGACCCTCGCCCGCTCTGCTCAAACCTTGACCCAATTTCGGTGGCCCTCGGGCTACCATGTGGTAGCCCCTGGCTGGGCCACGTGATAGCGTGTGATTGGCTTCCATAAAACCAATCAAAATGCACCATTTGAAACCAACCAGAAAATGCCACTTAGCATAGTTTCATTCGGTACTGCAGTTCTGTTAACCAAATAAAATTGCCACATGGCATGCCCAGTTGGTAGTACAGACTGCTGACTAGACTATCCCTCTACTTTTTTTCAAAAAATTTCATGTGTTACAAAGTGGAAAGAACGTGTTTCTATGAGAGTACTGTGTCGTTTTTCAGCGAAAAAAGCTACATTATATTCAGAATGATTATATCTACGTGGTTGTTCAACCTCCACACCATTCAAACAACTTTCATTTTTTAGCATGATTTTGAGCACATGATCATCAACTGACAATGGTGGATGTCGAAGGTAATATATTTAATCATTTTGTTTCCATTTTAATTGATCCGAGAACTCATTTGAGTTATGTAAGCCCCAAAATAGTTGAAGTATGTCATCTGCAAATAATTAAATTTAAATGTCCATGGTTGGTACAATTAAGTATAGGAGCTAAAAGGAGGGTTTCTGCTAAAAATAATAATTTCCCTATTTTAATCCCAGATAAGAAAATCACCACAAATTTAAATAATCTTCCCCTAGGATCATATGATATGTTGATTAGCATGGACTAAATTAAGATTCATTGCTCTCGTGTTAAGTCTAAAGCTAAAACCATTTTCTACTTCAATGATGAAGGAATTCGACATGGAATTCAAAGAGTCCAATGACCGGTGAAGCTGAGAACTGTTACTTCCTCGCAATTGGGTAAGTGTCTTAGGAATGGATGTCAAATTTCTGTATTTCACGTGGTGTACACTAATTTAAAAGAGAAAACCTTAACTTCAGAAAATATACTCATTGCACAAGAATTTCCAGAAGTATTTCTGGAGGAGATTCTTCGGCTACCTCCCAAGTGAGGCATTGAATTTACTATAGAGTTAATTCTTGGAGCTTCCCTAGTATATAAAGCCCCTTATCATATGAAAACTCCAAAATTGATTTATTCAAAGATGCAACTTTAATAATTGTTGGAAAAAAAGTATATAAGCCCAAGTGTGTAACTTTGGGGAGCCCCTGTACTTTTCGTGAAGAAGGGTGAAAATGTGAAGATAGGTCACTTTTGTGACAATTCGGGGTGGAATTTTTTTTTCCTACATAGTTCGGACGAACTCTTGTCATAGTTCGGCCGAAAAATTCAGGAGTTCGGCCGAACTATTGAATTTAGTTCGGCTAAACTTCGTTTTCTGTTTCAATTGACTGCATACTGACGACAATGGCGAATATATTTTTCGTCTGAGTTTGGAAAACTGGAAAACAAAGTTCAGCCAAACTTTTAGTTTGACCGAGCTATTATTTTATAAATATATCGCCTGCAACCTTTTCCGGGTTTCTGTTCACATTTACCGCGGGCTCGTTTCTGTCCAGCATTCTCCCACGCACTCGAATCTGTGCAGCATTCTCGTGCGCTCACTTCCCACGCTCGTATCTGTCTATCATTCTCGTGAGCTCACTTCGCACACTCACTTCTTTCCAGCATTCACGCGCGCTCACTCCTTTCCAGCATTCCCATGCGGTCACTTCTGTCCAGCATTCTTTCGTGCATTAAGCTCAAGGAGGTAAGATACCAAATTTTAAATTTTTGTAAGTTTTTTTGTTGTTGTTGTTTTTAATTTGGTTTTAATTTCTGTTGATTTTTTTATTGCAGAGGTCTTCCATGACGTCTTCAACATCCTCAGTGTGCAGGTATGTTTAACATTTACTGTTTTTCAGTAGGGAATTTATGAATAGAGAGGCTCTGTCTCTGCTTTTTTTGGCCCTGTCTCTACTTTTTTTGGCCCTTTATATTAATTAGATATAAAAAATTTCAATACTACTGTGTACATTTGAGAATATTTTGGAACATATTTATATAGATTATATATACACATGTACTATTTTTGGTTGTGTCTACTTTTTTTTGGCTTTGTCTCTACTATTTTCAGCTCTGTCTCTGATATTTTGGGCTCCGTCTCTGCTATTTTGGGCTCTGTCTCTGCTATTTTCAGCTCTTTCTCTACTATTTTTGGCTCTATCTCTGCTTTTTTCGGCTTTGTCTCTGCTTTTTTCGGCTCTGTCGTTGCTTTTTTTGGCTCTGTCGTTGCTTTTTTTGGCTCTGTCTCTATTAATTAGAGCATAAAATTTATAATAATACTATGTACATTTGATAATATTATGGAACATTTTTATATAAATTATATATGCAGATGTACTTTTTTTGGCTCTGTATCTGCTTTTTTTGGCTGTCTCTACTTTTTTAGGCACTGTCTTTATTAATTAGATATGAAAATTTATAATACTACTGTGTAAATTTGAGAATATTTTGGAACATGTCTATATAAATTATATATACATATGTGCTTTTTTTGGCGCTGTCTCTGCTTTTTTTGGTGCTGTCTCTGCTTTTTTTGGCATTGTCTCTGCTTTTTTGGCACTGTCTCTACCTTTTTTGGCATTGTCTTTGCTTTCTTTGGCTCTGTCTCTATTAATTAGATATGAAAATTTATAATACTATTGTGTACATTTGAGAATATTTTGGAACATGTTTATATAAATTATATATATATATATATATGTACTTTATATATACATTTGTACTTTATAAATATTTTGGAACATGTTTGTTGTGTGAGGAAGTGGTAATTTATGATGATATGTTTAGTGATTGAAGGAAGTAGAATATTTTATTTTTTAAATTATTATTACACTTGTATTGAAACACTTAATAGATATGTAGGTTCACTGAAATTTACCTTAATATCTTGTAGAGCCCATTTCATCCAAAACACTGAAAAAGAAGTAACTACTATGCATTCCACTTATACTCTAGACAGAGAAAGTAATGACTCTTTCTTGCTTAACCATTAAACCAAAGACTCTTCCTAAGTATAATTATACATTGTCCACTTGTAATTTTTATGTCATCCACACAAGCCTCTAGTTGAATCTCTATATGTTTTCAATGTAATTTCTCACCTTCTGGGTACTAGAGTCGATTGTTTGTAGTCTCTTTCACGTATCTTAATATATTTTCGTTGGTAATAGATGAATTTCTTACCTTTTGGGTACTATAGTCCATTGTTTTAGTCCCTTTCAAGTATCTTCATATGTGTTTGTCGGTGTTTGTTGGTAATAGATGACTCTGTTTAGTTGTTGATTGAAATATTCCAACTAATATAAATTCCAAAATTATATCTAGTCTTTAAACCTTGTTATGTATATCAAGCTTCCTATCTTATAGATGTAAATGTTATGATCAACAGATCACCTCATTCATCATCCATCATCTGCACATAACTTGCGTCCAATTGATATGGAGATTCACTTATGTCATTCATCATCAATCATCTGCACATAAGTTGAATTCCAAAATTATATCTAGTCTAAACCTTGTTATGTATGTCAAGCTTCCTATCATATATATGTAAATGTTATGATCAATATCACCTCATTCATCATCCATCATCTACACATAACTTGCATCCAATTGATATGGATATTTACTTAGGTCATTCATCATCCATCATCTACACATAAAATGCATCCAATTGATATGGAGATTCACTTAGGTCATTCATCATCCATCATTTGCACATAACTTGCATTTTATTTGAATCCAATTGATATTCAACATGTATATAATATTTAGAAGAAAACATTAATTTGATACAAAACATAGGTTTTAACCAATTATATAGTTTTTCAAGTTCATATCCATGGTCTGAAACAATGAGAGAGAAAAAGCCTTTTTTATTCAACATGTAAAATAAAAATTATCCATAAAAGTTTCCCATTGAAACCACAAGTGATTTGATACAAATATAGGTTTTAACCTAATCTAGTAAATGCCCCTACATTCAATTTCTAGAATAGATCCAATTAGAAGTTTTTCATTTTCATATCCATGGTAGTTCTATATCCAGAGCTTGTAAAGGGCCAGGTAGCCTCTGGATCTCATCTTTTATGAAAGGTTACATATCTAGTAAATGCCCGTACAGTCAATCTCTGGAATAGATCTAAATGTCCCTACAGTCACATGTATCTAGTATTTAGAAATAAAAAGTAATTTGATACAAAACATAGGTTTTAACCAAGTATATAGTTTTTCATTTTCATATCCATGGTCTCAACAACGAGAGAGAAAAAACCTTTTATTTTCAAGGTATGTAAAACACAAATTAGCCATATCTCTAGAATAGATATAAATAGAAGTTTTTCATTTTCATATCCATGGTCTCAAACAATGAGAGAGAAAAAAACCTTTTATATTCAACATGTAAAACACAAATTAGACATAAAAGTTTCCCATTGAAACCATAAGTGATTTGATACAAAACATAGGTTTTAACCTAAGAGTAAAAGCCCCTACATATAGAAGTTTTTCATTTTCATATCCATGGTTTCAAACAATGAGAGAAAAAACATTTTATATTCAAAATATGTAAAACAAAAATTAGCCATATCTCTAGAATAGATCTAAATATAAGTTTTTCATTTTCATATCCATGGTCTCAAACAATGAGAGGGAAAAAAAAACCTTTTATATTCAACATGCAATACCCAAATTAGCCATAAAAGTTTCCCATTGAAACCATAAGTGATTTGATACAAAACATAGGTCTAAATAACATGAGTAAATGCCCCTACAATTCAATCAATCTCTTGAATAGTTTTAAATAGAAGTTTTTCATTTTCATATCCATGGACTCAAACAATGAGAGAAAAAACATTTTATATTCAATGTACATGTAAAACAAAAATTATTTATATCTCTAGAATAGATCTAAATAGAAGTTTTTCATTTTCATATCCATGGTCTCAAACAATGAGAGAGAAAATTACTTTTTATGTTCAACATGTAAAACACTTGAATTAGCCATAAAAGTTTCCCATTTAAACCATAAGTGATTTGATACAAAACGTAGGTTTTAACCTAAGAGTAAATTCCCCTACAAGTTATTCAACATGTAAAACACTTGAATTAGCCATAAAATTTTCCCATTGAAACCATAAGTGATTTGATACAAAACATGGTTTTAACCTAAGAGTAAATGCCCCTACAAGTCAATCAATCTCTTGAATAATTTTAAATATAGAAGTTTTTCATTCTCATATCCATGGACTCAAAGAATGAGAGAAAAACCTTTTATATTCAATGTGCATATATCTTAGTTAGAAAAAATTAATTAATTTAATACAAAACATAGGTTTTAACCAATTATATAGTTTTTCATTGTCATATCCATGGTCTTAAACAATGAGAGAGAAAAAAAATTTTATATTCAACATGTAAAACACAAATTAGCCATAAAAGTTTCCCATTAAAACCACAAGTGATCTGATACAAAACATAGGTTTTAACCTAAGAGTAAATTCCCCAACAAGTCAATCAATCTCTCAAATAGTTTTAAATATATAGAATTTTTTCATTTTCATATCCATGGTCTTAAAAAATGAGAGAAAAAACATTTTATAATCAATGTATGTAAGACACAAATTAGCCATACCTCTAGAATATATCTATATAGAAGTTTTTCATTTTCATATCCATGGTCTCAAACAATGAGAGAGAAACAAACCTTTTATATTCAACATGTAAAACACTTGAATTAGCCATAAAATTTTCCCATTGAAACCATAAGTGATTTGATACAAAACATAGGTTTAAATAACCTAAGAGTAAATGCCCCTACAAGTCAATCAATCTCTTGAATAGTTTTAAATATCTAGAAGTTTTTCATTTTCATAGCCATGGACTCAAACAATGAGAGAAAAAACATTTTATATTCAATGTACATGTAAAACTCAAATTAGCCATATCTCTAGAATAGATCTAAATAGAAGTTTTTCATTCTCATATCCATGGTCTCAAACAATGAGAGAGAAAAAAACCTTTTATATTCAACATGTAAAACACTTGAATTAGCCATAGAAGTTTCCCATTGAAACCATAAGTTATTTGATACAAAACATAGGTTTTAACCTAAGAGTCAATGTATGTAAAACACAAATTAGCCATAGCTCTAGAGAATAGATCTAAATAGAAGTTTTTCATTTTCATATCCATGGTCTCAAACAATGAGAGAGAAAAAAACCTTTTATATTCAACATGTATATAACTTATTTAGAAACAAAAAGTAATTTAATACAAAACATAGGTTTTAACCAATTATATAGTTTTTCATTTTCATGTCCATGGTCTCAAATAACGAGAGAGAAAAAACCTTTTATATTCAACATGTAAAAAAAAATTAGCCATAAAAGTTTCCCATTGAAACCAAAAGTGATTTGATACAAAACATATAAAGGTTTTAAAACCTAATCTAGTAAATGCCCCTACATTAAATCTTTAGAATAGATCTAATTAGAACTTTTTCATTTTCATATCCATGGTAGTTATATAGGCAGAGTCTGTAAAGGGCTAGGTAGCCTCTGTATCTCATCTTTTATGAAAGGTGACATATCTAGTAAATGCCCCTACAGTCAATCTCTGTAATAGATATAAATGCCCCTACAGTCAATCTCTGGAATAGATCTAAATGCCCCTACAGTCAACATGTATATAGTATTTAGAAACAAAAACTAATTTGATACAAAACACAGTTTTTAACCAAGTATATAGTTTTTCATTTTCATATCCATGGTCTCAAACAATGAGAGAGAAAAAACCTTTTATATTCAACATGTAAAACACAAATTAGCCATAAAAGTTTCCCATTGAAACCAAAAGTGATTTGATACAAAACATAGGTTTTAACCTAATCTAGTAAATGCCCCTACATTCAATTTCTAGAATAGATCTAATTAGAATTTTTTCATTTTCATATCCATTTTAGTTCTATAGGCAAAGTCTATAAAGGGCCAGGTAGCCTCTGGATCTCATCTTTTATGAAAGGTGACATATCTAGTAAATTCCCCTGCAGGCAATCTCTGGAATAGATCTAAATGCCCCTATAGTAAATGCCCCTGCAGTCACATGTATCTAGTATTTAGAAACAAAAAGTAATTTGATACAAAACATAGGTTTCAACCAAGTATATAGTTTTTCATTTTCATATCCATGGTCTCAAACAATGAGAGAGAAAAAACCTTTTATATTCAACATGTAAAACACAAATTAGCCATAAAAGTTTCCCATTGAAACCAAAAATGATTTGATACAAAACATATAGGTTTTAAAACCTAATCTAGTAAATGCCCCTGCATTCAATTGTTAGGATAGATCTAATTATAATTTTTTCATTTTCATATCCATGGTAGCTTTCTTGGCAAGAGTCTCAGGAAGGGAAAGGTAGCCTTTTCATCTCGTCTTTCATGAAAGGTTACATATCTAGCAAATGCCCGTACAATCAATCTCTCGAGAATAGATCTAAAATGCCCCTACAACCAACATGTATATAGTATTTAGAAACAAAAATTAATTTGATACAAAACATAGTTTTTAACCAAAGTATATATTTTTTCATTTTCATATCCGTGGTCTCAAACAATGAGAGAGATAAAGCCTTTTATATTCAACATGTAAAACAAAAATTAGCCATAAAATTTTCCCATTGAAACCAAAAGTGATTTGATACAAAACATATAGGTTTTAAACCTAATCTAGTAAATGCCCCTACATTCAATCTTTAGAATATATCTAATTAGAATTTTTTCATTTTCATATCCATGGTAGTTGTATAAAGAAGAGTCCTCAGAAGGTCCGTAGCCTCTCGGATCTCATATTTTATGAATGGTGACATATCTAGTAAATTCCCCACAAATAATCTCGGAATAGATCTAAATATAAGCTTTTCATTTCTCCCATGCATTTGCAATAAATGTCAATTGAATATATATATTTTTATTGATTTTTTTTTTTAGGGATAAGAAAACCATTATATGGTTCAAAAATGGAAATTATGCATAGAAGTTTCTTGCTATCCCAATCCAGAATGGAGTGATTACATATGTGCTTTCCAATATTGCGACTAGCAAATTCATCAAAAGGTCTAAATGAATATATCGCATGAAACCCATATACCAAGTTAAGAAGGAGAGGCTAAAAGAACTGCATGGAATAGCAAACAATATTGTTAGCCAATTTCAATTTTTTAGTATAAGGCATTGTACAAATGTGAATAAGATGGCTGCTGATTTATTGTGTGGGGCAATGCAAATTCAGGATTCATCTATCAAGGATGAAATAATAGATGAATTAGAATTATACGGGGCAATTCCAATGCCAATGAAAGATTCATCTCTCAAAGATGAATTAGTTTTGAGACACTCTTCTTCGAAAATTCAAGATTCATCTCTCAAAAATGAATTAGTTTTGAGACGCAATTCTTCAAAATTTATTGATCGACATTGTAACATATCTTGGATATGTGTGTGTTGTGTACTTATAAATGTGTCTTTTTTAATGACCATGTGCTTTTTTCAATTATATACCAAGTGTGCTCCCACCACACCATGTAAAGCACAACTTGGTGAACTTCACATTTGCAACAAGTGGTGAACTTCACATTTTTATGAAATTAAAATGTGGGGACTTCAACAAATTTTTGTTTAAATGGAGTTTCACTTCTTTTTTAATGACAATGTGTTTTTTTCAATTTTATACCAAGTGTGCTCCCACCATGTAAAACACAATTTGTTGAACTTATCATTTTTATAACTTTTTTTTGCTTAAATTGAGTTTCACACATCAATTAGTGCTTTGAAAGTTGTGTTTTACATAATTTGTTTACACTAAATTAAACAAATTAATTTTTTGAACTTTATCTTGAATTTAATTTAAATTAGTTATTTAAAAAATTAATTGTAAATGTCCACCGTAGATATATATATCATGGAGGATGAACGACAAAGATCAACAGAATCCCATATCTCTACAAGAGGGGAGGATTAGGGATCGGGATCAAGATTTGTTCATGGTAAATTTAAATATAATCTTAAATCTCCATACATGTGTGTACATATGGAATTGATTTTTTATCAAATTTGTAAGTTAAATTACGTATTAAAATAGGTTTCATTTTTTATTTTTTAGGAGCTAATAAGAAGAGAAGAGTCTCTACTCCATCCATGGATGCCCATGTTTCACCCAGTTGTGGTATGGTTTTAACACAATTTAATCAATGAATATGTACACGTGTATTTATATGTATGCATGTATTTTTCAATAGATTATAAATTCGTATTTGTTTATGAAGCTTCTCTCTCCTCTCGAGAGGTTGGTGGTGGTTCAAATTCCCTTAGAGGGCCATCAATAAGTGGTAGCAGGTTGCATGAAGGGGGTGATATTTATTCTCGTGGAGGCCAATCAACGTTTGGTGGTGCTGGTTCTCAGCAAGGTCATTCTGGGTCTCAATAGTTTCAGGGTGGAGAAGATGCTAACCAACCACGTCGAGGTTGCCATCAATTTCAATATTTTTTTCATTGAATTTGTACAAATTTGTTTACATGTGTTTTTTCTAATATACAAAATTTTATATATATATTGATGCAGAGGCTGAAAATGTTCCAAATATTGGTCAAAATAGATGCAGGGCAAAACGCTACATTCAAGAAGAAGGTTGTCTACCCACCACGACTTATCCGACCGACATTACTGATATACCATGGGAAAGAAACATGGCGCAATGCACCTTACAAAGGTGTCAACAAATTCATGCAAAATTGTGGAGAGATCTAGTGGCTTTGACTCTACCTGCTGAGAGTCGACAATGCCTCGAAATAGTTACACATTCATTGGGCGAAATAGTAAATGTGTACAAAAATCTTGGGCCAACGACTGATACATTTGTAAAACTCATAAGAAAGAGAAAGGAAACAGTAATGGGTCCCGATAAATGGGAGGATGTAAAACAAAGAGTTACAAAATATATGGCCAAGTCAACGTTTAATTTCAAGGAAGGGCCAAAAAGAAAAATGTTGAAGGTGAAATATTTCAAGCACCCTGATATAGCTCACTATTTGTATGATAGGCACCTTGCGGCCTATGGAAGGCTCCCATGGAACGACGAGGTTCCTGTTTATTTTGCACAATTGTTTTGCGCGGAATTTTTTTTGAAAATGAAACCAAATTACAATGACCTTCCGTGAAATTTTTTGGTCCGGGGAAAGGTCGATTGTATGACCGTAAGGGTGCTAAGCGAGATGTGGAGTTGCCTCGCCCTGAGCCGTCGTTGGTGAGTCGACCTTTTCGGGTCGAAACTCTACGGTCAGAGATGGATGTGACTTCTCAAATAAGTCAAGAACCAAGGGATGTCATGATCAACAATGTTTACCGCAGATTGGGTGGAGTCGATGTTTTTCTAAATCGACAAAGAGCACATGAGAATGCATGTGCCAATTTTGTGTATTGTACAGATGAAGAGATTGACAACATGAATTTTGAATATCTCCGAATATATACAAAGAATTTTCGCAATGGTTGGCAAGACTTAATTCTTCATGAGGAAGAGGGCACGGGAACGGTATGTGTTAATGACCTTAGGGTTCAATTATTTTAACACATACATGTGTACAATTTGTAATAAATACATGTATATGTATTTATTTGTATGTACATTAATCTAACAAAAATGTATCATTATATGTTAAAACACCATTTGCAGTTGTCACGCATGATGAATGATGAAAATGTTAATATCACGTTCGGGACCTCTGGTTCAAACAATGCAGATGGGTCTCACCATCAAGATATGTTGGAAAATGTTAGTGTTTTTTAAGTGATATTTTTAAAATAAATAATTGTGCACACATGTACATGTATGTATATATAATGATAAAATGTTTTAACAGATTCCGATTCCGTCCGATGTTTTTGGGATGGTGGTACCTTCTTCTTCCTTGGGAGATGTACCTTCTACTTCCTTAGGAGATGTGCCACATCCACAACAAGTATGGACAATTTTTCACTTTTAAAATTTATGTTTAAGTTATATATATATTCCACCTCAAAAATTTCCATTAAAAATTGAGATATATATATCTATATCTTGAGTTATTTTAAATTTTTTGAATTTTAGGTTCTTGGAGATTTTCTTTTGGAGCCTCTCTTAGGAGATGTCCCAAATTCACCTGCAGAAGTATTCAATTTTTCACTTATATATATATATATATATATATATCTGTTTTTTTAATTTAGTTATAATTTATAAATTGAAGTTTATTTAAGTTTTATTATAAATTGAGATCTTGATCTTGAGTTATTTTATACTTTTAAAATTTTGAATTTTAGGTTTCTATAGAATATTTCTTTAATCCACGGACTCTAGCGACGGAGATAGGAACATCCACACCATTTCAACCATTTGAACAAGTTGTCTAACTTTTTTTTTAATATTATTGAAAAAAAGTTTATATATGTACACGTGCATTTTCATCTGAATTATATATATATATATATATATATATATATATATATATATATATATAACTGTACATGTATATTGTACAGTTTACTGTTGGAAATGTTCCCATGGGGGAACTTGTAGCAGGTGAACAAATGGAGAGGGAACCTCATGAGGTATTGCATGATTTTTTTTTATATTTTTTTTTTTACATGAAGTTCTATATATATTCTCACTCATTTTTAAAACATCAAATTTTAATGTTTGTAGATGTGCATTGTGTACAGGTTTCCCATTCTTTGCATGATAGTGCGCGGATTGAGATTCTGATAGGAAAGACACTACATCCATCTCTATTTGATGGATATGATTTGTAGATTTGATTTCAAGATTTAGATAGTCTTAAATTTACTTTTTTATATATTATCTAGATGCACTGTCATATATATATATATATATATATATATAACTTGATACAGTTTGATACTTGTGAGATCTACAATTTTTGGACATATTTTATTACAGTGTTAATATAATTTGTTTTGTTCCAAAAAGTTAAGTTTTTGATGGTTTTAGTACTTTTGGCATGTGAATGTGAAGTAATGTTGTTATATAATTTGTTTGGTTTTTAAAACTTTTAAGTTTTGGATAATTGAACTACTAGTAATGTTGTCATCTATAAATTAATGTTTTGCTTATGAACTACATTTGGCATGTTATGTAATGATGTGTTATAATTTGTTTTTTTTTTAATTTAAGTTTTGGATGCTTGAAGTACATTTGGCATGTGAAGTAATGTTGTGATCTATAATTTTTTTAAATTAAAAGTTAAGTTTTGGATGGTTTCAATCTACATTTGGCATGTGATATAATGTTAAATGTTTTTATTGGATAGTTGAACTATAATTGGCATGCATGTGAAGCAATGTTACATGATATAATCAAAAAGTTTTTAAAACTCAAGTTTTGGATGGTTTCAATCTACATTTGGCATGTGATATTTAATGTTAAATATTTAATGTTTTTATTGGATAGTTGAACTATAATTGGCATGGCATGTGAAGTAATGTTACATGATATAATCAAAAAGTTTTTAAAACTCAAGTTTTGGATGGTTTCAATCTACATTTGGCATGTGATATTTAATGTTAAATGTTTAATGTTTTTATTGGATAGTTGAACTATAATTGGCATGGCATGTGAAGTAATGTTACATGATATAATCAAAAAGTTTTTAAAACTCAAGTTTTGGATGGTTTCAATCTACATTTGGCATGTGATATTTAATGTTAAATGTTAAATGTTTTTATTGGATAGTTGAACTATAATTGGCATGGCATGTGAAGTAATGTTACATGATATATATCAAAAAAATTTTAAAACTCAAGTTTTGGATGGTTTCAATCTACATTTGGCATGTGATATTTAATGTTAAATTTTTAATGTTTTCATTGGATAGTCAAGAACTACAATTGGCATGGCATGTGAAGTAATACGTGCATGTGAAGTAATGTTGTGATCTATAATTTTGGATGGTTTCAATCTACATTTGGAATGTGATATAATGTTAAATGTTTTTATTGGATAGTTGAACTATAATTGGCATGGGATGTGAAGTAATGTTGCACGATATATAATCAAAAAGTTTTTAAAACTTAAGTTTTGGATGGTTTCAATCTACATTTGGCACATGTGATATAATGTTAAATGTTTTTATTGGATAGTTGAACTACAATTGGATGGCATGTCAAGTAATGTTGTGATATAATCAAAAAAATTTTAAAACCCAAGTTTTGGATGGTTGAAGTACATTAATCATGTGAAGTAATGTTGTGATACAATCAAAAAGTTTAAAAAAAAAGTTTTGGATACCATTTTAATCTACATTTGGCATGTGATATAATGTTAAATGGTTAATGTTTTTATGGGATAGTTGAGCTACAATTGGCATGACATGTGAAGTAATTTTTTTTTATATACTCGAAAAAAAATTAAAATTCAAGTTTTAGACATGGCTGAAGTACATTTGGTAAGATTTTAAAAAAATTTCACTCAAACAATAGTATGTAGTATGTAAAAAATATTATGATACTAGAGTGTGAATGTACCAAAATAATTTTTACATGTGCAAACACTTGCACAGATAACATAACAAGGTAGATCAATTTTTAATTGAGTACTGGAAGTTATAGAACATATAATCCAAAGAGAATAAATTGTTTGGCAGTTCAATCAAAAAAATTCCAATGGAATGCCATCTTCAATAATCCGTTCATGATCATATTTTGACATTTTCCATTTCTTAATATTCTTTTCTTTCTTTGATTGAACCTCGATCAAATTTATGCGTGCTGCACACACCAAGTGACAACTTATGAAATCAGGTTCATAGTCTTCAAAATAAACAAAATTCCCACTTTGATTAGTTTTTCTGAAAAAATAACCTTTTATTATAATAGATCCTCTTTCATATGGAAATCCGTGATCATTATAGTCTTCTAATAATTTCGTTTTTCATTCAGTGCAATGCATCAAATAATACTTCACATTTTCATTGTTGTCAGTAGGTGCAATTACAACAAAAACATCTCTTGTACAATAAAACAAACTTGACAAAATTATACATATATTCAAATTTATTTCTATATCTTTATCATTAGAAAGCAATTCAAATGTTACCTTCTCTAAAAATATCAGAAACTCGATTACCATCGGATGATATTGTAGTCTCCTTTGATTGCATTTCTTCAAACATTGCAATGGATATTTTTCCCTTTGTATTTAGCTCTGTGTGTTTCCAATCTTTTACATGCATTTTGTTTTCACAAATGTCATTGGATTTTGTGTTGTCTATGCAAACAGGACAAAAACAAGAATATTTTCTTTTATCCAATGAAAACACATTTCTGGATGACTTTGTTTTAATTGAATGCAATTTTGAGTCCCTTTTATTGTTTCAACATCATTTCCAATTGGTCTATCTACGTCTTCGATCCCAATATGCCAAAAAACCCTTTATATGGAAAATTTAAAGAAGAATGTATATATGATATCAAAATACAATCAAAGATAATCATTGTGATAAGTGTACACTGTTTATTTAATTAGATATTAAATAAAAATTAAATTGAATGTACCTTCGCACTTCCCTTGATCGGTTAGTCTCATGGCTTAGAGCAGCGATGCACCATTGAACAACTTCTTTCGCATCCAAAAGTCATTTTGTAGAAGGGTTCATTTGATATCTTCTAAGTGTTCGTTTTATGCATTGCCCTGCACCATCATGTTCTCCTTTTCCATGGCCAGTCTCAAAGAAATTCCAACAATGTTTAATGCAAGTTTTCTTATGAAGACAACACAATTAAAAGAATGATCGTGTAGATTTGAATTGTCCTGCGCATTTGTCTGACCATATCCAATGTTCATTGAATGTTATTCCATGATTTTTCAAGGAATCATAAATTTTTCCAGAACAATGTTGTACAAAATATGTATCATGTGTACGATCGTCACTAATATAAAAGTGATATTCTTTAATAATATGTCGATTTTCATTGGTGCTTTCTATATGATTAACGTTTTTTTTAGCATGTATATATAGAATATGGACGATCATGGAGACTTGGTCAGAATGATAGTATTCACTATGAATTTCTTTTTGTGGAACAAATGTGTATTTTTCTGCAAAATCAATTACTAACAAAATGGTCCCTAGTGGAAAAAATTCACGAGATTTTTTGAATTACAAGTCTTTCCATCGAGCTCTATGGGAATGCTTGGTGTATTTGTAAATTTCTGCCTCAAACTTTCTCAAAAAGTCTATCACAAAAATTTCTTCTTCTCGTAATTGAATTCTTTTAACACTATTTGCACCTTGAATCGATGTATGGATATATTCATATCTCTTCCATTTTACTTTCATGTTGGACAATGATTGATCATTTATATTAGTACGATATTTGTTTTGAAATTTAGTAAAATTTCCACAACCATCGCATTTTTTACCACCAACACATTTCTTTTCGTAAAATAGTTCATCGCTTTCTCTTTCACATAGAATTTGAGATATGAAATCACGGATAGTGGAAGGAGGAGGTGAATCCTTCCAAAATGTTCTACCAAAATCAAGGAATGTGTCATAATATAACTCAAATTCCACATGATAACGGAAACAACAAGTGTCGCGTACGGTGATAGTTTTACATACCATGGTTGTTGTTGAACAAAAGAATTGATTGAAACATGAATTTCATGATTCTCTTCTTTGAACTTGTTGAAAAAATCTATCTGAGTGGTTTCCAAGAAATGTTTTTCATGTTCTTTGTACTGAGTTTGTGCTATTCTTCTTCGCATCACATGACTTGCAGTTGGCGAAACACGTGAATTATTCTTCCAATATTCATATATTATTTTTTTAACATTTTCTCCAAGTCTATATTTATATGGTTTCCTACAAATAGCTCTTCAACAAGCAAGTTCATCATTTACATCTATTTGCAACCAAAATTTTCGATGTTTGTGCAAATTTTTTCGCGAGGTTCCTAATGCTCATGCCATAGATTTTACTAAGAGATTACAATTGAAACATTTTTCTATCTAGTTATTTTAATTGAATTTATAGAACTATTTATATTTTGTATCACATTTTCCTTCATTTTTTATCTTTGGTTGATTTTCAAATACCCAATAAAGTTGGAGCTTCTTTTAATTTCCTTAATGATAGGAGACCTTTCAACATTTGGGCTTGAACTGTCACATTTTCCTTTATGAAATACTTCTAAAAAATGCGGTTAACACGATATCGTATATAACGGTAAGTTTTTTTATCACCATATGTGTGAGTGTCAACATTTTCTGACATCTCGTCATCGACATTGATTTCATCTGTACATTTTCGAATGAATAGTACATAATAAGTTTACATATTCAATAAATAACTAAATTAATAAATATATGTATACTTTCAATAATACGTGCATGTGTTCAACATATATATATATATATATACCTTGTGATTCAATTTCTTCACTTGAATTTCTTTCATCATTTTCACCATCTTCAATCATTGGTTCAATATCTCTTTCACTTTCTGTTTCAAAATTTTGTATCTCATAATCAATGTTTTGAGGAATATCTCTCTCTGTTTACATTGCAAAATATTTTTCAAATTAGTTCATCAAATAAAAATTAAGCTTCACATTTTACATTAGGAAAATTTTAAATATATCAAAATCATAATATTTATATTTACATACATGTTTCAACTTCTAGTTGAAGTTGATTTTCTCCTTCAATATTTGAGAGTGCTTCTATCTTTCTTTTGTGAGATTGTCTAGTCTCTTCTCTACGTTCCCCAGGATCTCTTTTTGGAACATATTTTTTTGTACAATTTCTTCAATTTCCCATGATAATAGAGTATGAAGTTCAAAAAAATTCCTTCAAAAATTTAGACAAAAACTCAATTAAAAAAAACATCACAAAAGATTTAATTTAAAAAAAAAAAAACTCATTTTAATATTTTTGCAAAAAATACATACTCCAATCCAAAACACTTACTTTAAAAAATTCAAGAAAAAAATGTCTTATAAAAATGAAATGAAGTTCAAAATATTTCCTTCCAAGTCTTATAAAAAAATTTCATTTAAAAAGTTACACAAAAACTCATTTTAAAAAATCATTATAAAAGATTTACTTCAACCCAAAACTAAAAAATGTATTTTCTAAATTAAGCCAAGATTCATACTTTAAAAAAAAATGAAGCCCAAAAAACTGTATCACATACCTCCAAGAAATTTCTTTTGAATGTACCTCCAAGAAAATTCTTTAAACCCAAAAAAATTCCTTGCAAAATCAGATGAAATGTAGAAAAATAATGTGTCTCAAAGAAAAATCCTTTGAATGTACCTCCAAGAAAATTCCTTAAACCCAAAACAATTCTTTGCAAAATTAGATCAAGACTTTTGAAAAATCAAACCAAATGTGCGAAAATATGTGAAAATAATAAATGGTTTCGCGCCAATTTATATTGCCGCGAAATGATTTTTTGGAGGGGCTCGACGGTACTTTTCGGCCAACGGAAATATAGGTAAAAGTTATGACGAACTTCTAATAAATAGTTCGGCCGAACTACTTTTTCGTTTGATTTAACGTGCCGTTGGTGCAAAAAACAGTTTGGCTGAACTTTGTTTAAGAGCTCGGCTGAACTAACGCGTCACTAGTTACACAAAGCCAAGCCCTGAATACGTTTCTGCAACTTTGGACTCATTAAACACCATGAAACATTCTAAATTAACTGTCCGAACCAAGAGAATCATTTTTAGAATTGAATCTACTTTCAGGAGATATAAATTTCATGGAATTTCATAAATATTTACTAATTTTAATTAATTTTGTAATAAAAAGGATGCAAACAATTTCTGAAGGTCATTGTGATTTAGTGAAATCAAAATTATGTATCTTCCAAAATACATTGTAAAAAAAATTGAAAAAATTATCGTACATTACATTGGTCCATTGTCTCTAATGGGTAGCTTTCAGATTTTTAGTTTATAACTTATATGTTAAGAAATTCCTTGCATCGCGAAACATATTCAAAATATGCAGTTTTTCATATTAGACCAGTTCAAATAATTCTAGTAATTATGATATGCATCCATTGGCTTTGAAAATATGACGAAACCGTAGTAGACTCTGTCTAGATTGTTGTAACACATTTTGTTTCTCAAAAACACAAATTTTCAAAGAATACGACATTGCATATGAACATGACTTCTTATGAATCCGTTGATTGTTAAAAAACACACACTCAACGAAATGCTAAGTTGACATAAACAATGTGTATAAAAAAATTCCAAAAAATAAGTAATAGAAAGCTAAAAAAATTTCTGACAACTTTTATTTTTATCGCAAAATGAAATTCTAAACAAAAAAATTGTTTTAGCTTGCAGAAAGTTGAAGAACTGAAAAAAATGAAAGTTTTTTCTCAAAAAAGGGCAAAAACTATAACCCAACTTCACATTTTCACCTAGAAGAAAGATGTAACCTTGTGACTCTGCATCGATTACTGTCAATTAAACAAATTGTTTGTTAAGAATAAGTATCCATTACCCTGAATAGATGATATATTTGACCAGGTTAAAGGAGCCACTATATTCTCGAACATTGATTTATGCTCTGGTTACCATCAAATATGAATCAAGGAAAAAGACATATTGGTATGGAACTAGGTCCAAAAATATAAGAAACAGAGAGATCAACACCTTAGAAATAAGCCACTTCGAGGGGGTAACTTCCTTTACATCACATAAATGAACCATTCTTGGATAATACAAATGAAAAAAACTCCTTATATATATAGGAGTCCATGGGGTCACAATATAATCCTCGTTGATCTAACAATAATAATGTAAGGACACAATAATAACAACATGGGGGTTACAAGGGTACAACAATAACAATAAGGGGGATACACTAACAACAATAAGGGACTTCACTAGTCATATAGGGACCTCACATGCCCCTCTCCTTAAAAAAAGCATTCTCCTCAAAGATTGAGTAGCTCTAGATGCTTCTGTATAAAATTATCATCCTCCCATGTAGAATATTCAATGAGTAAGTTCTTCCACTTGATGAGATACTCTGAAATTGATCGATTTCATAGCTCTCGAGTTCTTGTTTACATGACTTATTCAGGTTCCAATATGCTTTTTCCTTCCTCATCAAGTTCTATAAATATCATTTGAAATGGAAGTTTTTCACCTATAACCTTCTTTAAGCATGAAAATTGGAAAATTGGATACACTCGTGAAGAAGAAGAAAGCTCCAATTTGTATGCCATAGTACCAATATTTTGCAACACCTTGTAAGGACCATAGTACTTTGGCGATAATTTATTATCCTTCTTAGCTTTCTTGAGGGACACTTGTTTGTATGGTTGTAGCCATAAAAATACCCAATCTCCTACATCAATACTTCTCTCACTGTGATGTTGATCTGCCTGTTGTTTCATTCGATTTTGTGCCAAATTTAGGTTATCCTTTAATATTTGGAGAACTGATTATTGATGCTCGATGTAATATTCCACTGCTTGAACGTTTGAATTTTCACTTAAAGATGATGTAATGGATGGTGGATGATATTCATAAAGTGCCATAAATGGGGTCATTTTCGTTGTAATATGGAAGGAAGTGTTATACCACCATTCAGCTAGAGGTAACCACCTGAACAATTTTGTTTTTTTATTATATACAAAACAACGAAGATATCCTTCCAAACATTTTTTCACTATCTCAGTTTGGCCATTGGATTGAGGAAGATATGATAAGCTAGTTGAGTACCCAAACATGAAAACAATTTCGTCCAAAAATTTCCAGTAAAAAAGGGATCTATGTTTCTTATAATAATATTTGGGTTTCCATGTATCTTTTGAACTATTTCTGTAAATGAAGTATCAATTGTACTTGCTTTAAATGGACGAGATAATGCACAAAAGTGTGCATACTTCGCAAGTCTATCAACTACCACCACGATGACACTCTTCCCTTTGGACTTAGGTAAACTTGTGATAAAATTCATTGAAATATCTTCGCAATGTTGACTTGGAATGGATAAAGGTTGTAGAATACTCGGGATCATAATTGTCTCAACTTTATTTTCCTGGCAAACCAAACATTCTGCCACGAACTTTTGCATATCATATTTAAGGCCATCCCCCAAAAAAAAAAATTCTTCGCCCTGTGGTAATTTTTTAAAAATCTTGGCTGTCCTCCTAAAGGAGAAGTGTACAATTACAAAAGAATATTTTTCTTTAGTTGGGAATCCTTACAAAGATATAAGTGATCTTTGTATCATAAGGAATTATTTTTCCAACTAAATGTATCGGATGTACTAGGATCTTGCTGCAACGTTTTAATGAGTGTACACACTTATTCTTCCTTCTTCCATTCATCCATTCCTTTGGTTATCCAATCTGGTTGGATAATAGAAATGGCACAAAGTAATGCTGCCACCTCTTCATCCTTTCTTGAGAGTGCATCTGCAACAAAATTTAGCTTCCCTTTTTGTAGATGTTTTCAAAGTCATAATCCAACATCTTTGTGACCCATTTTTGCTGCTCTTCTTAATATAGTCTTTGTTCCAAAATGTTTTTAAGACTATCATGATAATTTTTTACCTTGAAGTGCCTTCCAATTAGGTAAGGTTTCCATTTCTTTATTGCATATATTACTACCAACATTTCCTTCTCATAAATAGATTTCTGTAAATACTCTCCTTTGATTAGATGACTTTCAAAAGAAATTGGTATTCCTTCTTGCATTAAAACAACACCAATTCCATTTCCTAAGGTATCACATTCCACAATAAAAGTTTTTGTGAAGTCTGGCGTAGCTAAGACCGGTGTTAGACACATTGCCTCTTTAAGATGTTCAAAGGCCTTAGTTGCTTCAACAGTTCATAAATATGCATCTTTCTTCAATAATGTTGTTAGAGGTGTTTCGATTCTCCCATAATTCTTAACATAATTTCGATAATACCATGTTAACTCGAGAAATATTCGCAATTTCTTTATGTTTGTGGGAAATTTTTATTCCTTAATGGCTTCAATTTTTTTAGGGTCTACCTTAGCACCCTTGTGAAATACAATATGAGCCATATATTCCACCTCTTGTACTCCAAATAAAAATTTGGAGGTTGTCGCATATAATTGTGTCTCGTTCAATAGTTTGAGCACCCTATCAACATGTTGAACATGATATTTCCAAGACCTATTGTAGATTAGTATACCATCAAAAAATAATAACAAAAATTTTCTAGGAAGGGTTTCAAAATTCAATTCATCAACCTTTGAAATGTAGAAGGTGCATTGGTAAGGCCAAAAGGCATCACCAGAAATTCATAATGACCCTCATGAGTTTGAAATATTGTTTTCAGAATATCTTCATTCTTCATTATAATTTGATGATATGCTGAACAAATATCTAACATGGCAAGATAAAATGCTCCATGCAATTAATCAAATAATTCATCAATCCAAGGAATGGGAAATTTATATTTAATAGTTAGCTTATTGATCTCCCTATAATCTGGACATATGTGCCATGATCTATCATTCTTCTGCACCAATACTACTAGAGTAGACAAATAAATTTGACTAGGTTGAATTATAATAACCTCTAACATTTTTGCAATCATACGTTCAGTTTTGCTCTTTTGGACATAAGAATATCTATAAGGCCTGATGTTTGGAGGAACACTTCCTGGAATCAAATGAATAGCATGATAATGATCATGAATAGGTTGGAGTCCTCTAGGAGTTTCAAACACCTTGGAATGATTGTCAAAGACTTTTTGGAGTTCTGGAGAAATAAATGATTTTGATGTTGGAACTTCTAGTGAGAATAATTGTGCAATTACACCTCGTTTTTATTTCTTCAGAAGCTTTGTCATAACATTAGAGCTTATTATCTTTCCCCGCTTCCTTGCGATACCCCATAATTTAACTTCCTTGCCCTCCATGAATAATTCAAACCCTGCTTTCCCAAATAATTCTAGTTGAAAGAAAATATCAGCATTTGAAAGGGCCAGTTTATTGAACACAGAAATTAACCCAAGGCATGTTTTCTCGGTGAAGGAGTCAAGCTACAGTGGAACTAAAGGGCGCAATAACAAATTCCAAGAAGCTTGAATGGTTTAGGGAGGTATGAGGTGAACACCAAACACTCCTTCTCCTCTCCACCATCTGATATAGCACAAATCTCAGAGAGTTTGGATCCCCTTTCAGGTGGATACAGCCAGTTCCAGACATAGTAAAATATTTAATTATGTATTGAATTACCACATGAACAATCATATTCCAAACTTTAAAACCTATTAAAAAAAATTAATACAAATTATCATAAATCAATTTTACGCAGTCGAGTACTCTACGATATGCAAAAATTTATTACACCAGTAGGTTATGTCTAATCACCAATTTCCTATCTTTCCAGGGTCCTTAAGAATGGGGTGAAAAATTAGTGAGAATAATTAAAGTGACACTATAAATTTTTGTTGTAATTTCTGAATGCAATAAGACAGAGGAAATGTGTTTCCCTAATCACACAGAACACAACAAAATTTATGCGGAATTATGAACAGTCACATATACACAGGTAGCGATAAAACACAAAAGAGGAACAAATTTAATTTTCATTCCATCACACTATCCAAATGAAATTACATTTATTTTAATACAAACTGGCCGAAGCTTGAAAACCCAATTCTAATCAATGATGTTCAATATTGAACATATGTTTAAAAAACATTCATCCTTGAGTTATCAAAATACCCATTTCTCCATTTAAACGGCACATAGGTCATATTCTTCTTATACACAAAAACACGCAAAAACACATTCAAACACACAAACTGGAGAACCTCAAACTTTATGTGATTCAACTTGAGTCCTCATCTCATCTGACTCCTTATCGCAGATCGCAGATCAGTGAGCTTAACTTTTGTCTGACGCGAACATGGATAAACATAAAAGGTTGCAAGCACGATGTGCGATGGCATGATCACATCACAAAACAAATAACATATGCTGCGACACTTTTATGGGAAAACATAAATGGTTGTGAGTGCAATGTAAGATAGCACAATCGCATCTTATCTCAAATAAATTAACTTGTGACTGTGAAAGGTAAGTCATAAACAATGCAAAATGCACTCTACGGTGCGGCTAAACAATGCTAAGTGCGAAGTGTGAAATATAAGGGAAATGAATGCAAAAAAAAGTTTGTTCCATGTGGTAAGGTATAGGTAGGCCATGCTAGATATCACATTGGAGATAAAACAACATATGGCGAATGGCTTAAGTGGTAAAAAAAAATGACTTGCGATTTGCGCGCTGCTGGAAAAAGGTAGGTGAATGAGATAGATGGAATTAAATGCAGAGTTTAAGGCTCGGGTACTCTATTTTTATCTTTGCATGAATTCGTGAAAATGCCTACAGCATCTCAGATCTTTTCTTTTCCTTCAAAGTTGATGGAATTGTGGGCTACTACCACTTCTCATTCATGGCGGTGGTTGGGAGTAAATTTCCAACACTCCCCCTTAATCACAGTTGATGCCATCGGTGATTCCTAGACACTGTCTAAGATTCTAAAATCTCCTCTGTGCTAATGGGTTTGTTAGGATATCAGGAAATTGTTCCTCTTTCCTTCAATGATGCAAAACAATCTCACCATTGTTATCAAATTCTCTTATGAAATGATATTTTTCATCAATATGCTTTTTTCTCTTATGCAAAATAGAATTATTTGATAATGCTATTTCTGAACTATTATCACGAAAAACTGTGGTTCCTTTGTCTTTCTCATGATATAAATATCTTAGCATCCTTCCCATCCATACTACTTGGCATGCTACTGTTGTTGGTGCCACATATTTTTATTATGTTGTTGCTAAGGAAACTATTGGTTGCTTCTTGGAAGCCCATGAAATGGATCTCGATCCAAAATGAAACACATACCCAGATAGACTTATCCAATCGACCTAAAATTATCCAATCAACTTAAAATTATCAGTTGAGGAGTATAGAACACCATACTCTGTTACATTTACATACCTCAAAATTATTTTGGTTGCGTGTCAATGTGTCTCCTTTGGTGTCTTCATGAACATGGAAATTAAACTTACAACATACATAATATCAGGACTAGTTGTAATCAAATATAGTATACTTCCAACTATGATCTTGTACAATGTGAGATCGACATTCTTGTTGCAATATTATTTGCGTAAGTTTAACCCCGTGACATTGGAGTTACTGTTGCTATGTTGTGTTGCATGTTAAACCTCTTCAAAACTTCTGCAACACATTTTTCTTACGAAATAAAAAATCCTTTTTCATTTCGCTTTACCTCTATTCCCAAGAAGTATCTCAATAAACCCAAATCACTCATTTCAAATTCACTCTTCATGACTTCTATAAAATTAGAAATGATAGAAACTTCATTGCCAGTAAAAATTAAAATGTCTACATATAAAACAACAACAAGAATCTTACCGTCATTTTGTTTTATGTAGAGTGTAGGTTCACCATCACATTTTTCAAAACCATTTTATATCAGGTAAGCGTCTATCCTGTTATACCATGCTCTTGGTTCTTTCTTCAACCCATAAATATCTTTCTTCAATTTGCACACTTTCTTCTCTTGGCCTTCAATCTCATAGCCTGGAGGTTGTTCAATATATACCTCCTCTTTCAACACTCCATTCAAGAATGCTGACTTCACATCCATTTGGTAGATTTCCACTTTTGTTGTGTTGCTATGGACAACACTTTTCTTACTGTTTCCATCCTTGCAACTGGTGCAAAGGTTTCTTAATATTCTCATCCTTGTTGTTTCTTATAGCCTTTCACAACAAGTATTTCTTTGTGCCTTTTAATCTTGCCTTCAGAATTTCTCTTGGTCTTATAGACCTATTTTACTCCAATGACTTATTTACCTTGTGGGAGGCCCACTAACTCCCATGTGTCATTATTTATTATTGCACGAATCTCTTCATTCATTGCTTCAATCCATTTTTCTTCTTTTACTTCATCTTCAAAATGAATTGGGTCATTAACATGAAGAAAAAAAAGAAAATAAAGAGTTTAGACCATTATCATTATCAGCTTTTGGCTCATAAATTTCACTGAAATTTCAAAATCTTGGTCGTCTTGGTTTGCTTGGAGTTCCACTTGAACTGGAGGGAGTTTTTGATCCCTGTGATGTGCTTGGAGAAGCACTTCCTTGATTTCTCAAGGTTGTTCTATTTCTTTCTTGTGTTGTTCTCTTCTGTGCTTGTGTAGGTGGAGGAGGAACCACCATGGAGGAATTATTTGATGTTGTGCATTCTTCTTTCTCTTCGTTAGACACACATGTCTTCATGTTCACTATTTTCTCTAAGCTTCCATCCCAAGCTTCTTCTTCAATAAAATAAACATCTTTGTTGATTATCACTTTCTTGGTGGATGGAATATAGCATTTCTATTCCTTGTACTCATCACTATATCCCACAAAGATACACTTCTCCCCCTTGTTGTCCAACTTCTTCCTTAGTTGATCCGGGACATGTGCATAAGCCACACATCCAAATAATTTCATGTGAGTGATAAAATGCTTTGTTCCACCCCATGATTCTTCTAGAAATATGTTCATAACAGTTTTGGTTGGGCATATATTCAAAATATACGTTGCACAATTGATGGATTCAGCCCAATACTCATTCGGAATTTTTTTTTCCTTCAAAATACTTCCGACCATGTCCATGATGGTCTCGTTCTTCCATTCTACAAAATTATTTTGTTGTGGTGTATATCTTCTGGTAAATGGCTTGTGTATGCCATTCTCCCTACAGAAACATAGGAAACCTTGGGAGATATATTCTCCACCTCTGTCAGTTCTCAACACTTTTATGTAGTGCCCACTCTACTTCTCTGCACAGGCTTTGAAGTGGTAGAAATGTTAAAACACTTCACTCTTCTGTTTTAGGAAATACACCATGTCTTTCTGGTGTAATCATCAATGAATGTCAAAAAATAACCAGTGCTAGCTAAAGATGGCATTTGCATTGGTCCACACAAATCTGAGTGGACAATCTCTAAGGGTGCCTTTTCCCTTATACTTTTCCCTAATGGGAATTCTTCTCTATGTTTTTTGCCAAAGATGCAGCCTTCACATAGGCTGTCTGGTTTCTAAATGAGTTGTAATCCTTTTACCATCCCTATTCTATGCAAGAGGTTCAAACCTCCAAAATCAAGATGTCAAGATCTCAAATTCCATAACGAGTTTTTGTCCTTCACTTCTTCTTGTAAGACCTCTTGTGTGATTTCTACTACCACACCTCCTTACTTCAAGTCTATTATAAGCTTGAGAGGAAACATCCTATTCATTTTCATATGCACTTCTGCAATGGCCCTTTTACTTGGAGGTATGTCCATGATAATACACACATTATTTTTAAAAAATACATTGTAGCCCTTGTTCACGAGATATCCAATGCTTAGAAGGTTACATTTTAGGCTAAGTAAATAATATACATCTGGCAAAAACTTCTTTTCTCCCTTCCTTCTGAGTATTGATACTCTTCCTTTTCGCTTGACAAAGACTCTACTATCAGTCCCTGTTATCACTTCATATTTGACATATTCATGCAGATTGACAAACATTTCTATGTTTCCAGTCATGTGGTTACTACAACCTGAGTATAAGAAGCATACATCTTCATGTTTCTCTTGTGCTACATTACATGTTAGAAGCACATTACTCTCGTTCTTATCTTCTTTTGCAAAATTTTCATTTTTCCTATTATTCATGTCATTTTGTTTCTTTCTACATTCATTTGCATAATGCCCATAATTTTTACAATAATGAAATTGGACTTGTGATTTATCCTACCTTTGTCCATGTGCTTGACTCTGGCTTGATCCTTCACTTTGATTCTAGTTTTTTCCCCTTCCACTTGTGCTTGCAGGGATGTTTCTTCGACCTCGCTATGGCCTTCTTCATATTCCTCGGTAGTTTGACCTTCCTTGAGGTCTACTGTGACCAAAAGACATTTGTGTCTTGAAAGCATGCTCCAATGAGGAGTTCATTGTTCTGTTAAGCCTGCGTTCATGAGACATCAGGGATGCACAAAGCTCATCCACTAAAAATTGTGATAGGTCCTTTGTCTCTTCTATTGCTACTACTCTGGCATCAAATTTTAAGGGTAGACTTCTCAAAAATTTCTCCACTATTATTCTTTCCTCAAGTGTCTCTCCATGAGACTTTATCTGGGTTACCAACCCATTCACATGTGTGAAGAATGAGTCTATGTTATGAGACTCTTTCACAGAGAGAGTTTCAAAATCTCTCCTCAACATTTGTAACTTTGTTGTCTTCACCTTCTCCATGCCTTGATAGGTTGTCTAGAGAATATCCCATACCTCCTTAGAATTTGTTGTTGATGCAATCCTTGGGACTATACTCTCGTGTAATGGTTGATAGAGATAGAAGAGGGTTTTGGAGTCCTTCTTCCTATTATCTCTCAAAAATTCTCTTTCTGTTGCTCTCAAAGAAGCCAGCACTGCTGTGTCTGTTGGTTCGTGGAAACCTTGTTCCACCAGCTCCCATATATCTTATAAAGAAAACATGGCTCTCATTGTAATGGCCCAATAATCATAATTCTTCCCATTAACCTATGGTATTTGGGGATTTTTCAGGCTTGTGCCTGTTGCTGCCATCATGACTATGTTAAAAAAACAATCTTCTTGACTGTGTCAAATAGAAGCTTTCTCACTGATAGAGAAATCTGAATATCAAACCAATCTTACATCTTCTACAGTAAAGAGAGTGACCTCGTGCTTCTTTGACTGAGATCCTAGACCTGCTCTGATACCATTTTGTAATTTCTCAATGCAATTAGATAGAGGAAATGTGTTTCCCCGATCACAGATAATACAACAAAATTTATGTGGAATTATGAACAGTCACATATAGAAAGGTAGTGATAAAACACGAGAGAGGAACACATTTATTTCTCATTCCATCACACTATCAAAATGAAATTACATTTATTTTAATACAAAGTAGCTGAAACCTGAAAAATAAATTCTAATTAATGTTGTTCAATGCTTAACAGATGTTTAACAAACATTCATCCTTGGGTTGTCAAAATAATCATTTATACATTTAATCGGAATGGAGGTCGTATTCTTCTTATACACAAAAACACATGAAAATGCGTTCAAAAACAAAAAATGGAGGACCTCAAACTTTATGTGATTCGGTTTAAGTCATCCTCACATCCGACTCCTTATCGCAGATTGCAGATCGGTGAGATTAACTTTTATCTGGCTCAAACAGGGATAAACATAGAAAGTTGTGAGCACTGTGTGTGATGGCACTATCGCATCGCGAAACAAATAACATATGTTGTGGCACTTTTACTAGAAAACATAAATTATTGCAAATGTGATGTGTGATAGCACAATCGCATCATATTTCAAATAACTTTACTTGCAACTGCGAAAAGGTAAGTCATAAACAATGTGGAATATGATTTGCGGTGCGGATAAACAATGGTAAGTGGGAAGTGCGAAATACAAGGGAAATGAACGCAAAACAAATTTTGTTCCATGCAGTAAGGTATAGGTAGGTCCCACCAAATATCGCATCGGCGGTAAAATAACATATGCCGAATGGCTTAAGTGGTAAAAATAATAATTGCGATTTGTTCACTGCAAGAAAAATGTAGGTCACTATAGTAGATGGAATTAAATGCAGATTTTAAGGCTCGGGTACTCTGTTTTGATATTTCTGTGGATTCCTGAAAATGCCTCCAGCCTCTCGAATCTTTGCTTGTCCTTATCTGTCGTCAAAATTGATGAAATTGTGGGTTGTTCCCACTTCTCATTCATGGCAGTGGTTGGGAGTAAAGTTTAACTTTTTTTACTATGACGTAGGTATGTGTAGATATGTGTGACATGCACCAAGCACAACAACACTAAGTTGACGCACGTCCATTGAGCCTGCGATCTGGACAAGATTAGGCAAGAAGAAAAAATTGTTCCGTATCATCCAAGTCCATTACTTATCATGCATTTTGAATTTATTGCTGCCTAGAAATTTGATTTGTTAGTTCTTATTTCAAGTTATCTCTGAATTTTCTATTGTAGTTGTTTCCTTCCTTTATTGAGTGAAAACTCTTATATCATTCCTATTTTAAATAAATATTTTCTTCTATGATATTTGATCCTTCAAATAGAAGAAGCGAGAAGAGATTATTGATTATACATTAATTGGCTCCAGAGGGTTGGACCTCATTATCAAGTGAAAATAAGGAGGGATATTTGCAGATCATGTTGCAATCTATAATTATGGAGGCTGAGCCTAAGAATAGCATGGAAATGTTCACAATGTTATCTTTCACTGCTCCGCCATACCTGCCGACCAAAGGGAATACAATATCTGAGGAAAGCAACCCAGAGGGAATGAATTGAACAACCCAATGTAATGGGTAGGAGTAAGTGTGAGAAAAATTACATATACCAAATAAAATTCATTGTTATATTGAATCATTTAACTCGCTTTTCAAAAGAAGAGTAGAAAAAAATGGAGCTAGCGGACTGGTAAGAGTAATATTTTGGTTAAGACCTGCTATTGTTACCTTGGATTAGTATAAGAGGGAATTCCATAGGAAGTTTTTATACAAAATAACAAAATTTATGTTTTTTACCTTGTTTACAATAATGAATGTGATAACATGTTTGTTGTAAGTAGAAAAGATAGTAGTTCCGGTTTGGAATATATTTCCTTTATTCCATTATTTTCTTAATGAGGTAGCAGACTCAAGCCCCTTTGTATGAGATAAATTATTCTCAAGTTAAATGAGGGTTGGGCCATGTTATTCACTAATGACCGATACCTTGAATCGGTATTTTTTTTTCTAAAAAAAAATTACAATAGCTACAAAACTGAGAAGAGATAGAAGAGTGGAGAGTGCCTAAAATTCGGCTTAAATGTTTAAAAAGAAAAAGGGAAAATTAATACCACTCTTGGTTATTATTGTGAAAATGAATATTAAAAAAAAACATACTGATAAGTAAAGAAAAAGAGAAACATCTAATGTTTGTAAGAGAAAGAACATGACAGGGAAAGAAAAGCAGCAGGGTAGGTTTTTATTTCCCAAGTTACTCGTTCTTGTTGTTTTTCTTCCAAGAAAATTTTGGTATTAGTTGGGTATTACTCTCACGGGTCATTGACCCTAATGAAATTTTCATTAAACAACCATATCACAAAATACAAGTACGACTAGTTCGATGACCTATCAGAAAAATAAACATGTTTGGAAGAAATTTGTGTTTACACACAAGATTTCTTCCAAGAAATAAGTATTCCTTCTCGATATATTTAAAACCATGGATAAAAATATTCCAATCTTTTCAAAAAAGAAAAAAGAAAAAAAAAACATAAATGTTTAAAAAGGAGATTTTATATATATAAACAAGACGCTGTGAATACGTAGAGTGTTAACACCCCCCCACAGTAGTGTCATCCTCCCTATAGCAATTAAGGCACTCGGTCAAATAACCCATAT
This sequence comes from Pinus albicaulis, assembly GCA_034641835.2. Taxonomy (NCBI): domain Eukaryota; kingdom Viridiplantae; phylum Streptophyta; class Pinopsida; order Pinales; family Pinaceae; genus Pinus; species Pinus albicaulis. The sequence continues at coordinate 1,388,053,502 of CM076584.1, forward strand.
AGGTTATTTGTCAAATCACTGGGAATTTCCACCTTAGCGTATTGAGGAAGACAAAGTGGCGAAACAATGAATTAACATAGCAACAGGCTTGTGGCTGCCATAGAATTCAACCAAAAAGACAAAAGGACTTCGTTCCATGACTTCCGGGCATGAATCAAAAAACCAAACTGTATTCTAGACCCCCAGAATTCTAAGACACATTGAGTTTAAAAGAATCCAACCTGGAATATAAAGCAACAAAATGAGAAGGAATGTGAAGTGAACCAAGGAAAATGCTTAGAACTTTAACCGGCCAGAAAAAAACATAAAACAACCAGCCACGCAACTGTGGAAACAAAACCGAAAAACCCTGATTTAGGTTAACTTCAGACTCGATTAAAAAAATATCAAGGGAAAGGTTAAATAGTAACATGATTTAGGGCGTCAAACTGGCAATGCCTTACCTAAAAATTTTGAGCTCGAAAGAAAAGAAAACTCCCACTATCATCTAAGCTCTGGAAAAAAACATATAGGAACCCTCAAGGTGGTATTGAGAAATAAATCACACAAAGGAGGAAAGGTAACCTTTTTCTTCCAAGTATTACCTTTGGTTGTCGAAACCAACAAAAAATGAACTGTCAGTGCTGAATGGAAAGGAAGTGTGGAAAGGAAGGTTTTCATTCCACTTGTGACCCTAATTCACCTGCCAAATTATTTTTGGAATAGTAAACAAAGAAAAACACAATGAAAATTTTATTTCTAATGATATAATTAATCTGGAAGAAATTATTATTTACAATACTAATCATAAAAATCTAAGATCTAACATTATTCCAAAAAATTTATAACTACCCATATGATAATTAATAAGCATAAGAGAAAAAATTACCTTACCTTGTAACTCCAGTTCAAATGAGAACAATATTTGACGCTCCATGATGCCCGACATGTGGATAGGTGGGAACTAAATGTATAAAATTGTTGAATAGTAAAAAATCCCAAGTTTGGAAGAACTCTACCCTACAACATTCTGGATACAAATGAGAAACTTTTTGGTGATGAAATGGACAAGGTAGTTACCCTAAACTACCCAAAACAATCCTAGTCGTCGATCCCAACTCTAGATACCGAAGTCACTCGATCTTTGGACGCGTGGACTGTTTGATAACCAGAGGATTCAATCACACAATTAACATAAATATTTCACCCACAAAACAATGAGTTGCGGCTCTTCAATTAATATTAATCATTCTAAATCTCAAACTGAATACAATGAAGCCAATGAAGGGTATTTAACCTAAATTGACATGCACAACCTCTCACATAACTTAACTTGATAAAATCGCTTAACTCACTCTCACTCACCAAATCTATCTATAACTCGACTCAACTAATTCACTTAACCATTTGTCTAACTCTACATGCGGGAAGTAATTATATATTTTAACACTCCCCCTTAATTACGACCATTAAACTAAAACATAACTCATGTCAAGTCAAACATGCCTACTGGTCTATGTCTCGGCTAGGCTTACAACACCCAAGTTTATTTTGTGAAACTCAAACAAATCTACTGCTAATGGCTTTGTAAAGATACCAGCTAATTGATCACTCATTTTACAAGGCTTCAAGTGAACTTCTCCATTGCTCACAAGTTCTCGAATACAGTGATATCTAGTATCAATATGCTTGTTCTTTTGATGAAACACACTATTCTTAGATAGTGCAATCGTTGATGTGTTGTCACAGTATATCGCTATTGATCCTTGTTGTTGCTGCTTGAGTCCATCCAATACTCTTCTTAACCATACTTCTTGACATGTTGCTGAAGTTGCTGCTACATATTCTGCTTCTGCTGATGCTAGTGTCACAATAGGCTACTTCTTAGATGCCCATGCTATCACTCCTAAACCGAGATGGAACACATAACTAGATGTGCTCTTCCGATCCTCCAAACTTCCTGCAAAATCACTATGTGTGTATCCAATCAATTCTTTATTTTCTGTACTTGAATACATTATGCCATAATCTCTGGTTCCTACTATGTATCTCAGAATTATTTTTCCAACAATCCAACATGTGTCTTTTGGAGTCTCCATAAATATGGAAATCAAACTTACTCCCTTCATAATATCTGGCCTTATTGCTGTGAGATACGTGAGGCTACCAAACAATCTTTTGAATACAGTTGGATTGACATCTGCTCCTTCATCATCCTTACTTAACTGTGTACCTGTTGGAAGTGGTGTAGGTACAAGTTTGGAATTATCCATCCTGAATATTTTCAACAAATCTTTTGCATACTTATTTTAGCAAATAAATTTTTTTTTTTCATATTTCTCAACTTCAATGCCAAGAAAATATTTCATGAGACCTAGATCTGTCATCTCAAATTATTTCATCACGGCTGCTTTAAATTCATCTATCTCAAGATCACCTGTAAAAATCATATCATCAACATATAAGAAAACTATCAAAATCTATCCATGCTCATTTACCTTTTTGTATAAGGTAGGCTCAATGTTGCTTCTGCAAAAACCATTCTTCATCATGTAGCTGTCAATTTTTCTATACTATGCTCTAGGTGCTTGCTTCAATCCATGTGGCGCTTTCTTCAATCTGTAAACTTTATCTTTTTTACCTTCAACTTCATAACCTGGAGGCTACTGCACATAAATTTATTCTTCTAAAATTCCATTCAATAAGGCTGATTTGACATCCATCTGATATACTTTCCACTTGTTCTGAGTTGTTGTCGCTAGAACTACTCTTATAATATCCAATCTGGATACCAGATAAAATGTTTCCCCAAAGTATATTCCCGGTTGCTGTGAGAATCCTTTTGCTCCAAGTATTACTTTAAATCTATCAATCTCACCTTTCTCATTCACCTTTGTCTTGTACAACCACTTCACACCAATGATATTTTTATCGTTTAGTAAATCAACCAAATACCATGTATCATTCTTTTCAATCGAATTCATCTCTTCATCCATTGCTTGCACCCAATTTCATCTTTGATTGTTTCTTCAAACGAAGAAGGTTGGAATGGAAACAATGCAAAATTTGAACTAACATCAAAATCATCATAAATATCTTTCAAACTTCTCATATTTTTCTTACCATTACTTGATTCATTACCTGATTCGTTGATTGTAGAATTTTGGTCTATGGATATGGTTGAAGATCCATGCTGCTCTGAAAATCTTGGAGTCCTTGCTTGTGTGACTCTATTTAGTGTCTGCTCTCTTGTTTCTTGCTTCTCCTCTTCTTCTACATCATACTCTTCCACCAATGGTGCTTGTGCATCGGTTAGTGTGTCTACAGTCCCATTCCATGTCTCTTGTTCTTTGAACACAACATCTCTACTAATGATTGTCTTCTTGGTGACAGGGTTATATAATTTGCAAGATTTTGATTGCTCACTATAACCAGTAAAAATGCATTTTTCACTTTGATCATATAATTGGCCTCTTATTTTCTCAGGCACATGTGCATAAGCTACACATCCAAAAACACTGAAATGAGATACACAGCATGACATACCTGACCATGCTTCTTCTGGAACTTTTTTCATCATGCTCTTTGTAGGAGATCTGTTTATCACATAAACAACACATGCAATTACTTCTGCCCAATACTCATTAGACAAGTGTCTTTCTTTCAACATGCTCCTTTTCATGTTCATGATTGTTCAATTCTTTCTCTCTGCTACACCATTCTGCTGTGGTGTGTATCTGGTTGAAAACTATCTTCACATTCCATGTTGTTTGCAGTACTCATGGAATTCCTTCGAATTGTATTCACCACCATGATCAGATCTCAATACCTTGATTTGTCGATCAATTTGGTTCTCCACTAAGGCTTTGAACTCTTTGAACTTTGAAAAAGTTTTAGAATTTTTCTTCAAAAATTAAACCCAAGAATTCCTCATATAATCACCAATAAAAGTGAGGAAGTAACATCTTCCACCAATCAACTGTGTCCTCATAGGTCCACACAAGTCAGTATGCACCAATTCAAGTGGTTTATTTTCTTTGTAAGAAACTCATTTCGGAAAAATTTCACGCTGTTTCATTCCCAAGATGCAACACTCATAAGTGCTAGTAGGATATTAGATGGGAGTTAAACCTCTCACCATCTGTTTCTGTTACAACAATCTTAAACCGAAAAAATGCAAGTGTCCAAACCGAAAGTGCCATAACCAGTAATCATCAGAACATGCAGTTGTAAAAGAAATAACATGTTCATTGTAGTTCATAATTAGAGGAAAGAGTTTGTTCCTCGTCATCTGCAGCTTTGCAATCAACTGATTTCTTGGGGATTTGTCTTACATAACACATTGTTTCCACTGAAAGATAAATTTGTATTCTTTCTACGTCAATTGACCAACACTAATCCAATTGTGTTTGAGTCCAGGGACATAATATACCTCTGATATGGTCTTTGGTTACCCTGCTTGGTCACAATGTTGACCGTTCCTTTGCCATCTACATCCACAGTCTTGTTAGTCCCCAAATTTACCTCTTTCTTCACCGAGGCATCCAAATTGGCAACCAAATTCTTTTTGCCTGCCATGTGGTTACTGCAACCACTGCCTAAAAGCCAAACCTTATATAATGGTTCATGCATGGTGTTACATGCTAGAAACATGAAGTCAGTATTCTCTGTACTAACATTAGCTCTCTGATTTCCTTAATTAGCAATCTTCTTCCTATAATCACGAGCATAATGACCAAATCTATTGCAGTAATAGCACTTTACCTTTGATTTGTCAAACGTTTGATTGTTATGAAAGCTTCTGCTGCTGTTGCTTCCACTTTGATGCTCATGCTCTTCTCAAACATCTCTGTGACCACCATAGCTGCTGCTTCGTCCTCTGTCTCTTGATTGACCTCTACCTCGACCTCTTGAAATATAAACTTGACTTTTGAAGGTGGTTTCTAGAGTGGAATCCTTATTTTTGTCTATCCTTGCTTCATGCGACAGAAGGGATCCCATCAACTCATCAACTATTAGTTTTTCCAAATCCTTCGCTTGTTCTATGGTTGCTACCACAACATCAAACTTGGTAGACAAAGATCGAAGAAACTTCTCAATCATTGTTTGATCTTTAACATATTCACCATAGATTTTTAACTGATTGACGATAGACATGACCCTATTCATGAAGGAATCAATGTCCTCCGTCTCCTTCATCTGCAGACTTTCAAAGTCTCTCTTAGTATTATACAATTTAACAATATTAACTTTTGCCATACCTTGATAGCTTGTTGCCAAAGTTTCCCATGCTTCCTCTGCTGAAGAAGTTATCATTATCTTCTGGAACACTGCTCGGTCCACTCCCTGCTGGATAAGAGGCAATGCTTGTGCATTCTTCCGCTTCTCTTTCTTCCATTGTTCCCTCTTTGCATTACTGAGGGCTCTTTATTATGCATCATCTTGAGGTTCTGCAAACCCAAACTTGACATGATCCCATACATCATGTGCTTTTAGCATAGTCTCCATTTTAATAGCCCACACTTCGTAATATTTATCAATGAAAGATGGAAGTTGTGGCTGAAAACTGGATGTGGCCATCTTGCCTCAAAGTAAAAATTCTCTGACAGAAAACCCTAAATTTCTCTTCCTTTTTGTAAAATCTTTACTAAGCTCCTTTAAAAAAGTTACCTTTCAATAAAACCTTTAAATTTTGGTTATATATAATAAATATTTTATAAAAAAATTTACATATATAAAAAATATTTTTACAATAACCTTCCCCTTTGTTAAAAAATATTTTAATAACCTTTTAAAAAATTAGTATAAAAATACTTCTTTATAAAAGCCCTTTTAGAAACTCCTCTTTGTCAAAAAACTATTCGTATATGAAAGACTTTTCTTTTGTTTAAAAAATTTTAAACCTCCCACCTGACTTTGAAAAGCTATTTGGAAAACCTTTAATGAAAGTACCTCTTTTGAATTTTCGACGGTCCCTTTAATGTTTTGACCATGTGGTTGGGTCATGACTAGCTCACGGCTGTCGGCCAAATTTTTTTATTTATTTTTTAACTTGTTTCTGCACCCCCCATGAAGGTAAGCTGCGGACTAAACCTGAATTTTTTTAAATCTTAAGGTTGCCGAAATATCGACAGGTTTTCTTAGCATAAGTTGTGGACCTCCTTTGTTCCTTCACTGCAAATGTGTGTGGACCTCCGCAGGTAAAAAAAAATTACGGCCTTTTGCTCTTGGCCATCTTCACTGGATCTTCTGATCCTTCCTTAGCTTTGATACAAATGTGTTGGATAGCCAGAGGATTCAATCACACAATTAACATAAATATTTCACACACGAAACAATGAGCTACGACTTTTCAATTAATCTTAATCACTCTAAATCTAAAAATGAATACAATGAACCTGGTGAATGATATTTACCCTAAATTGACATGCACACACTCTCACATAAATGAACTTGATCAACTCGCTTAACTCACTCTCACTCACCAAATCTATCTATAACTCGACTCAACTGATTCACTTAACTATTTGTCTAACTCTGCATGCGGGAAGTAATTATATATTTTAACATAGACTTGGTAGCCTGCTGGTAAATTAATGCGTCAGGTGGTGCAAATCAAGGCGTTCTCGAAAGGTCTAGAAATATCTATGGATATATTGCATTCTGGTAGGGACGTCATATGTGACCTCCCTCACTGCAAAGAAAAATTAAAAATAAAAATACAATAAAATGCCATGATAAGCCTTCCAAAAGATTTGCAAAATACTTGAATGCAAAATCAATTGTTGAGAGACCTTGACAACTCGTAAAACAACCACAGTACTAAAAAGAAACAAATATCCAATCATATTTACAATTTTTTCAAATGACCCCAAATGCAAAATCAATAGTGGAAAGACATTACGAACTTGTAAAATGGCCACAAGTACTAGAAGAAACACAATAATATTAGCTCAAAAAAATTTCATAGTTAAATAAATTATGCATCAATGTATAAAGTTCCTTCTCCACTTGTGTTCTCTCACAAACACAAATGTTGAGTGTTCATGTGCATAATTTCTATGAAAAAATTATGCAGACAATAATATAAAATAGAAAGTCATTCAGTAGAAGAATTACGCCTTGTGAAATATATATTCGAAAATTACAAATAATATTTCCAAAATATTAGAATTTTTTTTTGGATTTATTCGAAAATAAAAAAATTAAGCATTTTTTCTTCATAATAAACCACACTAACTAGTTTAAAACAAAAATTGTTTAAATGTGATTTTGGTTTGAAAAATTTTACACAGAAATATTTCTATTATTCCCGCTTTTCCAATTAGCTGTTATAATTTATTATCAAAACATCTTGTTTTGATGATAAATAACTCTGACTTCCAATTCGCTACTATAGTTCGTCATCAAAACATCTTGTCTTCATAATAAACCACACTAACTAAACCACACAAAAATTGTTTAAATGTGATTTTGGTTTGAAAAATTTTACACATAAATATTTATATTATTCCTCTGCCAAGTACCATATTCGTCTATATATAATATCATCTGAGGTCTGGCATGCGAACCAGAGCAAGACGCACAGCCGCGGATACTTGCCAACTCTCCCCTGCATGTGACGACGCCATACACAACATGGGTTTTATCCTCAGAATATTAGTGGATGCTGGCAAGTCATCCTTGGCTCCATCACTCGCTGTGACCCCCCATTCAAGATTCCACATGATTCCTCATTTAGGAGATGGGGTTCTTCCCCCAGTTGCTTCTGTAGGAATTTACAAAAGAATGGCATTGAGGCACGAGCCTGATCAGAAAAAGAACCAACAAAAGCCGAGTGTTGTACACCCGGAAAATGAAACTTAGACACGGAACCTTTGGAAAGCAATTGCTGTATAAATAGAGTGAAACACCGACGTTGAGAAGATCCAAAAATAATAATGACAAAGATGAGAGGCTACATCACGCCATATTGAATCCACCGCTTGTTGCATGACGAAGAAATCCTTAGAGAAAACATTGTTGCGTGACCTCAACCGCTGATAGTGATTTCTTTCATTTTAATGGCCCCCATAGAAGCGATGTAGGTTAAATTTTGAAAATAGATCGAGTCGGTGGAGAAACCGCATTCACATCAATCTTTTCTAATTTCTAAATTAATTTACAAATTTATGATATTTAAAATTTGTATAATATTATTTTTATTAAAAATAATAAATTAGTGATGTCATATCAATTAAATCAATGGTAAATGTTTATAAATATAAAAAAATTATCTTATAATTAAACAAATAATAAAAATTAACTAAATCATAATTTTATATTTTATGGTTGGTGATAAGATATTTTCTAATGGCTAATGAGTCAGTTTTATTGACAAATGGTTGTCTTCATTGCTGGTTTGACAATGAGTTATGATAGGTTTCTCACCTAATTTAACAATTAAGTTATGATGAGTTTTTTCATGATATAAATAATAATAAAATTATTGTTAGATCTAAAACTTTAGAGAGTACGGTAAATTAGATAAATATCTTTAAGATTAATCACATCCTAATAATGTGATTAGTCCCAAAAATATTTATCTAAAATAATAATTTATGAGCCACATATATATATTCAAAATTCTTCACTCCTACATTAATTTTACTATGAAAATTCATAACTTATAAATAAAATTTTTTATAATACCATACACCAATAAAATGATTTATTAATATTTCATGTTTAAAAAAGAAAAAACATGTATAAACTATAAATTTTTAATTTTTAATAAAAGTACTCTAAAATATTTAATAGAAATTAAATATTTACCATTTATCTAATAATAATTAATAATTAAATATTTTATAAAAATTAAACACTATCGTCTATCAAATAGTTAAATTAAAATTTTAAATTTTTTATTATAAAATAAAAATAAACCTCTTTATTAATTAGTTAAAAAAATTATAATAATTATAACGTCATAATATTTAAACATAGTCCAGAGTGAGATGAGAGCATCGCACGTCATGATGAGAAAAGTGTTATTAAAAAAGTGGAGGGCTCTATTTCCATTGTGGTTTCTTAATATTAACGACTTTAAATATTATAATTAGTTAAAAAATTATAATAATTATAACTTCATACTATTTAAACATAGTCCACAATGAGATGAGAGCATCGCGCAACGTCATGATGAGAAAAGTGTTACTAAAAAAGTGGAGGTCTCTATAATAGTATATTTAAAATTAAAAAATTATAAACATTAACATATTTTATGTTAAAATTATATATATGTTGAGAGTGATTGATCCATGGATGGAAGAGGTCAAAAGCATCCAATCCTTTTTGCAATCTAAAAGAATGATAGATTGTTTTATGAAATTAGTTTTCTTAGAGATATTTTATAGTTATAAAGTAAATGAAATAAAATGGTTATAAAAGTTTTAATAATATCGATAAAGGGAATATTTTTGTTATAATTCTATGTAATATTGATTTAAATTTTTTGAATGTACTCAATTGAATAATGTGTAAATTGTAAATAAATATTTATAAAGATGGGGCTCAAGATATATGAGTTTAATTTAATGACTTTATATATAAACAATGTAAATATGGTGTATATATAAACAGTGTAAATATGGTGTATAGATAGAAAATTAATTTTCTTATTCTTGGTTGTAATATTTATTTAGATTTTTAGAATGTATGTAGATAGAAAATTAATCCTTTTATTCTTGGTTGTAATATTTATTTAGATATTTAGAAGGTAGGAAATTAAATTAGGTATAAGAATCAAATAAATATTTATAATGATGAGATTGTAGCTCTATCAGTTTAATTCATAGTTATTAAATTTGGGTTAATTGTCCCAAAAAAATTAATTATTCCTTGGTTTGGTTCGATTCGTTTATTAATTTTTGAAGTTCAATATAGTACGTGTAACACCCTCCTCTCACATCTACCTAAGTAACCGGTTAAATTGGGTAAACATGCGATGAGAGGCTACTATCATATGATTCAACGTCATAGGTCACCTTAAGGAAGTGGAACCGAAACCACACAACTACACAGACCTTTTGCACCTGATACAGGACACGCAGGAGCCATCCAAACCTTCTCGGAGGCTACCCTCTTAGAGAAACATACCTTTTATTGCATCAATCCCCTAGTCGCAACCTTGATATGGGCAAGAGTGTGATTGGAAACCTCCAGTCACTCACACAACAGGGGAAGAACTGTGACTCAAGAGTTTTCCAGCTAGTTCTGAGCCTACAACCCTGATTTTTATGCCAAATTTTCATCCCCAGGGCTCAGGTCACTGCCCAGAACTCCAGGACACTTCCATAACTGAAATATAACATTGACATAATGATGTATATGCAATCACTTTAACGAGGATTTTACTAGACCCCTACTAGCCATTACAGGAGTTTCATCAAACATGTCACAAATATGTAATCTACAGGTTTAAAAAAAATATCTAATCATAGAGGTCTCATACTTCTATGAGATTTTCTAAGGATCACAGTTCCCTCATCACATTAACTACGTTATCACATATCAAGTCATATATTCATTGTTCATTCAATTTCAAGTCAAAACATGATGAGAGACATAAATAATCACTATCAAAATACATGCTCATAACCAACATAATAGCAACAAAAATATCAAGAATACAACAACCATAGAATCCATATACAAAACAATGCATTACTCATGAGAGAACAAGGGAAAATAACCTCTTATTAATGTATGAAAAGGCTAACTAGGTTTGGGACTTACACATTCCACTCAACCATAGATTGGTTTAACCAAATATTTCTTTCAACCAATCACCCCCATTCCATATTCCAAGCATGAATATGGGACTCATAACTAAAATCAACTAGGGCTTCCTGAGGCTACACCACCTCACCCTCATTAATAGAACCAGGCTTTAACCCAGTCCACACCGTACCACTAGGAAAAAACAATAATCATGTAACATCAGGCTTTACCATGATCTCGACGAGATCACTAGGCAAAGAGTGGAATGGATGCCACTAGATTTCTCCACTGACACTATGAGGAATTTAGCTATATCCTAGTCTCTATGCTTCACCGCAATCCACATGAGATCACTAGGCCCTAGCCTAGACTCCATCCTCTGTTCTTTATAGTATATCCCTCCATTGACCCGGAAGGATTCCTAGGCCTAATCAAGGACAACCACCTCCAGGATTTACCGCATATCCTGCAATTCATTGAAAATGATTCATATTCCTACCGAGGCACACGTTACCTTCCTCTACCATAACCCATAGTTCGTTTCATGGTTCACTAAGTCAATGGCTTTACTGCAATCCACAGTTCGGTTCAGGGATCACTAGGGCATATGTTTTTTAATTCAGTGATCCACCTTACTTAAATTTGAATCCATCTGACAATCCATCTCAACCAAAACATGAGAACCCCATCACACCATGTCTATTTGGAAATGGAAAGGCTATGGTGAAACCACTATGACACCTGCAAAAATCATTCCAATGGAAAAAATAGAGCCATAATCCACATCCAACACCATGCATGCAAAATATAGCAAGGAAATCACACATAAAAATCGATATGCAAAGAATCGTGTTGTAGATGCTTGATCCTACTCTTCCTTCCTTACTCCTTCCTTCCTCTTGCGTTCTTTTCTTTTATTTATCCAATGTTAAATGCTCCAAGAAAACTCTAAGTGTCCAAGAGTGTGTGAGAGAGAGAGAATATAAAGAGAGCTCAAAAAAAGAACTGATAAAATGTTGAGAAAAAATATTTGCAGTTCATCCTCATCAGCCTTTAATCAATGAGGCCTATATTTACTTCATTTTCCATTATTTTCCTTCATTTTCCTCCTTACATGCAACGTGTGACCTTTCACCATCCTCTTCTCTTGATTTCTATTATTTTCATAGATAAATGCCAAGGAATGCCTCATTCCTTTCCAAAGCCTTTGCCATTTACTTTGCCAATTTCCTTAGCCATAATAACCCAAATGAAAACCCACAATAGGATGTTTTTCCAAAAATTCATCTTGGAATAAGTGTCCCGTAACCGTGGTTATTATTTTTTCTTTATTAATTTTTATTAAAAATAATTTTCACCGGGGTTGTTACAGAACTACCCCCTTGGGCAAACACCATCCTTGGCGCTTAATGAGACCTATAACAAGCAAGACATCTGAAAGAAAAACATACTTCCCATGGATCTTTATAACAAATCTCGTTGCATTATTTATAATGACCACTTGTAAAACATGGAAATCATACCATTTACTGGAGTTCTATAACACAACTCATAATGTTTTTTACAATAACAGCAAAATTTTATTCAAACATCAAATAATCATATTGTCTATGGAGTTTTATAAGTCAAGCTCGATACAATATTTACAATAATATACACATATACACATTTTTTCTAACCAACAAACAAAATATACGATGTCTCCATCTGCAACAAGGCAATCTAGAGGCTCACACCTTCACCATCAAATTAGTACAAAGATTCACCTCCTTCCAAGGAAGTCCAGAATCCACTACCAAAGTTAAAGTCTAAATCCAATATCTAGTGCTACAATCCTGTGTCACTTGTCCTGTCAGTGAAGAGTTACCGGCTCACTGTTCCATGGCACACTCCTAATGTGCATCTAATTCCATCTGGAAATGATAGTGACAAAAAAAATACATCCTCAGAATTCCCTTCTCTGCTACACAGTCCTTCGGGTAATCTAGTCACCCCCCTTCTGTGCATTCACTCGCCTTCCAAGTTCCCCGACATCCCCTATCCTGGGTGATCCATCCCTTGGAAAGGCTTCCTCCGATCATAAGATACAAATAGCAAGGCATATATATGCCTCAAAACCATCATATCATTCATAGCATGTTCATGGAAATCAATGGACACTATTGGGTACCAGTATCCCACAATGGCCCCGCTCCTAGAGTTATTTACGAGCATATTGTTGTGCGTTTCAATTCCTCTTTTCCTGTTACTGCTAATCCTTTTAGTCAGCTCCAATCACCCAACCACGCATTTCCATGCTTCTTGTAACAAGAAGATAACTTCCATTAGATTCAAAGTAAATTGAAATAAATTCAAATCATACCTCATTGGTAGCTCACCAAGAAGGTGCACTTGTAATCGCGTTTATTTCTTATCACAACAAGTCAAACTAGTTGTTTGATCAAATCAACATGTATAAACATATGACATCCGCTTGGCTCAAAACGAAACCATCATAGATGAAAATCATAGATCATATGGAATCATCAGAAATGAGAATCTTAAATGACATGCGTAATTGAAACTTAAATAAAATAATGATACTTATCCTTTAATCTATCGATTTCTTCTACCTTTATCCTTTTTCCTTTCTGTGTGCACACTGGATCGGTTTCGATACCCGACAAACAAAAAGTGCCTTCTCTACAAAAATGTACACATAAACATAGTGTACATCACAACACATAGATCCACAGTCAGCGTACAACACCACACACTACATACACCCACACCCGGCACACAACACAACACATACACCTCCACTTGGTTTACAACACAACACATACACCTACATCTTGTGTACAACACAATACATACACCTACACTTGGTGTATAACACAACACATAAACCTACATCCGGTGTACAACATAATACAGATATGTACATAGAGTACAACACAATGAATACACCTGTCACGATACCAAGACTACATAATGCACATATGTAGTACTTCATGCACACAACACAACATGTACGACATGCATACAATACCACATGTATACCAGTACCATATGCACAACATGTACACAATACCACCTTCACACAACATCACCTCCACAACGTGTGCACAACATCACATGTATAAGACACCACATGTAGAATGTGTACACAATGCCACATATACACCGCACCATGTGTACAACGTGTACACAATACCACATGTATAGAACGCCACAAACATAATAGTTACATGCCACCACATGTTCAAAACGCCACATCTAAAACATGTACACAACACCAGTTGCACACAGTACCACATTTAAAACATGTATACAACACCACATGCACACATCGCCACATGTCCAATAATGCACACAACACCACATACACAGATCACGACGTGTCCAATCATGCACACAATGCCATGTGTACATAGCACCATATGTACAACATTCATGCAACATCATATATACAACATCCATACAACATCATATGTACAAAATACTACATATATTACATGTATACATTACCATATGTACAATCACTGAATATATAACATGTGCAACATATACAAAACAGTAGTGCTCCACATCTATAAACCACACAATGACCCCGCCAATAAACCTTTCTTCTAGTTTATTTCCACTATCCATGCTTATCCTACATGTCACAGATCACATTACTTTCACTTCGCCAATCCACCCCTCAACATTCCTTGTCCATAACATAGACATAGGTATAGTAGAAACATATAATATCAATTCATATACACATGATATTGACCTTATAGATATTTCATGACTACTCTTCTCAGATGATTCCTCATAAGACAAAGAACCTCTTCATACCATTCACCTGCATAAGCCTTCATCACTCCATGAGAATATTTTCTAATGACCTTGTCAAATAATTACATAGATACCTACACACACACACAGAGAGATATAAACATCAACATGGAACAATCATGATCCCTAACCACCAAGTTAGACATGTGAAAACTATCACAAAAAAATCCTAACAGCCTTGTTAGTCAAAGACATACATAGATATATGGATATATAAACATCAACATACATAAATCGTCATCTTATCAGAGAACGTCATACATACATGCATATATACATATATAGACATTATCATAATCATGATCGCAACATAATTACTGATATCATAAGGTCAAGGTTAAGAAAAATCCCTTTATATGTGCGCAACATGCACAATATTGAGAATAGCATTTCCCAGTCATAGAAAAGGAATCTGTAGCCACCAATATATTCACTTTACCTTACTAGATTACCTCTCTCATGATTGTCCTGCCACCATCCGTTTACACCAATGGACACAGCCAATCCAATTCATTATCATTCTCTTTCCTTCAAATGTCCTTACTGATGCACTGATATTCATCCCAGTTTTACATTATCTATTATGTTTCATTCAAATTTCCCTTAGATCCACTAAATTTCCTATTTCCCAAACTCAATCCCCATGGTTCCCATCGCTTCCAAGGGAAATCTCAACCTATTCCTTCTCCAACATTTCATGGAAATATATTTTCCATTCAATTCTCTACATCATACAGCCTTAAATACATAACTGCTACAGTATAGATAGATATAACAATATACCAGTTATCTTACCTTGTTGTGCCAAGCACACTTCCCTATAACTACACACACATGTGAGCTACATGTTCCAAAGATCAAGACATCATATATATTAATTTCAAATCAACTTCTACCATGTATAACAACCATGTCATAATTAACACTAAACTCACATTCATGAGTCAGATTACATAATGCTAAAACTATCACCTACTTATACTCAAGTACATATAACATGTTCTCAGCACATATGTGTTAGGGAAACCATCTCAAACAAGAACATTCCTGCAAGCAATATTATATATACACGCTCATATCATGCAACTAATCAACATTCAAGAAAATTGTAAATGTATCATGTTAGATAAATCAACTAAATGACATAATAGACACCAAACACTCAAACACCAAATACACGACATAATCAAATTTTCATACACCAAATAGGTGACATAAGAAAACGCATACCTTAATGTATCTCAGGGGAGGCTATTTTGTCTACAAAATAAATCTAGATTACACACGACATAACTTAACAACATATAAACTCAAACATAGATAAGGTAATTATTTCCATAACATTAACTAGCTAAAATGTTCACATCATAAACCCATAAAAAATTTCCATTCATGCATAACAATCACATATGCACAGTTATTATATATTAGTACTACACAATATCACAAATATATCATCTCATACTTGAATGGCATAACCATAACCATCTACACATACCAATGCATATCAACACAATACATATAACATCGATATCTTAATGAAATAACACCAATAATAAAGTTACCTAACATGTAACGACAATAAGTTAACATATAAAATACTCATAAACACCATATAATGTAATGACCAATATAACAATAAACAAGGTAACATATAACATACTTAGAAACAACATATAATATAATCATCAAGTTAACTAACATAAAAAAAAAAACAATTCAAATAACAACAAGTTACTATCAGTCATGACTATTCGACACATGTGCATATGACCACACTCATTCACTAGAATCTACAATGCATGTAACCATAACAAAAATAAAATGAGAAACATGTATATAATCCTAATGCATATAATAATCCATTAGCTAACATACATGCATGCCAAACATACAACACATGTATGATGATTTTCTCTTACCACAAATTCTAGTGTTGCAACCTCGCTCCGATGGTCTGCATCTCCTTCTCTATCTCAGTCAACACATCAACATCATAAAAACCATTAGCACCATCATGACACAGACTACATACAATTACCTCACAATGAAAATCTAAACTAATATACATGCGTAACTATAACCATGACAATGCATGCATAAGAACATTCAGACACTGACATGCATAAGCAATGCATATACAACTCACACAAATTCATGACAAACACATCCCAACAACAAAATCGTAAACTCCTACATGGAAACACAATGTAAAAATGACCATTACCATGAATACATAAAAATAACATAAACCAAAAGCATAATAAACCATAGGCAACTGACATGTATGCATGACCAACATACACCGCCCTTCCAGTCTAAGGGGTGAACCATGTTGTGATACCACTTTGTGGTATCATATATCACACAAAGTGACCGCAAACCATGGATCACCAAAGGACAGTGTAATCATGCTCTCACGCTGTAACACCCTCCTTCCACATATAGTTAAGTAACCAGCCAATCGGGATAAACATGCGACGAGAGGCTACTATGATCTAACTCAACCTCCTAGGTCACCTTATGGAAGTAGAACCGACACCATACAACTAGAAAAAACTTCTCCACCTACTATAGGACACCTAGGAGCCATCCAAACCTTCTAGGTGTTAGGGGATGAAGTACCCTAGGGTCTGTGCTGGGAACCCCAACATAGCAAGAAGCATACAAATTTACAGTCCTAATGCTCAAACTAGTAAAATGGGAAGAAGGGGTGGTACCCGTAGGTCCTATGTTTGATGGTGATCCCACAGGGTTCAAATCCTCTACTTCTCCTAGTGCTCCAGAACCTGCAACTCACTCAATAAAAGAACATATACTAGTAAAAACTAAAATCATGTTCAAGACATTAATGTTAGATCATATAAACATATAATCATAAAAAATTGAAATCATCCTCCATATTTTTTGAGCCCAACACTCAAAAATATCCTTACAAATTCATACACATGGACGTCATATAAGAGGAATGAACATCTTCGTGAGGGAAAAAATTTCTTCCACGACCTCGGTGCAAGAGGCATAGGAATAAATGAGACTTGATGAGTGACTAAATGACTATAACATAAATACCTATTTCTCTCCTCCCTTTAGGTCTTCCCATGAGGTGTATTTATACCACCCCAAAAGAGTTTTTTTAGTTGGGATATAGTTAGGCCACATGCTTCTATAGGTAGGCTTCCGGTGTAACCTGTAAACCTCGCCCAGAAAATTGGGAGTTTTATATTTTTTCATATTTCAAATTATATATGCGGGTTGGGTATAATTGGACCCGCGTGTGCATGTGCTTTTGAGAGGATAGAGTCACGTATGGAATTCAAAATAATGCTTTTTAGATAAGGAACAAGTGTGAAGGGAAAGGGCTTCCCAAGGGCATAACTTAGACCATCATGTATACAGAGGTGTAAAATCATGCTATAATAGATGCCCCCTAATATATGAGGTCAGAAGGGGTACATAATGGCAAAAATATATTAAGTGTATAAGAAGAATCTTATGAGGACTTGCGAGGAGTTCACAAAATTTTAGCCTGCCAAAAAACAATGGAAGAGATCAGAAAGTAAGCTCATGTCTGAGGCAGGCATACCCATGCTCAGTGAAATTAAAGCATGTTCACATATTAATTATTGAGCGGATTGAATATGTATACAAGCACAAAGTAAACTAGAAACTACTTAGTGTATCATCTGATCACAACCTCAAAAGTACACATCAATGGTCATGTCATAGTATCACATATAGAAGAACTTATCAATCATGTCGAGAAAGATATATGATCACTGAAGTCACATAACTAAATTTCCAAGTATGAATTCATAAAGAGTGGAATAATGGTACAACACGAAACTCAGGTGCCAACATATAAAATGTTGTTGTGATGAACTACAAGAGATAAGGTCGATGGCGTCACTAGTACAAAACGAAAGGAGCTTTCAAATGAACTAAAACATGCTAATGAAAACCTAAGGTCTTCACCGATCACCATTGTACATTTCTACAATATTGGAATAAATGAACTAAAGTTGACAATGTGTGAAATCATTTGATTACCGGTCATGATGTATATCATTAAGAAACGTGAGACAACTCACTGATAATGATGATGGGATTCAAGGTACCCGAGTACAATCTAACAAGTGTGAATAAATGAGTTGAAGTCGAAGATTTGAGAGAATCTACCAATCAGGATACATTTATGTATTCTCACAGTCGATAGCGAAGGATTTTTCCGCCAATGAATACAAACCCTAAGGTACTGAAAAAGGACTTTACACCTTGTTCCTAGAGCAATGAGTTGGAGTCGATGGAAAAATATCTGTTGGAAGGAAGTAATTAAGGCATCCCACATCAATCTAGCACGAGTGTAACCCGCAGGCCAATAATTTGGAAGGAATCAGAAGAATAAAGATGAAGTAACCAACCTGAAGTATGTTTTCAGCATACACAAAATGTGGCTAGTGCACGCCAGAAACCCTCTGAACCAACCAATAATGGAAGTTGACACAGAGATGAGAAATCCACCAATAGGGTCAAATTGAAACCAAGGTACTACACGAATCCTAATGTGTGATAGTGAAATATGACGTCGAACACAAGGGAAACCACCTAGTCAAAGGCCCATGATGTTTATCGACGTGGAGCACAAGGTCACCTATCAATGATGGAAATAGTTTAGAGTGGGGCTCTAGGCCTACTTTGAGAGAAATTTGTTGAAGTCGATGAGAGAGAAACTGCCAGCAAGAAGTCAATGGAGAGTTTCTTAGCTAGCACGAGCAAAGGAACAAATAGAAGATGTGATATAAGATAACATTAACAGACTGGGTTTGACTGACTGAAAAAATTGAGTCAAGAGATACCACAGAAAGGCCAACTCAAGTTTTCTTCCCTTGAACAAAACCATGACTCAAATGTGACTATATGGCAATATATGATATCTTTGTATTAGTTTGTAATGCAGGAGGCATAAACAAACCATCCATATGATTGGAATAGACAACCAACCGAGGGAGTACTGACTCAATAACAAGGTTATGATTCTCCCAAGTCAAAATAAATCCCACCCTCTGCTTTTGAGTGGTTTTTTCAAGGGAGACACAACTAACTCTAGCTGCCATTAATTATGTAATTAATGTCTCGTTCCAGCTCTTTTTTGAAATATATAATTTTTTTCTTTTTCATATTAAAATCCTAAAAATAAATAAAATAATTCCGATAGTACAATGAAAAGAATAAGCTTCGGGGTACAAATGCCCTAGATCCTAGGATTGGAACATTCCTATGCTCAATGCAAGGTGGTGAAAAAGGTCAATGAAACTCAAAGTAATGTTCTTTCCACGGGCAAATGGTTTCATGTGCAGATGCTAAGTGATGGAAAGGTTGATTTTGCAGAAAGACATGTTCAAAAGGGGGCTTATACACGAGTCCAAGTGAAGTCCGTTAAGGCCAAAGGATAGAAATACTCAACATGAAATGTAGCAGAACAACTAAACAAGAGGGAGCCTGTAGGGTATAAAGCCAGATAGATAGTGAAGAATAAGTAGAATGAAGCTTCATCATAAAGTTCATGGTAGGACTAAAGAGGACTCTCGAGCCTACAAAATTTTTATAGCATGGGCAACATATGCTAGAAAGGATCTAACTAGGAAGCCAATGTAAAGGATGGCTCTACCATCATGTCATGATATTATAAGTCGGTGAGTGAAAATGGTTTTAAGAGTCATAACATGATGGGATCGACCCTATCGAAACATATCACAATATGGAGGATTGAATGCATAATGCAACAAAAAGTGGTTTTTCCTAACATATATTCCAGTGATGAAAAAGATACCTTCCATGATGAGTCAATATTCATGGAATCGAAATGGTAAAAAATTTCTCAAATTCTTCAATTTGTCCTGAAAAGAAACCTATTCGAGCACTTGAAGACAAAAAGGTCAGAAAGTTTAACAAATTCTAAGAATAGACATAAAATTTATAAAAGTGGGGTTTTCAAAATTTAAATAAAAATACACATTTTTTACTTACCATTGTCATTTGTGTTTTGGGAAGTTGGAGAAAATAGCTCTAGATAAATAAACTAACAACCTCAATACACCCAATTTCGCAGTTGGATAACCATGAATCTTTCAGGTAATCCCCTCAATCACTTCCTTAGTGAATTTTTTGATCATTTCAGGTTATTCTTCATGAGATTTTATTGTAGAAATTTAGTTTTTGGATTTAACCTCTGTGTATACAGGGGTTGAACATATTGAAGTATCATGTACACCCGACTGTGTATGAAGGTAACCCACATATGTGCAACACAATTTTTTGAAACACATTTTTAATGAAATTAATATTCTTGAATGATACATGATGTCTATCAGCTGGACGGAAAGGGAACATAGTGAAATTTAAAATTATGTTATGGAGTATCCATTGGAACTGGATGGCCTTAGAGGATGTGGTTTATTGAAATTCTTCAAAATGACGAATATGAAAACAAATACAAGGTTGCTAAGTGTTTCGGGGATTTAACACCCTAGAGGTTGGTTGGGATTCAACCTCCACAGAGCAGGGGCGTACTACTTAACAGAGACTCACACGATCATGCACATTCATAAAAACGAAATCGAGTAGAATGAGAGGTTTACCCGTTGGTCCTACGTTTTAAGTAGATCCACGTGGAGTTCAAACTCCCTGCAACCGTCCTTCCTCCTTCACCTGAAATACAAGAAGAAACCAGCACAAAGGACAAGTTGTACAGTATATTTCTACTCTATATGTTAGTGAGATTCATATAAAATATTAAATAAATAATCATGAATGCTTGTATAACAAATATTCTTCATACATTAAAGCATACACTAACACGTTTATTTCGGGAACAGCATGATACTTCTGTATTATAAAAATAGTACGTACAAAAGTAAGTGGAGAGATCACCTGATCCTTCCAAGGCCTTCGCAGACCGTCGTCCGGATCCGTCCAGCCCTTGCCTCGCTAAGACTCCTTCCAAATGAGTGCACACGAGATAACATATAAAGGGATGTGTATCTCAAGGAAACAAGGGGTTTCCTGAAATGAACTGGGAAAGTGCAGGAGGCACGGGGAATCAGACTTGGATAGGGAACCAACAGAGTATAATAATAATAATTCTCTCTCTCCCTTAGGCCATACATATGAGGTCTTTTTTATAGTCCCTCCAAGTAGTTTCAGCAGTTGGAAACAGTTGGCCACGGGCTGGGGTGGTTGAACTACCTGAGTAACCATCAACCCAGCGCGAAATTAGGGATTTTTATATATTTTTTAATCATTAAAATGGCATACGCGGAAAAGTCTAGCTGTACTCGCGTATACACGCGGAAAAACACGGGCATAGTCGCGTATGAAGGATTTTCCACCGTTTTTAAGTGAATTTGTCCAAGTCTGTAGGAATGGGTGCCCATAAAGCCATGTAGCAATCATGAATCATGTCAAGGTGAGAAATGATGCTATAACAGATGCCCCCTAATATATGAGGTCATAAGGGGTACATGATGGCCGAAATGTATTATGCACATAGAAAGAACTTCGCAAGGACAAGAGAGGACTTCACCAGATTTCAGCCTGCCAAAAACCAATGAAAGAAATCAGAGAGTCAACACATGCTGAGGCGGGCATACCCATGCTCAGTCAAAAATACATCATATATATAGAAAGTACTGAAATAGATCCAACATGTATACAAGTATAACTGAACTGAAAGTACATAGTGAATCATCTGAGCAGGGCCCGGAAATACAAGTCTGTATCAATGTCCAAGTATCACATATAGAAAACTGATCAAAGATAGTGCAACTGGATGTCTGATCAAGTAACTGAATCTCCAAGTACCGGATCATAAGAGGCGGATCAAACGGTACAATCACGCAACTCGGGGATCAACATATAAGATGATGTTGTGCTGAACTGCAACATATAAGGGTGGATGGCAACACTGGCAGAAACTGAGAGAACTGTCAACAGTGAACCGAGAAATGCCGATGCAACCCGAGGTCTTCACCGATCACAACGGCACAATTCTACACACTGGGAATAAATGAGCTGAAGTCGACCATGTGAGAAATCGTTGGATTACCGGGCAATGATGTTTCCCGTTAACCAACGCGAGACAACCCACCGATAATGATAATGAGTGTCAAGGTGCCCCAGTACAATCTGACAAGGGTGAATGAATGAGTTGAAGTCGAACACTTGAAAGAATCTACCAATCAGGAGGCAATGATGAATCCCCACTGTCGATAGCGAAGAGTCTGCCACTGATGACTGCAAACCCTAAGGTACCGACAAAAAGACTCTAGACCTTATTCCCAGAGCAATGAGTCGGAGTCGATGGGAAAAGATCTGCTGGAAGGAAGGCATTAAGGCATCCCACATCAGTCCAGCGCGAGTGTAACCCGCAAGCCAAGATTTGGAAGGAATCGGACGAAGTAGAGTGATGGAACCAAAACCGAAGTACGTTTCCGACGTGCACAAGATGAAGCTAGCGCACGGAAGAAACCCTCCGAACCAACCAATAATGAAAGCTGACACAGAGGCGAGAAATCCACCGATAGGGTCAAATGGAAATCCAGGTACTGCACGAATCCCAAGTGTGATAATGTGTGCTGACGTCGAACACAGGGGAAACCACTCAGTCAAAGACCCATGATGATGATCAAATGCTGAGCACGAGGTTACCTATCAATGATGGAAATAGGCCCAAGGTGCGGCTCTAGGCTTGCTCTCAGAGCAATGTGTCGTAGTCGATAAGAGACAAACCCGCCGGCAAGAAGTCAATGGAGACCTTCTCAAACCAACACGAGCAGAAGATCAAAACATCTGATGTGATAGAACATGATACTGACAAGACCGGGAAGGCCGACTGAATAATGAGTCAAGAGACACCGCAGAATGGCCGACTCAGGCTAGACTTCCCTTGAACAAAAGCACGACTTTGTGATGACCATGGCAGTAAAAAGTGACACTGTATAAGTCTGTCTTGCAGGAGGCAAAACAAACTCTCCATATGATTGGAAGAGATAACCAACCGGGGGAGAACCGACAAGTGAAACATGGTAAAGGCTGAACCTAGGTCAAACTAGAACCATCCCAAATGAAGGAAATATATATAAGTATATGTGCTTTGTTCAAGAGCGACAAACTGACTCTGTACTGCCATCAAAATAACGAAGATACATCCCGTTCCCGCTCTTTTTGTTATATTTGATTTTTTTTGTCTTTTTCATAATAAGCCTGAAAAAGAATAAAAGAATGCTATGATACAATGGATAGAACGAGTATCAAGAAAGCAGATGCACTAGTTCCGGGGATTGGAACAATCCTATGCTCAATGCAAGGTGGCGAAAACTGGTCAGTGATACTCAGAGGAACGTTCCATCCATGGGTATAAAGGTGTCAAGTCGTGATAGCTAAGTGCATGCAATGGTTAACTTGTACAGAAAATCAAGGTCAAAAGTTGGCTTAAACATCGAGTCCAAATGAAGCCGGCTAAAGGCCAGGATAAACAAGTAGCCAATATGCAATGCAGTAATACAACTTAACCACACCAGGGAGCCTCTAGGGTATAAGCCAGAAAAATGATAAGTGATGAAGGAGAAGAATGAAGCTTCAACACGAAAGACATGGCGGGACTAAAGAGGACTCCCGAGCCTACATAAAAAGCAGCATGGGCAACAAGTGATAGCAAGGAACTAACTAGGAAGCCCATGTAAAGGAAGGCTCTACCATCAAGTCATGATTTAAAAATCGGCGAGTGAAATGGGTGTAATACTCATGACCTGATGGGATCGACCCTAAGGCAAGTGATCAGGATGGAGGCTAGAATGCAAGATGCAACGGAAAGTGATTCCCTAACCTATATGCCAGTGAAGATCATATACCTGCCGTGAAGAGTCTGAACACATGGGCCAAAAACCAGAAAAAATCTCGAAATCGTCAAAATGTACCTGAAACATACCAAACTAGGCACTTCCAAGCAATCAAGTTATACAACATAAGATAGATCGAAAAAATAAGCATAAGGAAATTTTTGCAAAAATTTTCAATTTTTTAGCCATAAATACACAAATTACCTCTCAATTGGTTCATTATTGCATAGCTGATTTGGAAAAAGAGCTCTGGAGCTAAAAATTTGTTTCGTCAAATCAGCAACAACCGACCGTCGGAATTCAGCGAAACTTCAGGTAGGCTCCTTATTCATCCTGCTTAATCATTTTGTCCGTTTAAAAATTAAAATGAAGTGAATTTTTGCCTAGAAACCCTTCTTAAAAAATGCGTATCTGCGCATACGCGGGTTAAATGAAGTGGAGCCGCGTATACACGCGATTGTGCACAGAACAAGTCGCGTATGCGCAGGTCCATAACTCAAAAAGAAGTTTCTAATGCAAATTTTAATGAAATTTTTCAGGATGACTATCTCTTGGAGGGAACGCGAGCATAGTGCAATAGACCAAGAGGTCATGGAAGATCGCACAGCACAAAATGTCCTCCGAAACCGTGGATTATTCAAATTTTTCAAAATGCCCAATATGAAAAGTAATGTGAGATTGCTTGAAATGCTGGTAAATTATTGGGAACCGGATCAGGATTGCTTCATCATTGATCAAATGCCACTACGCATAGAAGTGGAAGATATATACTTCATCACTGGACTCTCCAAGAGGGGAGACCCATTGGATCTGCACGGAAAGCCCCTGGGAGGGTTAACCGTGGAGGACTATGTCCAAATCTATTGCATAGAAAATTCCAAGAAAGTTGGCACACAAATTGCAATCAGAGATATCAGGGACTTGCACATAAAGATCCTCCTATTCACCATCGGCAGAGTGGCAGGATCTGCCTCACTGCATCAGGCGTCCAGGACGCACATGAGTATAGATGTAGAGTGCTTAATTCATGTGTATGATTGGTGCACTGCCCTGCTACAGAACATGAAACAACAACTGACCTCCATTCGCCAAACAAAAACAAAACATTTTGGCTATGGAACCATTTTGACTACATTCTTCTTCGAGAGAGTTCCGGCTTTGAGACCCAAAGTCATCTCAACTATCAGCAGCCCTCGGGACCCAAGAATTGCCCATTGGGCAGACATGATGAAGAGACTGGGGGGCAGCGAGGTACCCCGAACCACCTGGGACGATGAGTTCTTCTTATGGTGGAGAGAACAAATCATCGCAGTGGACGACTATCCCTATGCCGGGATGGATTTCCAAGGAGATCCTGATCTAGTACTTCCACCCGGTACAGCATGGGGAGCAGTCGGTAAGTTTTTTTCAAAAATTTTAACTTATATGATTTTTTGGATTTTTCAAATATGTATGAAAATGAAAAACAAACATGTTTTTGGTTTGGATTCATAATGACTGACAAATGAAAAATGATCATGTTTCAGATGTTGGACCAGTGCGTCCTGAGGGCCTAGCACGTCACAAACGCCGCAGAGGTGAAGCAGAAACAGCGGATTCTGATAGGACACTCCAGGCCGTGCAGAGAAACTTGGAGGGACTGACCCGCCAAATCCCTCTGGCTGCTGTGGAGGACTTGCCAGAAGCCGTCCAGAGACGGGTTGTAGGAGTACCCCGGGACTGGGTTAGACTGTTCCGCCGTGTGGCCACTGCAGTGATGTTCTATAGGAACGCCGGGCAGGGTCCTCAGGAGTAGATAGATTTCACATACTAGATGACTGTATATTTTTTGAGACTGAACATGATGGGGCATAAGCCCAAGTTTTGTACGGCATTGATGGATCCAAAATTTTGTAAAGTTTTTTGACATACTGATGATATATATACAGCGATATATGATGTGATGTGATAAATGTATCAAATGTATGATGATTTTGATGATTAGAAATTATTGTATTGAATGATTAATATGCCAATCTAAAGCTTGATTAGCCAATGAGTCAGCAAACCAATTGTCAGCTCGAGGAATATGAATGAATGTTAAAAATTGAAATGACCTTTGTAACAAACGTACCCTCAAAAACAATCGTAATAAAACTGGATCTCGCACCCGATAAGTGTTGTTCAACTGCGACACCACCAGCTGGGAGTCCAAGAAAACTACCAACGAATCAACACCAAAAGATATTGCCTCCGAGAGTAGATGAATGACTGCAGTGTATTCTGCTACGTTATGGGAAGCAGGACCAATGCAGACCCCTCTTGATACCAACAGCTGACCGGAAGGATAGTGAAGAACCCAAGCCGCGGAAGCTAAGTTCCGGGTGTGTCTACTAGCACCATCGGCGAAACCAAAATGACTCATGACATCAACACAACCTGCCAAAGCAGATCAAAAACATCACCATCTCATCAAAAATCAAAAATCAAAACAGATATGTACAAGACAAAAAACTACTATATACAAAGCAAAATGCCAGGCCAAAGCCTAGGCATAGTACTTCTTCAAATAGAGCCCATTTCGGGGCTCCGGCAACTCGTTCCCTTCGAAGTCAACCAAGGTATACGCTCCTTTCTTAAGGACCTTTTTTACGATATAGGGGCCATACCACATCGACTTAAACTTTCCTGCCCCCAAGGCATCTTTTTCTTGGGCAAAGACCAAAACAAGAGGTCACCTTCGGAAAAGACCCTAGGCTTAACTGCCTTATCGTACTGAGCTTTAACTCGGTTTTTATGCGCTTCGTTCAACGTGGCGGCATCTCGACGTTGCTCATCAAGATGTTCCAGATGAAGAAGCCGCTCTGCCAGACTAGAAGTGTCAGGAAGAAGCTCAACAGCTAATTTAAGGGAAGGAATCTCGCATTCAATGGGGAATACGGATTCCACCCTGTGGACTAACTGAAACGGAGTAAAGCCAGTTGCAGTTTTAACTGACGTCCCGTATGCCCAGAGTGTGACAGGTAGCATAATGTGCCGCTGATCTATGTTTATCAATCTTCCGTTGAAGAATTTGTCTCTCATTCCTATTCACTGCCCACCTGCCCATTGGCCTCAGGACAATATGGAGATGAATGCTCCTGCCGGAAACCCAATTTAAGAGCCAACGCAGCCATCATACTATTCTGAAAGTGACTGCCATGGTCAGTGACAATCTCTCTAGGTATACCGAAACGAGAAATAACTTGGTTGAAGAAGAAAAGAGCTGCAGCCTCACCATCGTTCCCAAAAGTAGGCATAGCCTCGACCCACTTCGTAAAGTAGTCTACTGCTACGATAATGTACTTGTGACCTTTTGCCGAAGGCGGGTTACAAGTAGTATAATCCATACCCCACTTTGTAAAGGGTCCGACAATAACGACTGGAAAAAGCGGAGCTGGATGAGCGCGCATTTTTCGAGTATACACCTGACAAGGATGACACTTCTTGACCGATTCAATACAATCTTTGAAAATCGAGGGCCAGAAGTAGCCAGCACGCAAAATCTTTTGGGCTATAGCAAGCCCTGATAAATGACCCCCACAAGCTCCACCGTG
Source organism: Pinus albicaulis (assembly GCA_034641835.2). Taxonomy (NCBI): domain Eukaryota; kingdom Viridiplantae; phylum Streptophyta; class Pinopsida; order Pinales; family Pinaceae; genus Pinus; species Pinus albicaulis. Next base: position 1,388,081,541 of record CM076584.1, read on the forward strand.
AGAATCATTGAGCACAGCCTCGGCTTCTTCGAAAGTTAAGCAGCGTCTTAGGATTGAATCAACCCCTCGACGGTACAAAGCATCACCAATAATCAGATAAATTTTAGCTAAGTGACGCAGCTTACGACGCTCATCTTTCGAAAAAGAAGAGGGAAACTTCGCAGTCTGGAGATATACAATGATGTCCCCATACCAAGGATCTTGTGGAGAGATCAGAAACAAGTGTTCGTCCGGAAAAGACTCATCATAGATCATCGCCTCTCCACAAGGCAACTCGGAGATCAATTCCGCAAAAACTAATGACTTCTTGGATTTGGCAGACATGAACTCTAGATCAAATTCTTGTAAAATCACAATCCATCTGTTATATTTGCCCCCAATCACTCGCCTGTTGAGGACAAACTGAAATGGATTGGCAGCTGCCAAGACATAAGTTTTGCGAAGAATAATATAATGCCGGAGTCGCTGCACAGCATGAACTGCTGCTAAGGCTAATTTTTCTATCGGGGTGTATCGCAGTTCAGGTCCTACCAGTCCTCGACTAAGGTGGTAAATAACATGCTCAGCCAGAGCATCATCCTCCTGAACCAGAACCATACCAATGGTAGATTCTGCTGTAGCCAGATACAAAAGAAAATCTCCATGCATAATCCGGTGGACTCAAGAAAGGATGAAAGGAGTTAGGAGGTCAATGCCTTTTTCAAGGCATCGAATGAGCGTTGAGCGTAGTCGTCCCAAAGAAAAGGAACTCCTTTCTTCATCAGTCTCATATATCCCTTTGTAATCTCAGCATAGTTAACGATAAACCTCCGAAGAAAGTTAGACTTCCCTTGGAGACTTTGAAGTTGACGGATTGAAGACAGGGGAGGCAACCGAAGTATTGCCTCAACCTTGAAGGGATCTACCCTTATCCCTTCATTAGACACAATAAATCCCAACAGCCGACCGGATGTTACCGCGAAAACGCACTTGTTCGGATTCAAACGAATTTTATAAAAACGACATCTCTCAAATATTTGCCGGAGGTGACCTGGATGATCCATCCTCTTTCGAGAATGAGTAGCTAGATCATCTAAGTATGCCTCAATAATTTTCTTGATGTCGTGGAAGGCGTAAGACATGGCCCGCTGAAAAGTAGCTCCAGCATTTTTCAGACCAAAAGGCATTTTCTTATATGCAAACGTACCCCAGGGACAAATAAATGTGGTCTTATGTTGATCTTCTGGACGGATAGTAATTTGATTGTAACCAGAAAAACCGTCCATGAAGGAAAAAATTTCGTTACCGGCACACTCATCAATAATCTGATCAATGAAGGGTGTGGGGTAATTATGTTGAGGACACGCCTTATTCAGGTCTCTGAAATCGCATGCATACTCGAATTCTTTGTTCCTGTTTTTTACCAAACAGAACTAGGTTTGAATTTATTCAACTTGAGAACGGGGAAAAATGAACTCGCCCTTGCGCTCTTTTCAACTTCTGGGCCTTGATACCGCCTTTCCGTATCAATCCTGACGAAGTTTTTGCTCCCCCACCCGCTTAGCGTTTTCACACGTTCGGATTCTACGTCGTATTACGATGGGTCTATGCCAGCATTCTCATAAGACCAAGCAAAAAACATCCTCATACTCTTCGAAGAGCTCTCGTATACTTGAACTTCTTCACGAACATTCGGCCGCAGAAATCGTTTCTCAAGGACAAACTGGAGATGTTCACCGGATAGTCGGAGAGATATCACAACCATGTTCCCTTCAAAGACAAACCGTGTTGGAAAGACAGGCTCAAGACCAAGTAATGGTGTCCAGGAGACTGAGGACTTGGAAAACTTGTTTCGACTTCGCTCAAGTTAGGTAGGAAGTAAGACCGATGATGCAAGTCATCCCACGGTCTATCTATACATGTCATCGCTTCCAGGATGGCCTCTTCAGATGGAAGAGTGGTATCTAGACAATCCTGGGCAGAAGAAGAAGTAAGCGTCCAAGCCGGAGCCACATCACCATCCAACTCTTCCCGCGAAAGAGGAGCTGGATCAGACTCTGCAGTGTCAACAACAGACTGATATGCAATCTCAGCTGCAGAAATCGGGAATGCCATTCCACCCACTTGCCCTTCCTCCAAAGTGGCAGTTGGGGAAGGTAAGGTCCAAGGGTCCGAAAAATAATGAGTTCGAAAGAACTCTCTTCGAAGGGGAGCCTTGGAGGATGAAATAGCATTGACAGACACCTTAGGAGGAGGAAGATCAAAAGATCCCATCAGGGAAGAATACATTCCAACTCCCAGATTCTCGATAGGTGCCTTAGTATTGTCCAACTTAGGGACAGATGAGTCAGGAGGCGCATCCAGGTCTACAGGAGGACAGAACAGTTGATCCACCGTAACTATCCTCCCTTCATGGGGGAAACATACTATCCGAAATAGTGAAGATGCAATGGCATCCATATCATATATCCAGTTCCTCCCCAACAGAAGGTTGTAGTCCAAGGCTGCATCTACTACCTCAACCTCTATGTTAACGGTTTTTCCCCCAACACAGATGGGCAAAGCCCGGACAATACCATGGGGCCTATGAGAATGGCCATCGAATGCAGTAAGAATAGTGCTAGATGGAACAGCTTTGGGAGATCCTAGTGTCTTCCAGCATGCGAGAGACATCACGCAAGTAGAAGCACCCTCATCAACGACCGTGCGAAAGATATTAGTCTTCCAGTACGATGATTTAATATGGAAGGCCATATGATGAGGAAGTCTCTTCTTAAAATTCTTCATATCAAAGGTAATCAGAAGAGAATTTTTCGGATCAATAGCCCCAATGGCAGTGAGCAAAGCACTGCGCTGAGCCGGACAAGACTGGAGTACCTCTAAAGCTGACATAGCACAAGGACTCTGCGCCAGATCTTCTACAATCGAGTAGTTCTGGGCAGCCCTCATGTTCGGATTAATCGTTGACCGCTTGGAGGATGCCTTCGGTATCCGAGGCATAGACTCGACAGTTGGCTTCGTGATGGCGGAAGCCGCCGCAGCATCAGAACTTCCTTAGCCAAGATTCCTCTCCGCTTACACCACGGATCCGGGATATCCACGTGAGCACCATCATGTATATGTTCATGGAATTTCCTCTCGGGGACCCCCGCAGGAAGCCCTGTGATTCTCGATTCGCGCCACTCTAATTGTCGCTCTTGGGAAAAAGGGGTTTGTTAGCACACTCTGGAACGAGAAGAACTCATTGAGACAGAATACAAAGCACTACATCCTGAATTTTCGGGCAAAGGTGCGTGAGATGATCTCTAGCACAAAGCTTGCACGGAAAATTTACTTTCTTTTTCTCCTTTTGGCCCTCACCAACACGCTCATTGGTTTTATTTGCATTGCCCTTCCCATTCTTGCCCTTCTTCTTGTTATTACGTCCCTTCTTCTTCCCATCGGACTGTTGATTTCCTTTGGGTTCAGAAGATTGGACAACATTAATGGACAAAGACTGGGAAGGTGATGAATCAGCAGGCACAGCCTGACCAGAAGAAGCAGATTGTAAAGACAACTGCTGCAATTGAGAAAGCAGGCTGGCTGCACTACTACCGACCGATCCGACAAGTCCGTCACCATGCGGACCAGGTTTGGGTTTCGATAGATCCAATTTGGAGCGAGGAGCATTGGGCAAATACTTGTAAAGCATGCCAGACTGAGAATAGATCAACTCTAACTACTGGGCCCTAAAGATGGCCTGCTCCTCGGAATATACCCCTGACATGGATACATCCTTTGAAATATCTGACTGAAGCGATTTCAAAAACCACTCGAGAAGGAACTCACCTAGAATATGGGCTTTGATAAGCCTCTTCCTTCTCCTCCATTCCTGAATATGATCAGAAATGTGAGTTGCCTCATCCTGCTTAAAATTAGCCAGGAGTTCGGTCCCAACCTCATATCTGACGGGCAACTGAAAATGGTTAAGAAAAGTGACAGCCAGTTCTCCAAATGTGGCGAAACTGCCCCCAGTGAGCTCTATATACCACTTCGTGGCGTTTCCAGTTAAGGTGCGCTGAAATAATCTCAATCTAATCGAATCGTCGATCAGAGAGTTGGATGAACACCATAAGTGGAATGTGGTGACGTGGTCTGCCGGATCTTCACCATTCTTACCTTCAAACTTAGGAATGTCCGAAGGAAGTTTGGTTGGAACCGGAGGCCAACCCGGACTATATCGAATCGGGTCATTAGTTAACTTCGCCAAGTCTGGCAAGTTTAACGTTGCCAGAAATGGTAATCGCGGCGGAGCCTGAGAATTCCATCCTTGATGGGATGGATTTCCCACATTCCGAAAAGAATAGCCTGGATTTGATGAGGCACCAGGCTGCCAGAAAGGACCCGTAGAAAACGGAGAAGAACCTCCTCCCCACGCCGAGTTACCAAGACCCAGACTAGTTCCCCCCGCTGAAGTATTGACTGAAGATGTAAGCCCCTGGTAGGGGTTCCATGCATTAGATAGAGGAGAAAAAGACTGATAAGCACTCGATGCAGGGAAAGAAGCATTCCCTGGATGACTCGCGATGAACTGATTCCCTGCCCCCGACGTTACAAACATATGATTCCACCCCATAAAAGCGGTCGAACTTGGCCCCTGAGCCCAAGGATTAAAACTTTGGGTCTGGGACGTAAAAGGAAACGACCCTAAAGAAGGATTGGGACTAGGAATATGCCCAGTCCCAAAGGGGAAACCCTGGAAAGAAGCTGATCCACTAGCCATGTTGGACATGGGCGTAGATCCAGCTGCATCGGCGGTAAAGGAAAAAGAGGGATTTCCAGCAATGGACATCCCTGAAACGAAGGGACCAGATTGAGAAGCATATGCTTGGGTGAACCCAGAGCCAAACATAGCAGTGCTAGAAGCACTCGAAGATAGAGCAAGAGTGCCCCCTGCCTCTACAGAAGCAGGGGTCTGAATGCCCGCAGCACTCACGGTAGAAGCCGCGTTCCCAGTCGTGGCCATCGAAAGATAAGAAAGACATGGAAGATCCGGCGGTCTCTCAGACTCCGGTCCGACGTACTGAATAACAAACGGATGATCAAGAGGAAGAGGAGATGGACCTGTAGCTGCAGGCTCAGGTATATCTTCTATCTGAAAATCTTCTTCCTGAGGAAACAATACTCTCGAGGTGAGCGGAACACTCCTCTCGGAACCGACACCGGAATCAGCAACGAAACCTTCAGACCTAAGTGGAGGATCTCTCTCCACAGCGTCAGACTCTACAGGGTGAAAACCACCTGCTAGATCGCTCCTACGCCTTCTCGAAGAAGGCTCTGCACTCTCGGGAGATAACCCCCGGACTCTCCTCGAACGTCGAGGCGCTTGATCAGCCACTTTTACAAATTTATTATATTAAACTCAAGAAAAGTGAAAAGCTAGGCAAGCTAGGAGCAAAGAGCACTCACTAAAATCAAAACCCTGAGAAACAGCAAGCAAACAGCCTCCAAGTATTTCCGCTCTGGGTGATGAGGACCGGACACCAAAATACAGGAAAGCGAAGTATAGGACCTTCCGAAAGCAATCTGGGATGATTAGGGCCCAGAACAACTAGCGAAGGTATCAGAAGCAGTTACGCCGACCTCCTAACAACAGCCTTTGCCGGCTCAAGCACCCAAGCTTCGCAAGGGCACCCCCCAGAAGTACTGCTGGAAGTGATGCGACGTCTGCCTCAGGTACCACGGGTATTCCCCCCGCAGTCACCTGTGTGGAACCTAGGAACAGCAACTATGGACACCAATCCGTATCAGAAGCTGGGCGGAATGGTCTTGAGGTTAGATTCAGCTAATCGGAGGGGGGGTATCCCTCTTTTTAACCTTCACTTCCCCTCGCGCTTGACTCTCGGATGAGAGCTTTCCCAGTCCACCTCACGGAGTTGGATTTCGCTCAATTAATAAACTTCTATGTTTGCTTGAGCGGCCTTGGAGAGTTAACTCTCCTCTCTCCTATTCCAAGGCCCTACAACCTAGCTAGTTGGTGATTGACACTTAATAAAACTTGCTAGTTGATTTTAGATTAAATCGCTTATTTTAAGGGCTGTTGTATTAAGTCATAAGGATATGGAGTTGAAACCAATGATGTTCTGACACAAAAGAAATTAATAAAAACCTGACTACATGCACATGCAGTTCTTTGTCTTTCGATGAAGAGCAATTTCTATGTAAGTTCTACGAGACTAAAATGTATTTTTTTCTTTTCGAATTACAAACTCACACGCACAAAAATTAAGAAGCTAACTAAATGATTCAATGCACCTAATGCAAATGACCACTAGCATGTAAATTCTAAGATGCAAAAAGTCCCTTGAAACAAGGTGAAATTTCCCAAAAGGGCTCCTTCAGTTTTAACTCATCTTTTGATATCCAGAAAGCCAATTCTTGCAAACAAGAACTCTCAATATAAGACACCAAAATACTCAACAAGAAGAAGAAGAAATCAAAAGACACCCTCTCCTCAAAATCAAGCTAAAAACTAGAAGCAAGAAACTTCACTAAAGTCCCAAAAGATGAAGCCAAACGAAAATGAAAAGGGCAACAACAAAAACAAAAACAAGAAACAATGTTTTTTGAGTTTTTGATATGCAAAAACAAAAAGCAAAACAAATGTTTTTGGGCTTTTTAGTTTTATAAAACAAGAGCTTCAAGAAAACCAAGAACAACTATCCCAATCTAAGCCAAAACGAGACCGAATTTCAAGCATAAACTTCAACTATGCCCCCAAACCTTATAAAGCTAATGATAGCAAGATCAATAAGAGCAATGGAAGACTAAAAACTCAATCAAACAGCCAAGAGAAATAGTGCAAATTCGTTGCAACACAAAACTCCAAAGAAACAAGAAAAGATCTTCGAAAAAATGCAACAAAACCCTAGCTTATGAAACTCAAGAAAACCAATCGAAAACAAAGCAAAGAACGCAATGCAAAGCACAACACAAAGATAGGAACGAGTCAGTGAGCAGAAGCTCTCTGTTCTGGTAAAGAAGAACATCCAAGAACGCTCAGAAAGCGATCTTGGAACTCAATCCAGGAGTGCTAGCACAAACAAGAACACTTCGCCAAAAAGATCAGTTTTCGGACAAACGAAAGAGAACCAAGACTTAAAACCACTTCTGTCACACTCCAGTAAGTACAGAGACTCTACAGACACAGGCCTCCACAGCCAGAAAAGACCAAAAACACCAGAATCTTGAAATTTCAAATTCAGCCTAGGTATACGCGACCTTGCAGTTATGCAACAGGCGTGTATACGCGTCTGTGTTGAGGGAAACTCGCGTATACGCGGTTCCTTCTACACAAACTCGCGGGTATACGCGACTGTGTGCAAGAAAAACTGCGTATACAAAGAAAGATAATGAAAAATAAAAAGTACAAGCCTGGGAAAGGTATCAAAGCTTCAAACTGACTGCAAGAAAGCAAACTGGACTGTAAAAGACAGAAAAAAACTGTTGGTAACCTACCAAACAGCTGAAACAACCCAACAGGAGAATCACAAAAATGTGATCCCCAGCGGAGTCGCCAGTTCTGTTTCGGGGATTTAACACCCTAGAGGTTGGTTGGGATTCAACCTCCACAGAGCAGGGGCGTACTACTTAACAGAGACTCACACGATCATGCACAGTCATAAAAACGAAATCGAGTAGAATGAGAGGTTTACCCGTTGGTCCTACGTTTGAAGTAGATCCACGTGGAGTTAAAACTCCCTGCAACCGTCCTTCCTCTTTCACCTGAAATACAAGAAGAAACCAGCACAAAGGACAAGTTGTACAGTATATTTCTACTCTATATGTTAGTGAGATTCATATAAAATATTAAATAAATCATCATGAATGCTTGTATAACAAATATTCTTCATACATTAAAGCATACACTAACACGTTTATTTCGGGAACAGCATGATACTTCCGTATTATAAAAATAGTACGTACAAAAGTAAGTGGAGAGATCACCTGATCCTTCCAAGGCCTTCGCAGACCGTCGTCCGGATCCGTCCAGCCCTTGCCTCGCTAAGACTCCTTCCAAATGAGTGCACACGAGATAACATATAAAGGGATGTGTATCTCAGGGAAACAAGGGTTTCCTGAAATGAACTGGGAAAGTGCAGGAGGCACAGGGAATCAGACTTGGATAGGGAACCAACAGAGTATAATAATAATAATTCTCTCTCTCCCTTAGGCCATACATATGAGGTCTTTTTATAGTCCCTCCAAGTAGTTTTAGCAGTTGGAAACAGTTGGCCACGGGCTGGGGTAGTTGAACTACCTGAGTAACCATCAACCCAGCGCGAAATTAGGGATTTTTATATATTTTTTAATCATTAAAATGGAATACGCGGAAAAGTCTAGCTGTACTCGCGTATACACGCGGAAAAACACGGGCATAGTCGCGTATGGAGGATTTTCCACTGTTTTTAAGTGAATTTGTCCAAGTCTGTAGGAATGGGTGCCCATAAAGCCATGAAGCAATCATGAATCATGTCAAGGTGAGAAATGATGCTATAACAGTAGAGATGCTTGTAAATTACTGGGATCCAGAAGAGGATGCTTTTATGACTGATCAGATACCCCTGCACATCAAGGTAGAGAATATGTATTTCATCACTGGACTTTCCTAAAGAGGGTATCCAATTAATTTTCAAGGGAAGGCCCCAAGAGGTCTCAATGTGCATAACTACATTCGAATTTTACTATTCAACAGATACCCAGAAGGAAGGGAAACATATCTCAATTAGAGATGTAGAGGGACTACATATGATAATTCTCCTTTTCACAATTGTCAGGGTAGCTGGATCAAAATGTTTTCATCAAGCATGACATGCTACAATGAGTTTGGTGACAAATTTCCTAACCACATTACATGAATGGTGCATATCTCTACTGACTGTGGGGAAAATATATTCCTATAACTTCCAACATTATATTATCAATCCAGGGCTCATAATGCAGGTTATCCAGGTAACTCAGGATCAAATCATCTAACCTAAACTAGGGTAAGACATAAACTTGTACACTATTTCTCTTAACAGTAAAACACTGATTACAATATGTAAATTATGTTTAATGGAAAACACTCATTTATCTTTTCTAATGCTAATAATGAACCTAAATTAAACTCAGTAAATTTCAAAACCTCAATCAAACAAATGAATGCAAGATTGAAATCAAAATATAGAGTTCTCTAATTTTATTCAATAAAATAAAGACAATCAATCATACTGCTTAAACATAAAAAATTCTACAAATAGTTCTTAATAAATCTAAATTAATGATGCCCAAAGAAACTAAAATATATTGTTAATAAACCTATGAAATTGACCTCCTTATTTAATGTTGGAAACAATCCTAAATGATAATTCATCCTCCGTTTCTAATTATAATTACGTTACTTATTTGCAATCGAATTTGAAAAAGAAATTAAGTACTATTCAAAAAGGAATTATAATTATTATCTATAATAACAAATTTAAGAAATCCTAACTACTATATGAAAATGAAACACAATTAAAATGATTGCATACACTCTAAAATCAAAGATCTAAGTTTTAACAAAACTTCTATGAGATATTGCAATTTAGATTGACCTACAAAACCTTGCAATTAAAATTTAAGTACAGAACAGTTTTAAGTACAGAACGGTTTTAAGTACATAATTATGACAACTAATTTAAATTTAATGCTATGCTATGAGGAATTAACACAAAAAATTATTTCTGAATATAAACTAATTATGACCTTAGCTCCAGGAGTTTTGGGCCATTTCCATGCCTGGAGCAATGTGAATTAGCCCAAGAAAAACGAAAGCTAAAATGCAATCATAAATAATCGACAACAAAAAAAATGTCGAAACTTGTATTAAATCAGCATGATGGAATAATATAGAATATGAAATATTACATGAATCCCTACTATGGTGGGGTGCATCTTACTCCTTTCCTCTACATAGTTCCCCCTTCATTCTATACATATTTCTCTTACTGCCTGCATACTACCTTTTTGAGCTCTTTACATCTCCTTTTATAAATACAAATTATTGTTATTTTATCATAACAACAAAACTTAAACGTGCCTAAATCAATCCTTCTAGAGAGATATGGTTGGGCTTGTTCTGATCCATGCATTAATGGAGGAAAAAATTTCTCTGTTTATCAAAAGGTCGTTCAGCAAAAGTGTCCACAATCAAGCTCCAATTGACCCAACATGTTCAGACAGTCACATACTGAAGAAGTACTGGAATATTCCCTTGACCATAACTTCCTCGTGAAGATGAATTTTTCCAAATGGCTTTTGGGCTACATGAAAAAGGGTACTCTAAACAAAACCCACTTGTCGAAATTTCAATATTTTGCACCATTTGATCACAAAATTCATATTTTCACCTACAAAAATTCCATACTCAACTCTGTAGTAACTAGTAAAAATTCACTTGTGGATACTTTCAGCAATAGAACACTTCGGAAAATGAACTTATTAAAAACACATTAATAAATCATGACTAAATAATCTCTAATCATAAAAAAGCTAATACAACTAATTAAAATAAACCACAAGGCGTAGGATGTGATTTGAGAATAAGTGATGGAATTATGATGTGAAATGTGTGTAAAGGTGTCATAATCTAGGTTATCAATAATGGTACTATGATATGGAAAAATGGGCTAATACGAGGCTCAACATCCCCCCATTCTTGAGGGTTTTCATTTCCTCATGAAATAAAGTACTTTTATCATTTATAGATTTTATGGCATGATGGCTTTAAGTAGGGTTGGTTCTTGTGGAGCAACACTGCGTGAAGATTTGAGGGTGTTGGTTCTTGTGGAGCAACACTGCGTGAAGATTTGAGGGTGTTGGTTCTTGTGGAGCAACACCATTCTTATTTGACTGCAATACATTAAATTTTTAGAATGATACAAATTGAGAGAGAAAAAGAAATGGATATGGTAGGAGTCGATGATGAATGAGATGATAGGTGATAATGGAAAAGGTATGTGAGATGAGGTGGTGATGGATATAATGGATTAAATGAGGTGGTTACATACGCTACTCTTGTGAGGCCAATGCTTACGGATGGTTCCTTTATTATTTCATAGCAGTAATGACTTCATCCTATCAATATAATTCTTGTTATCATGGTAGGAGAAGACACCATAGATACTGCTTTTATTAATGCACCATAATTCTTTCATTTTTAACATGCTCTCGAAATCAGTGTATATGTGGAGTGAATGGAAGGAAAACCAAAGGATAATCATTTATGAAGGATAAAATGTGTGGAATGAGAAGTGGTGAACCATCAAGCTTCTTTAACCTTCTAGTGAATTAGAGTATAATAATCCAAATTTACCTCAAGTTTTACCTTTGTCGTTGATGTACCTGGTGCTACAGGATGAAGTGGAGCATGGAATGGTTGGAGCTGATGTGACTATTAATCTAATCTACTGAAGAAGGTTGAAGGATGAGTTGAAGAGACAAATTGAAGGGCTAAAGGATGAATTGAAGGTCGGCTTCTCCCCCATGCCTGAGGAGTTGTATGTCCCCAAAAAACTAAGTAAAGGTGACTTCTGTTGCAAATAATAATGGAAATGATGATACAAAAATCCAAACTGTTGCAAATCTGTGTTGAGATCATAAAACCTTATAGTCTTCAATCATTGCACACCCATATGAAATCTTTATTATGTGAATAAATGGTGTCGAGTTCGAACATAAGAAAGAATCATTGGATTACCGACCATTGATGATGTTATTAACCAATGTGAGATATCCCACCTTTGATGTCAATGGGAATCAAGGTACCGGGTACATTATTCTAGCCATGAATAGATTTGTCAGAGTTGAATGTACTGCAGAATTCATCCACCAATAAACATTGATGTGTTTCCTTAGTATATGACAAGGATACTTATCGTTAAGGCATGTAGGCTCCCAGGTACCTTATCTAACCCTAACCTTCGTCCCAGATAATGTGTTGTTGTCGATGGGACCAGGCTCGTTGGAAGGTGGTCCTTAAGGAATCCCACATTAACTAACTCAATTATAAACATAATTACTTGAAAGATGCATGATTTGAAGAACTCATACAAATTTACAAAATTTATTGGGAACCTTTCTTGCCAGTTACCTAGTTTTCAAGCAAAGCCCTTGTTGAGCTGCGACAGACAAGTTGGTTTTAAAAAAAGGACTTATTTTTCTCTTTACTATTTAATTTATCCATTTACAATACTAAATTTCCTACTACACTAAAGAAAATATGTCTTCCTTCAAGTGAAATAGAACTTCCAGTGAAGCCATCTGTGGATCAAGTACAAATATATAATGATGCCTAGATTTAACATATAAACTTTAGGCGGTATATGAGCATGAAAAATTGGAAGCTTTGAAAGATGTGATACAAAGAGTATTTGAATATGAGAGTGGTACTTTAACTGGATTTTGATCTAAAACCAATGCTCGATGTAATCCTGGTTGTACTAGCTCATTTCTTCATTTGGACCCCTCTGAAAGTTCTCCTCAGTCATCCCTAGCAAACATGGATAATTGGTCTTGTAGAAATTATACAAACAAATGTATATCAATGGATTCAATCTGATCAAGCAATGTACTAAAGCTAGATACTAGATCCTTCTACAAATCAAATGCGGAAAATAAACATGAACTCCAATCACAGCAAGTAAAGAAAGAACCAAATGAAACCACAACACAGATATTTTCCTCGGGAAAGTTTGCTGCTTAAAACCCCTCTATATTATATTGTATATTCACCATGGAATCATGAACCAATTACAGTGCACCCTTCTCACAAGAGTCTCCTGCACTCTCACAACTGTCTCACACTGACTGGACAAAATTGACCAACAATTAGCCAATTTTCTGCCTCTAATCAACCTGCCTTGCTTGCATAATTCATGTTGAATTTAATCCCTATTCTTTAGGAATTTCAGCCTTTCTTGACTATGAAACACATCATGGGTATCCTATGGGTGTATTACCGCATGTAGGAAGTTTTCTAATAATGCAACTGATAGTTAACACCCCTTTAACTACATGTGAATTAAATTTGATTTAATTCACCTAACGTTTCACTAGTGCAAAAATTGTGACAACTAGTTAGATTGGCTTTAACTCACTTAATTGATTTAACTGATTTCTCATGCATTAAACTAATACACTAACTGAAACTTGAACTCCATAACTAATAGAATCAATCTGCATGCCTCAACAACCACCTTCAACTCGAAATTCATGAGCTAACTGAGCTTATCACACTCATTTAACTATTACAAGTGATTATGAGGTAAGGTTACATTTTATTGTCTAATTTAATAAAGGGAAAATTAAATTAGACACACATTTCTTGTTGAATTTTCAACACTCGCTCTCAACAAGAAAGGGATTTTCAACTACCCTGATCCTACCTCTATGGTATTCGAATTTTCTCCTAGCGAGCACCTTCGTCAGAATATTTTCATCCTAATCTTTCGTGGGAATGTACTAAATTAACATAATGTGCCTTCGAACAAAATCTCTGAGATAGTGGTACAGGATGTCTATGTATTTGGACCTATCATGGAATACCGGATTAACCGAGTGTTTAATGAAACTCTGGTTATCACAATGTATCACTGTCGGATCCATCTGATGACCAAACAAACCAACCGGAATCTTCCTCATCTAGATGGCCTGACATGCTTCCTGACTTGCTACCATGTACTCTGCCTCGGCTAAACTAAGTGCCACAGATCGCTATTGCCTGTTGTACCAAGAAACCATTCTCGATTCTATGCTGAAGATCCCTCTTGATTTTCTCTTTTTTTTATGGATTTCCTACCCAATATGCATTGGTGAAGCCTTGAAGAGTCACTCCCTCTATCTATTTGTAACATAATCCATACTCCATAGTGCCCCATAGATATCTCAATACATGCTTAGCTGCCTTCCAAAAGAGCTTGGCCAGCTTAACCACAACCTGACTCAACTGGTTAACTACATAGAAAATGTTTGGTCTGGTGTTCACCAAGTATATCAGTGAACCCATTAGTTGTGTGTAAACAGTCGCGTCCACTAATTTTTCTAAAGTAGCATCCTCCTTCCTCCAGTTTCCTGGAAAAGGAGTCTGCAAGGGTTTACATCATTCCATGTGAAACTTACTTAGAATCTCTTTGGCATACTTTCCTTGAGAAACAAATAGCTCACCATCCTGCTGTCATATTTCCAAAGCAAGGAAGTAGTGAAGGAGTCCAATGTCCTTCATTTCGAACTCCCTAGCAAGATCCTCTTTGCAAGAAGTTATTAGTTGCTTATAAGATGTCATAATTAGATCATCAACATAAAATATGACAATCAAAAGCTTACCATCAACCATAATCTGGTATAGGTTCGCATGTGCTTCACTTTTGGTGAAGCCAAACTGAGTGAAATAACTATCAATTCTAGTGTACTAAGTACGAGGTGCTTTCTTCAGCCCATACAGTGCTCTCTTGAGTCTGCACACATGCGAATCAATCTAAAAGATCTCGAAACCTTCTGGATGCGCTGCGTACAATTCTTCCTCAATAAATCCATTAAGAAACACAATTTTCACATCCATATGATTTATTTTCCACCCCGTATGTGCTGAGAGTGAAAGCATAGATCTAATCGATGAGAATGTCACAACCGGTGCGAAATTCTCCTCATAGTAAATCCATTCAAGCTGTGAGAATCCTGGGGCTACAAATATATCCTTTTACTTCTCCACACTCCCATCTACCACTTTCTTCACCTTATAGATCCATCTAGATCAAACAACTGCTTTTTCGATTGGTCTTGGGACAACTTCTCATTCACTATTCTTGAGGATGGAGTCATTATCATCAACCATAGTGTCAACCCAAATTTGTTGTTGCATTTCTTCCTCAAAGGAGGATGGTTCTATCACAATACACTTTCTCATAAGAGCCATGTATCCAGTAAACCTATCTGGAGACTGTCTTTGTTGATGCAGTAAAGTAGGTGCTCCTACATGCTCTACTACATCGAGTCTCAATCTATCAGCTTTCATCATGTGCCTTCTACCATTTCTAGTGGAGGATTTTGCATGGGTTTTTTCTACCACTCCATGATCCTTCGCATGTGGCTGCCCCACATCTTGAGGTTCATTCTTTGGAACCAAGAGTTCCTCTTCTCCATACAAATCTAGCTCCCTCTCAAGGGACAATCACATGGCTTTCTCCTCATCAAATTGTATATCCCGTCTCACAACAATCATCCTATTTCTTGGAAAATACACTCGATAGTTGTGGGGAGTATCAACGTACCAAACAAATATCCCAATCTCATCTATTGCTTCAAGCTTCTTTCTGGAATATTTGGTCACATGGAAATAGACATGTTGGCTTCAGGGGCCTTGACCCAGGTTCAGAGTTAAGGTCTTCCAAGAAGCCCCTATAATACTGGCCCTTTCAGAAATGACCTAGTTTCGTAGGTCAAGGTCTCACCTAAAGTAGTATGGGAGGGTGCTGGAACCAGGTTTCTGCACCCTACAATAGAGTAGGTAATTAAGGTAAATATTCATTGAATCTATCAGGTTCGCATAGAAACAAGCTTATTATCGAGCTTCTAATAGTATAATCAGCATGTAACCATAAAAAAAGCTACTACCATTAACAGATCGAATCAATACCTTCATATCCATGTGCACATCAGAAATTATCACCACATAACATTACAATCGCAGCTAATTCATATATCGCTGATAAATTCGCAGCTTAAATAAATAACATAGAGGCACTTCAGTAATAAACACAAGTAAAAATATCATAAAGATACTTCAAATAGATTCTGCATTCATTAGTATTCAAAAACCAAATTAAAAACCCAAGACACAGCCCACGCACACAGCTAGCGGGGTCCACACACAGTAGGGCTGAGGATCTCCACGCACACAGCCAGCAGAAGTCCTTACCCAAAACAACCTAAGGCAGATCTCAACAGTTCGTTCGCAACATCAATATTTCTTACTTCTTTTCTCTTGGACCCAAATATCTATCTATTTATATCATCATAGCCTTTTCTATCCTATGGTCCGCAAACCATGGTTTGTAGACCCTATGTCTACCCTTTGACCCATTAAAAAAAATTGGGGACTTTGATCTACCCCAAAACCCCTACTCAAGACTAGCTATTACAAAATTATATAAAAAACGCAGCTTAGGGAACCCCGTTCCAACTGGCCCCCAACACAATCTTCTGACTCGTCCCGAGTCACAGTGGTCGTGGGGTTTGCATCTTCGCCTAAAGTTGCTTGATTGCATTGACCAGAGGGGGAAGCACTCCTTCAGTCTATGCGACAGCGTTCTATACAATATCCAGCAATTTCTGCAAAGTTGGGCCTTTAGTAGGAGCAGTGACACTTTCTAGGGTATGATTTAGTTGTTTGACTGCAACATCCACTTCCTAAGATAGATTGAGAGCCTCATTGGCCCATGGTTTTAGGTGGTCACTCAGAACTTTATTATTGTGGCGAAGCTCCTGTAGGCCATATCTGAGTGCATTGCTGGCTTGCAGACATGCCAGACATTAAGCGGGGATCAGAGTGGGAATAGTAGCTTCTAACTGCTCAAATTTTTCTTCCTTCTGGCGCACTTCTTAAGAAAATTCATGCAGGAGAGGATTGCGATGGACCTTAGAACAATGTTGCATAGCTGTCTCAAGAAACTCTGCACCCTGAGCGATCTGAGTTGTAATGGAATTCTTTGCTTTTGTGACTAGCGCGGCTCGCTGGGCTCGTACCTCAGGCAGAGTTTCTAGCTGAAATTTGGCCTGCAGCGCAGCAATCTACTACTCCATCGTAGTCTTGATATGCTAGATTTGGGTCCTAGAAGCCTTCAGGGATGCAATGATTCCTTCAATATTGGCCTCGGGGGTGGTAGAGGTTGAGATATCTTTAGTCACATCTATGCTTAGCCTGCTGATTAATTGTTCCAACTCGGTCTGCTGCGCAGCGGCAATTGTGCACATAGACTACACCTGGGATGCCTCAATGTTTTTTTCAAGTATTTTCTGGTCAGTTGTACTAAGCTACTACTACACCTAGCGATCTTCGTGCTGGATCTCCTCAAAGAGGGATGTATAGAGGACCTGCAGTGGTTCGTGTGGAAGCTGGGCCAAATCCAAATGTACTTCTGCATAGGCCTGGACTTGCGCACACAAGACAGGTGGACTCAGGGTAAATTTTGCGACGAGAAGGGGCAAAGGCGTCTCTCAGTTGTGACAATCAGCTCAGCGTTGGTTGCTCGGGGCGACATCGCTTGAACCATGCTCGTCTGTAGCGTATTGTCCTTTAGCTCTATATCTTGGAGCTCAGACTAGAGTGCGGTGACCACAACCTTCTACTGCTCTTCCAAAGCAAGCCATCTATCTTCTGAGGTGAGGGTCACTACATCTGTGATTTTCTCCAGGTCTTCCTCCATCAAATTAACTTCAGTCTCCCTACCGGGCCTTGTAGCTTGTCATTTCTTTCGTTGGCCTTTGAGAGGGTCGGCTGTTTGTTTCGTATCACGCAGGGAATCAACACCCTACAATCCAGACCCTCTGTGTCCATGTCCTACTATGACTCCAGCTCTGCACCCTTCATGTCATCCTTTGTCCTGGTGAAGTCTTCCAGACCATGTCCTTCATCATTCTTGGTGGTATCAGTTGGGGTGGTCTTCGGGGAGGCGCTTGTACCTGCAGTGTGAGTTGTACCTGATTTGAATCCCAATCTCTAGTGTGGTGACCATGTAAGGAAGATATACCCAAGCTAGATCCCAACAGACCCAAATCTTCACATTGTGCATCGTGACCTAGAACGTTGCGATGCTCTTGTTCATATTGTAGACCGCCGGTGACAAGTGTGCCTAGGAGTGAATTGTGACTGGGAGCCCGCTCTGAAATAGGACCCAAAATACCTTGTTATCCTTAATGTGCTTCTCATCCTTCGAATCCCACAAATTTGCATAGAATTCTCCCTCACACATGTCTGGTTCGAGCTCAGATAGGACACGGTCTTCAGGGGGTTCCCATGCGACCAACGCAATTAGGAGGAGTAGCCAAGAGTAGCAGAATGCTCGTCCATGATCCTGGGCGCCGCACATGTTCTCCAAAAATTCATTGGAAAGGAATTGTGACCAGTTGAAGAAGACCCCCTTTTGGAAACGACCAGCTGGAAACCAACTGAATTACATAAGTGGGGACAATCGTGGACTGGTGTTATGTGGATAAATATTTCTTGTGGAAAAGAAAGATCTCCCCAGTATCACAAGGATAGCTAGAAACAAACATGACAACTGTAAACTACTTTCTCTAGATTATATATCATTTAGAATTTTCTGTGATGAAGAAAGGACCTACCTGTGATCCAATGTTAGTTGAATTCTTCTTTCCCATCGCTCTAAGAAGTCACCTCTTAATATCTGCAAATAAAGACATGGAAGAGAATCAAAAGCACCTGCAACATATACTGATTCAAAAATCACAAATCTATCTTAATGATCGAGGAATTTAAGAAATAAATCATTCGAGTAAAAACATAAACAACTTATTTAGAAAAAATGATCCAATTGTATTATCTTTAACTAAAATAAGGTGTCTTACAACTGTGTTCACGTTGATGTTGTACAAATCCTTTCGGGGTAAAGAACAAGTGTTTATCTTTGGTCTGATAATCCCTTCCACTCTTTGCACCAGCCTAACTATGAGTATGTAATCGTTCTCACAGCTAGCAAAAAGAATATGTTTCTTCAGCAATTCCCTTCTCTATCGTAGCTACTATGTACAAAGAAAGTACTAAGTGTATAAAAAAATGTATAGAAAAGTTTTACATGTGTGAGCATGTACCCTTGAGACTGAACCAATGCTTCAATTTATAGGAGAAGGAAAGTGGTTACAGATCCAAAATGGAAGGGATAGAGTCCCTTTATCAAGGGATTAAGTTCCAAAGACCAAGGAATAGGCTCCTTTTATGAAGGAATGAATGTTCATGATAATGGAGGGAGTAACGCCTCTACTGGATAACGCCTCTACTGGATAACGCCTTCTACAATTTACTTTCGCCTTCAATTTACCTTTTACAGTGGTCTGCACTTTTAATGAATAAAACATACAGTCAGCTCCCTGGTTTTTAGAGCAAAAGGGTACAGTGCTGCAAGTAAAGCTAAGGAAAAATGTGGTACAAGTTCTTTTATGATTTTTACAAGCTTTTCTATAAATTCAGCACTTGGTCTAGGAAATTTACGGTTGTAGACTTCTAAGGGAGCATTATATAGGTATTGATGAACCTATATAGACAATAAAATTTCATGGTGACAAAACAATGTGTAAGATATTGCCCCCTAAAGCGTGAAGTTTGAGATAATTCGAAGAGTGAAGTGCTTTATCATTTCTAGGTTGTGTTCTAGGTCTATAAGAATCTCAGCTGCGTGATCCTGTGTTGTTGCAACGGGATCCCTTTGCTTCCTATCGACGTGACGGAGCATGGCTGGCCTGCGTGGACCAACATATGCATTTAAAAAAAAAAATTCATCAGTATTGGACGATTTAAACAAAAACAAAATAAAAAATATAATTTAGTCAAAATGATTCTTACCTGAGTCATCCCACTGTGCTCTCGGAGGAAGGGACATCTCTCGATCACCACGGAAGTCTATCCCGACATATGGGAAATCTTCTATAGCAAATATTTGGTTCTCCAACTAATGGAAATAAGATGGAGTGAAACGAACAATCTCACCTCTCTCATTATGACGGACCATCGGTGAAACCCATCGGACCATCCAAGGCTCCCTAACTCTACCATGATCAACTGAGATAAGCTGCGGGGCAAGTGAAGGAATTCTCTCTAGGGAAAATGTGACAACAATAGCTCCATACCCAAAGTTTTTCAAATTTGAGTTATTTTCCCAGGTCAATTGGCCTCTTACATTAGCCAATACTGCCTCAAACCAATTGAAAATGGTGCCTCTGAAACAATCAACAGCAGTCTGCATCTGGGATCTAGTAGCAACTTCTGGAGCTGCGCTCCCACACAATCGGGTTATAGCAAACGCAACCACTTTGAGTTCAGTATGGATGATTGTTTTTATATCAATGCGTTTGTCTTTGGGATCTGCTTCCTCATTGCAGAACTCTTGCTGAAGGCTAGTGACAGATTGGCCACCTGCCCTAGCCCCAAACAAAGAGATTGGTTCACCTCTCTTCGATACCTCTGGTCTGCGAAACTAGAGATTGTGGGTTTGATCCTTAGCGGAGTCGCCATTTTGTTATGCGGATAAATCTTTCTTGTGGACAAGAAACATCTCCCTAGTATCACAAGGATAACTAGAAACAAATAGGACAAATGTAAAGTACTTTCTCTATATTATATATGATTTATAATTTTCAATGATGAAGAAAGGACCTACCTATGATCCAATGCTAGTTGAATTCTTCTTTCCCATCGCTCCAAGAAGTCACCTCTTAAGATCTGCAAACAAAGACATGGAAGAGAATCAAAAGCACTTGCAACATATACTGATTCAAAAATCACAAATCTATCTTAATGATCAAGTAATTTAAGAAATAAGTAATTCAAGTAAACACATAAACAACTTATTAAGAAAACAAGATCCAATTGTATTATCTTTAAATAAAAGGAGGAGTCTTACAACCGCATTTTCCTTGATGTCGTACAGATCCTTTTGGGGTCCAGAACAAGCGTTTTCCTTTGTTCTGACAAGCCCTTCCACTCTTTGAAACAACCTAACTACGAGTATGTAATCATTCTCGTAGCTAGAAAAAAGAATATGTTTCTTTAGAAATTCCCTTCTCTGTCGTAGCTACTAAGTATAAATAAAGTACTAAGTTTATACAAAATGTGTAGAGAAGTTTTACATATGTGAGCATGTACCCTTGAGACTGAACCAAAGCTTCAATTTATAGGAGAAGGAAAGTGGTTACAGCTCCAAAATGGAAGGGATAGTGTCCCCTTATCAAGGGATTAAGTTCCAAAGACCAAGGAATAGGCTCCTTTTATGAAGGAATGAATGTTCATGATAATGGCGAGAGTAAGGCTTCGACTGGATAACCCTTCTAGAAGCTTCTAGTTGGGAGAATATTTGACCAGCTGGGCCTCTAGAATTTACTTTCGCCTTCAATTTACCTTTTACAGGGGTCTGCACTTTTAATGAAGAAAATGTGCGGTCTACACCACAGTTTTTAGAGCAAAAGGGTGCAGTGCCGCAGATAAAGCTAATGAAAAGTGTGGTACAAGTGTTTTTATGATTTTTACAAGCTTTTCTCCAAATTCAGAACTTGGTCTAGGAACTTTAGGGTTTTATACTTCTAAGGGAGCATTATATAGTTATTGATGAACCTATATAGATATTAAAATGTCACGGTGACAAAATAATGTGTAACAACTTGCACTTGCGCATCATCTTAAAATGCAGTAGCGGGGTACCCATGTGCACTCCTGGGTCAGCAATGGTGTTGATCAGAAATCACATAGTATTCCATTCAACATGGTAGTCTTCACGCACCTTATCAGCGATAGGTTTCTCATACTTCTTACCGACGCACTACATGGGAACGCGGTCCTGGATCCACAAGCTGTCATCATGGATTAGGCTTAGTAGTTGTCGCATAACTCGGTCGGTTATACTGTAGCGGCTAAAGTGAGGTATCCATAGCAAGTTTAGTAACCCAAATGTTTCTAGCCCGCACACCCATGACATTGGTACAACCTCCAGCACGTCGTCCTCTAGTACTCGTTCGAGGTACAACTCTGGTGCCAATTCTGGGAAGGCCTCTAGGTTAGCAATGTCGTGGTCATCGAAATTAATTGAGGCAAGCTTGCGATGTGCTTCTCCAATTATTGGGACTTCTTCTAGAATCAGTGGAATTTTCAAATAGGCACACATACCTTCAAGGCTCTTAGGCATATGCACCGACGGCCTACGAGGCCAAACATAGGGTTGCAGCCAAGTGATTGGTTCAGCAATCTGAACCTCTTCCTGAGCAGATAGGGGTCACTTCTTTGGATTAGGTGAACATGCCTAGGGCACTGTTTGGGGGGATTTCACATTCTGAGGGGAGGTGCGCCACTCCTCTTCAGCCCATTTTGTAGCCCTCCCCTACTCTTGCTCCTAGCCTTTCCCCTTACCTTTATTTTTCTCCACCTACTTCCCCTTGGTTGGTGTATACACAACCTCTTCAAATTCAGGGGTGACCTCCAATACTTTATCAGTAGAGGTCATGGTCTGCGACGATTCAGCTGGATTGGTCGTGCTCATTCTCGCTCGGAACTCAAATTCGGGATTGGCACTATTAGAGGGGGTAGCCTGCCCAGACATTAATAGAGAAAAATAGTTATATAATTTTTCAAAGCACAAGATTTTCAAAATGCATGAAACCCACTTCTAATCTATCCTCTTATTTTTATAGCTTTGGAGAGTGACCAATGGTTGGATGAGGCTTATCTGAAACATACCATGAAGCAAGCGGTAAAAAAAAAACATCCCTCCCCTGCCCTTGCTCCTTAGCCATAATAACTGAAATGAAAACCAACACTAGGATGTTTTTCCAAACATTCAATTTGGAATAAGTGTCTCAAAACTTTGGTTATTATTTTTCCTTTATTAAATTTTATTACATGGTATTTTCACCAGGGCTGCTACAATACACGTTTTGGTTTACAACAAATCTTATATTCAAAACTTGGTAAAAAACTAAAACTCATATATTACAAAATTTAAAACCTTGGTAAATTCTATATTTAAAAACATGTAAAAAAATAAAAAACATACTTGTGGCATATCGACAAATCTTGGAGGATAGCGATGATTCAAATAGATATTGCTTTCTACAGTTTAAAATAAGATATATTTTTTTAATATCATTCTTCAATTATTGTTGAATGAATTTTTTTTCCATAGAGATTGATTAAATGAAGATGGAGTTTTAAATTTGTTTAAAAAACATAATAACTATAGTATCAAATCTTTTTATAACTATCTAAACTTTGAATTTAATAATATAATATTTCATTGTATCTCGACCTTGATTAATTAGTTTATAATTTAGCCTTCATTTATTAAAATATGGCCATTTCAAATATTCAACTAATTCATGCATTCTCTTTTCAAAAATGAGGATGCTTTTTACATTTTGAAAGTTTATATGGATTCACCGAAGGAGAGAGACATAAATTTCCTAGTATGTGGATATCACTTAGCCTATTTTTAATATTTAATATTCCATTTTTTACATAGGACTATAGTTTTGAGTTTTAATTCTTAGATTTTAATTTACATGTTTTCTTTAGTTACTCCCTCATTTGTTTTTTATCATCCTAAATAGGAGAGGTTGTAACATCCCAAACAAGAGAGCTCATTGTTGGAGATAATTAAACATTCTTGTGAGAAAAAAATTAATAACATTTCTATAAGTATTTGAATATAGTGAGTGTTTCATTGATTTTTTTTAGTTTTGAAAAAATAAGTGTATGTATGATGCACACTCTTGATTTTTTTCGGTATTGAGTTTTAGATAGTCGATTTTATTGAGTATCAAATCGAATTGGAATTCGAACTGGAATTCGAATTTGGTAACTATGGTTTAAGTTAGTAATTTCATGTATAAAAAATCTATGAATATGGTATATGGGTTAGTCATTTAAACTTCAAAGTAATGATCAATTTTACAATGTTGTAAACCTCCGCTAATATGGCTAAGACATGTAAATACTATGTTAATACTATGTTAAAAGCTACATAAATTTTTAATATAGACGCAAAAAGAAAGAGAATAGTTATGAGCACATGAGAGTGGCATAGTTGAGTAAAGGAATCTATTGTTTCTTTCTGGACTCAGATTCCTTTATTATATACATAATTTAAAGAATATCTATCATCTTTGATTTAAAACCCAATCATTAAGTACATATAGTAGCATTTGAGCGATATAAGATCATATAATACAAAAAAGCAAAAAAAACAACCCCCTTGAAATTTGTTCCTTGTCCATTCTCATACAGAAATTTTTTATATTAAATGAAATTCAATAAAACATGAGCATGTTCAATGTTTTCTATATGAAATATGTGTTCATATCCCAATTAATTTCAGAATATGATATTCAACCATGAAAATATAAAGCAATAATTACATTATATTAGTGATTTCCCAGATTATAACATCCGTTTCGGGGTCAAGGTGCGTTGACGTTGAATTATTTTGCTGTTTTTTTTTGCTATTTTAACCAAATTTTTGAGAAATTGCTCAATATTTCTATTTTCCTTAAATTAAAAATAATCTCCTAATTTTCCAGAAATCGTATTTCCAATTTTTTTTTTAGCTTAGTGAGCTCTGATGGGACATAATTTCCCTAGTGGAAGGTGTTTAATTTTTCGTATTTGTCAATCCCCAACAATTTGGTTGGTGAGTGTTATTACAGTAACACTGAAATTGACATTGTTATGCCATTTGTCTTCCGGTTAATTTCATAATTGATGTAGTTGCAAGTCATTTACATAGGCCAGGGGTGTGGCTGAACAAATATTCAGTCAACTTTTGCACAACTAACTTCCTAGTTATGGGTCCTTTTCTTAAAATGGGGAGTGGCTGAAAAACTCTACAATCAATTTCTGCAAAAGGTCCTCCTCACAATGAAATTCCACTAATTTGTTTTGGAATTTGCAACTCGAATGTCAGAATGGAATTTATCCAGGGGTTTCATGGAATTTTTACCTATTAATAATTCGTGTCAAGTGATGACAGAAAGAATGAAACATGGTTTTATATAAATTTTGTTGAATTGAATACATTCTACTATGTAAAACCAGGTTGACTAGTTATTTTGCACATGTATTAGAAATAAAGCATTCTTTGCAGTGATCGTGGAAAGTAAAATAAATGTGTAAATTTTCTTACCATTTTGGCATTCTTCTCAACACTATCCTTTGGAACTTTGAATGTTTTTCTTTATGCAAGCAATCTAGGTTGCAGAAAATTGATAGTTGGGATATAATAGTCAATGAATATATTTTTTTCTGAGGGATGATGTTCCTAGAAGATGCAGAGACAAGAAGGCCAATAGGAAGCCCTAGCTACGAACATTATGGGTGAGTGATATCTTCAAACACATATGACCAAATTTGAGAGTGCAAGCTTCTGTGATCCATAACATTTTAATTAAAAATCTTCCTGAAAATCACATAATGAATTTTTGGAACCATTATGTAATTTTCCGGAAGATTTTTAATTAAAATGACCAAATTTATTGAGTTTTATGATTACATAAGGAAAAAGGAATTTAGGTCGAATTCCCCATTAATTCAATAATGAATAAGAGTGTTATATTTTCTTTTTTCTCTTCAAGAAAAAATAAGGAATGATAAAATAAGTCTTTATGATGACTCGTTCAAGAACTGTCTTCCCTATCCTCAAGCCATGAGTTATAAATCCCTACCGGTCATCTAATTTTGACATTCCTTGAGGAAAACAATATTATCGCTCCCTTTCCATTATAACGTGTTATGATTTCTCGTGGGTTGCAGAAAAGAAGTTTCACGAAAAACACCAGCACTGACACCATCTCAAGCAGGGGTACTAAAGTTATACTATCCATTGACAGAGAATATATTTAAACTATGGATTTTCCCTCTTTTCTTCATTGATTAGTTTCTTGCACAAATAATAAATGGCAATGGACGTTCTTGTAGATGATAGGCATTAAGTATGTGGGAGTGTGAACATGTGCAAAAAACATATAAGAACTAACTATGTTGACTACGTATGTTTTAATGGATGCCAACCTTGTTGAGGCACATGATTTTATTTCCATGGACTTCTCCCAACTTGCGCATGACCCTTGGTGCGTAGATATGGTAGTGGTATGTGCTTCTTTGTTAAATATCAAATTTTTTCTCTAAATCCCTTACTCAGTTCTTCTTTAGAATGCTCCATGATAAGTTGTTATCTTCAAATGTTACACCATTTGACACTCCCTCTCAGAAAAATCCTATCATAGTTGGGTTCCTCTACATAAGTCTCTACTGCTCGTTCTATGCGCTATACACTAATTTTTATTTATGTTCTTAAATCACCTTTTCCCCTACCACTTTGGGTAATAAGGGACTATATACCCCTATCTATGTGTTGAAGAAACCCATGGCTGATCATACTTTTGACAATGGCTTAAACATACTATCTTGGCGTTGTATCTATGTGGTATAAATTTAAATCATTAAAATTTTGAGCATTACTATTATAATATGTATTAATCTTTTGAACCTTATACTTACTTTTCCTTGGAATTTCATATGTTGGTTATGCAGAAAGAAACTTGGGGACTTTATACTATGTGTTGTGCCTTGATGAATATAATTCATGTACTATCCTGTTGATGGTACTCGTAGCACTATTCCTATGTGGAGGTACGCTCGAATCATGAGTTATCAGCTAAGCTTAGCCCACGTATATTCATTTGAGTGTGTTGTGTTTTTCGAGGGGTTTTGGGACTCTTCCATTTGGAGGGTGTAGATTCCAAAACATAATGAATCAATAGATCATATTTCTTGGTACAACTCTAGGGTTTTAAACACTATTTTTCATTCGTTTGGTTTCGTTTGGCGACTGAAGGATTTGGGGAATAGGGTTCTCGAGGCCATGCATTCCATGATGAGCCTATGCCACCCCTATGCATTTTCTGGGAGATAGCAAGCCGACTAATGGATTACGAAGTCAACACAGTGGATTGATTCCTCATTTCACTCCCAAGTATTTTGTTTTCAACGCTTTCACATTTCTTTTTTTTTCAGATAGGTATCTCTTGAACTTTGGCTTCTTACATTGCTGAAGGAATTCACAGACACTATGGTCCATAAGATACTGCCCTTCAAACCCTATGGGTTTAGCTTGTGATTATTATTGTAGTTTTTTGTAATGAATTTTGGCTACCCTATTTTAATATGACTTGTTGGTTATTTAATCCACAGTCATATTTGCAAGGTTCTTTATAGATTTTTACATATAAACCCCAAGACAGGGGTCTACCTCGGCAACAAGAGTCTGAGGAAAATTTCTCTTCTCCCCTACTAGTAGCCATCTCAGGTAACTCTTTATTTACCCTGTTATTTTTCTCTTTATCTCATGTTTAGCTGGGTAACCTCTTAACCTCGTATCACGTTGGTGTTTGGTTCACTACAGGAGTGGAAACCTAGTTTTGCAACATTTGAAAATCGTAATGCCTTCACCATTTCATGTAACATTAACACGAGGTTGATTATGTTGGGTTCCATCTATTTAAACTTCATTTCTTTTACCCCCATTATGAGGGAAATTCTATTCATTCCATTTCATTTTGGATTTTAGTTAATTTGAGTTGGATACAACCAGCATAGATCCATCTAAAACATGGCTCTAACATGAGCCGAAAGGGATCAAATTCCTTTTGTTGGAAACTTATTTTAGAATACAAAATTTTTTTATTGTTTAAATTTCACTTTTGATTGTTATAGAGATTACATAACATGTGGATCAGTATTTTATGATGTTAATTCATATTAAATTATTTTATCTGAGAACTCATATTGATATTTTGATCACTACACATTAAAATATTTTCTTTAACATTTTTTTCTATATATATATATATATAAAGTTGATATCGTGTATTAAAATATTTTTGAAAAGCATAAGGTTTAAACATCTTACTCACATATTTATTTTTACTTCTAATTACTCTACATGATATTAGGTCATATGGACAACTAATTAAAATGCATAGCATATATTTTTTTTTTTCATTTTTATTGTAGCCGACATTGTTTTTCTATTTAGAGAATATTTTATTTTTATTTTACGAGGAATGAACATACTTAATGTAGCCTTCACACTGGGATGTAGAAACAATATAGATGCAGTTTAACCACATATCTACCAAGGGCCTTGAGAGATCCAATATCAAACTTTTTTAAAAAATTACATGTCAATTAATACATTTTACTGCTTCCAAAATTTGTGATTAATATAGTTTTATGTGGTAATTTTTCATTGTTTAAATTGTATAATTTTATGTTTTATCATTATTAATATTTTATATTAAAAATTGAATTAGTCACACATTTTCCTCTTATTAAAAAGTAACTACTCTACATTACCTTCAATTAATTTTTCCTTTTAAGCTAAGGTTAACACACACACACACATATAGATACACACTTTCTGTAGAGAGCGAAAATCCATGTTGAAATATATTAGTTAATATGGATATTCAAACACTTTCTTTAAGTTCTATATATATATTTTATTTCTATAAAGTTGTATAAAATTATAATACCAGCATAGATCCATCTAAAACATGGATCTAACATGAGCCGAAAGGGATCAAATTCCTTTTGTTGCAAACTTATTTTAGAATACAACCAGCATAGATCCATCTAAAACATGGATCTAACATGAGCCGAAAGGGATCAAATTCCTTTTGTTGCAAACTTATTTTAGAATACAAAAATTTGTTATTGTTTAAATTTCACTTTTGATTGTTATATTGTTATTACATAACATGTATCAAACATTTATATTAATTCATATTAAATTATTTTATTCATAACTCACATTGATATTTGATTCTATGATACATTAAAATATTTTCTTTTAACATTTTTTTCTATATATAGATTTATCTAAAGTTGATATCACTTATTAAAATATTTTTTAAAAACGTAAGGTTTAAACATCTTACTCACATATCTTTTTTACTTCTAATTACTTTACATGATATTAGGTCATATGGACAACTAATTAAAAATGCATAGCATATATTTTTTTTTTTCATTTTTATTATAGCCGACATTGTTTTTCTATTTAGAGAATATTTTATTTCTATTTTACGAGGAATGAACATACTTAATGTAGCCTTCACACTCGGATGTAGAAACAATATAGATGCAGTTTAACCACATAACTACCAAGGTCCTTGAGAGATCCAATATCAAACTTTTTTAAAAAATTACATGTCAATTAATACATTTTACTGCTTTTGTGATTAATATAGTTTTATGTTGTAATTTTTCATTCTTTAAATTGTATAATTTTATATTTTATCATTATTAATATTTTATATTAAAAATTGAATTAGTCACACATTTTCCTCTTATTAAAAAGTAACTACTCTACATTAGCTTCAATTAATTTTTCCTTTTAAGCTAAGGTTAACACACACACACACATATAGATACACACTTTCTGTAGAGAGAGAAAATCCATGTTGAAATATATTAGTTAATATGGATATTCAAACACTTTCTTTAAGTTCTATATATATATTTTATTTCTATAAAGTTGTATAAAATTATAATATCAACCCTTAATTGTTGTGTTAATAGATTTTTAATTGTTTAAATTATTTTTATTATATTTTGAGGACATGACATATTTACACATCTCCCTTGTACTGGATTCTAGAATGAGCCTTTTGGCTCAATTATAATATCAACACTTAATTGTTGGGTTAATAGATTTTTAATTGTTTAAATTATTTTTATTATTTTTTGAGGACGTGACATACCTAACATCTCCCTCATATTGGATTGTAGAACCAGCATAGATCCATCTAAAACATGGCTCTAACATGAGCCGAAATGGATCAAATTCCTTTTGTTGCAAACTTATTTTAGAATACAAAATTTTTTTATTATTTAAATTTCACTTTTGATTGTTATAGAGATTACATAACATGTGTATTGAAACATTTTATATTAATTCATATTAAATTATTTTATTCATAACTCACATTGGATATTTGATTCTATGATACATTAAAATATTTTCTTTTAACATTTTTTTCTATATATAGATTTATATAAAGTTGATATCACTTATTAAAATATTTTTTAAAAACGTAAGGTTTAAACATCTTACTCACATATTTTTTTTACTTCTAATTACTTTACATGATATTAGGTAATATGGACAACTAATTAAAAATGCATAGCATATATTTTTTTTTCATTTTTATTATAGGCGACATTGTTTTCCTATTTATAGAATATTTTATTTTTATTTTATGAGGAATGAACATACTTAATGTATCCTTCACACTAGGATGTAGAAACAATATAGATGCAGTTTAACCACACATCTACCAAGGCCACATATCTACCAAGGGCCTTGAGAGATCCAATATCAAACTTTTTAAAAAAATTACATGTCAATTAATACATTTTACTGCTTCGTAAATTTGTGATTAATATAGTTTTATGTGGTAATTTTTCATTGTTTAAATTGCATAATTTTATATTTTATCATTATTAATATTTTATATTAAAAATTGAATTAGTCACACATTTTCCTCTTATTAAAAAGTAACTACTCTACATTACCTTCAATTAATTTTTCCTTTCAAGCTAAGGTTAACACACACACACACATATATACACACTTTCTGTAGAGAGAGAAAATCCATGCTGAAATATATTAGTTAATATGGATATTCAAACACTTTCTTTAAGGTCTATATATATATTTTATTTCTATAAAGTTGTATAAAATTATAATATCAACCCTTAATTGTTGTGTTAATAGATTTTTAATTGTTTAAATTATTTTTATTATTTTTTGAGGACGTGACATACTTACACATCTCCCTTGTACTGGATTCTAGAACCAGCATAGATCCATCTAAAACATGGATCTAACATGAGCCGAAAGGGATCAAATTCCTTTTGTTGCAAACTTATTTTAGAATGCAAAAATTTGTTATTGTTTAAATTTCACTTTTGATTTTTATAGAGATTACATAACACGTCTATTGAAACATTTTATATTAGTTCATATTAAATTATTTTATTCATAACTCACATTGGATATTTGATTCTATCATACATTAAAATATTTTCTTTTAACATTTTTTTCTATATATAGATTTATATAAAGTTGATATCACTTATTAAAATATTTTTTAAAAACATAAGGTTTAAACATCTTACTCACATATTTTTTTTACTTCTAATTACTTTACATGATATTAGGTCATATGGACAACTAATTAAAAATGCATAGCATATATATATTTTTTTTCATTTTTATTATAGCCGACATTGTTTTTCTATTTAGAGAATATTTTATTTTTATTTTACCAGGAATGAACATACTTGATGTAGCCTTCACACTGGGATGTAGAAACAATATAGATGCAGTTTAACCACATATCTACCAAGGGCCTTGAGAGATCCAATATCAAACTTTTTTTTTAAATTACATGTCAATTAATACATTTTACTGCTTCGTAAATTTGTGATTAACATAGTTTTATGTGGTAATTTTTCATTGTTTAAATTGCATAATTTTATATTTTATCATTATTAATATTTTATATTAAAAATTGAATTAGTCACACATTTTCCTCTTATTAAAAAGTAACTACTCTACATTACCTTCAATTAAGTTTTCCTTTCAAGCTAAGGTTAACATACACAGACATATATATATACACACTTTCTGTAGAGAGAGAAAATCCATGCTGAAATATATTAGTTAATATGGATATTCAAACACTTTCTTTAAGTTCTATATATATATTTTATTTCTATAAAGTTGTATAAAATTATAATATCAACCCATAATTGTTGTGTTAATAGATTTTTAACTGTTTAAATTATTTTTATTATTTTTTGAGGACGTGACAAATCGACAATATCTCCCTAATCGAAGCTAACAAGCCTTTGCCTCAATTATAATATCAACACTTAATTTTGGGTTAATAGATTTTTAATTGTTTAAATTATTTTTATTATTTTCTGAGAATGGATACCCAGTCGATTCTATATTGGATTGGTAGACCCCAAGACAGATCCATTTTAAGTATGGCTCTAACATGAGCCTAAAGGGATCAAATCTTTTGCCGGAAACTTATTTTAGAATACAAAATTTTTTTATCGTGTTATCGTTTAAATTTCACTTTTATCATAGATTATATAAGTGTGTATTGAAACATTTTATATTAACTATTAAATTATTTTATTCATAACTCACATTGGATATTTTATTTTATCATACATGAAATATTTTCTTTAACATTTTTTTCTATATATAGATTTATATAAAGTTGATATCACTTATTAATATATTTTTTAAAAACATAAGGTTTAAACATCTTACTCACATATTTTTTTTACTTCTAATTACTCTACATGATATTAGGTCATATGGAAAACTAATTAAAAACGCATAGCATATATTTTTTTTTTCATTTTTATTATAGCCGACATTGTTTTTCTATTTAGAAAATATTTTATTTTTATTTTATGAGGAATGAACATACTTAATGTAGCCTTCACACTGGGATGTAGAAACAATATAGATGCAGTTTAACCACATATCTACCAAGGGCCTTGAGAGATCCAATATCAAACTTTTTAAAAAAATTACATGTCAATTAATACATTTTACTGCTTCCTAAATTTGTGATTAATATAGTTTTATGTGGTAATTTTTCATTGTTTAAATTGTATAATTTTATATTTTATCATTAATATTTTATATTAAAAATTGAATTAGTCACACATTTTCCCTCTTATTAAAAAGTAACTACTCTATATTACCTTCAATGCTTCTCTCTTTCAAGCTAAGGTTAACATACACAAGTATACATATATATACACACTCTTCGTAGAGATAGAAAATCCATGCGTCGAAATATATTAGTTAATAAGTGATATTCAAACACTTCTTTAAGTTCATATATATTTTATTTCTATAAAGTTGTATAAAATTACAATATCAACCCATAATTGTTGTGTTAATAGATTCTTAATTGTTTAAATTATTTTTATTATTTTTTCGAGGATACGGACATACTTATACACATCTCCCTTGTAATCGGATTCTAGAACCAAAGATAGAGATCTATCTAAAACATAGATCTAACATGAGCCGAAAGGGATCAAATTCCTTTTGTTGCAAACTTATTTTAGAATACAAAAATTTGTTATTGTTTAAATTTCAATTTTGATTGTTATAGAGATTACATAACATGTGTATTGAAACATTTTATTAATTCATATTAAAATATTTTATTCATAACTCACATTCGATATGTTATTCTATAAGACATTAAAAAATTTTCTTTTAACATTTTTTTTCTATATATAGATATATGAAGTTGATATCAATGGTTAAAATATTTTCGAAAAGTATAAGGTTTAAACATCACACACACACATATATTTTTACTTCTAACTTCTTTACATGAAATTATATTAGGTCATATGGACAACTAATTAAATATGCATATCATGTTTTTTTTCTTTTTTATTACAATCGACATTACTTTTCTATTTAAAGAATATTTTATTTTTAATTTAAGAGGAATGAACATACTTAATGTATCCTTCACACTGGGATGTAGAAACAATATAGATGCAGTTTAACCACATATCTACCAAGGGCCTCGAGAGATCCAATATCAAACTTTTTAAAAAAATTACATGTCAATTAATACATTTTACTGCTTCGTAAATTTGTGATTAATAGAGTTTTATGTGGTAATTTTTCATTGTTTAAATTGCATAATTTTATATTTTATCATTATTAATATTTTATATTAAAAACTAAAAGCAGTCACACATTTTCTTCCTTATTAAAAAGTAACTACTCTACATTACCTTCAATGGGTTTTTCTGTCAAGGTTAACATACACGTACATATATATATACACACTGTCAGAGAGAGAAAATCCATGAAATATATTATTAATATGATATTCAAACACTTTCTTTAAGTTCTATATATATACTTGCCTCTATAAATGTATAAAATTATAATATCAACCCATAATTAAGTGTTAATAGATTTTTAATTGTTTAAATTATTTTTATTATTTTTTGAGGACGTGACATACTTACACATCTCCCTTGTACTGGATTCTAGAATAAGCCTTTTGGCTCAATTATAATATCAACACTTAATTTTTGGGTTAATAGATTTTTAATTGTTTAAATTATTTTTATTATTTTCTGAGGACGTGACATACTTAACATCTCCCTCATATTGGATTGTAGAATGAGCCTTTCGGCTCAATGAGCCTTTTGGCTCAATTATAATATCAACACTTAATTTTTGGGTTAATAGATTTTTAATTGTTTAAATTATTTTTATTATTTTCTGAGGACGTGACATACTTAACATCTCCCTCATATTGGATTGTAGAATGAGCCTTTTGGCTCAATTATAATATCAACACTTAATTTTTGGGTTAATAGATTTTTAATTGTTTAAATTATTTTTATTATTTTCTGAGGACGTGACATACCTAACATCTCCCTCATATTGGATTGTAGAATGAGCCTTTCGGCTCAATGAGCCTTTCGGCTCAATGAGCCTTTCGGCTCAATAAGCCTTTTGGCTCAATTATAATATCAACACTTAATTTTTGGGTTAATAGATTTTTAATTGTTTAAATTATTTTTATTATTTTCTGAGGACGTGACATACCTAACATCTCCCTCATATTGGATTGTAGAATGAGCCTTTCGGCTCAATAAGCCTTTTGGCTCAATTATAATATCAACACTTAATTTTTGGGTTAATAGATTTTTAATTGTTTAAATTATTTTTATTATTTTCTGAGGACGTGACATACCTGGGACCTAACATCTCCCCATTGGATTAGGAATGAGCCTTTCACTATCAAGCTCTCGAAGCCCTAATTATAATATCAACACTTAATTTTTGGGTTAATAGATTTTTAATTGTTTAAATTATTTTTATTATTTTCTGAGGACCTGACATACCTAACATCTCCCTCATATCGGATTGTAGAATGAGCCTTTCGGCTCAATAAGCCTTTTGGCTCAATTATAATATCAACACTTAATTTTTGGGTTAATAGATTTTTAATTGTTTAAATTATTTTTATTATTTTCTGAGGACGTGACATACCTAACATCTCCCTCATATTGGATTGTAGAATGAGCCTTTCGGCTCAATAAAAAAATTAGTTCTATTCGGTTTTACCATCTTGCTATTACAATTTTTTCATTTTTATGTCTGTATATCTGGTTTTTGGGTTTCTTGTTTCAGGTGTTACAAAACCCTTGTTGCCCCTTTTTCAATGTTGTTCATTGTGTTATGAATACAGGGTATTTCACATGATCCTTTATGTTAATTTTGAGTTAGATTTCTCATTTTAGCTTTTGGTTTCTTCCACCCAACTTGAACATTCTATCACAACTAAGGGACCGAGGATGAGAAAAAGTAGCTGCTACCCTAGTGCTCCTCTTCTCACATGTAATTTCTATACTTCGTGAGAATTTATGGGTTTTTAAATTGCTAATTTACACAGTATATGTGTGTGTTTATTATTTTTCTCATGAGCGTAAGTTATTTTTACAGGTGGAACAATTCGCCATTGCGACAAAGTATTCAGGTAATTCCTCCCCATGTCCTCATTTAGTGAATTTTTATTTATGTGATCAAATTTTTCCCTTTTGGGTAACCCATAATTCTAGGGTCTTTTATTGGAGGTATGCTTATGTCATTCGGGTCAGCGTTAGATTCATTATTTCAAATGGTCTTCCAATACTTATAGGCTATGCCCTTTCACAGGTTGGTAACCCACTTATTCTTCCATGGTTCTCGTTAGGCAAGGATTTCGGTTTGGGATTCAGGCATTTATACTGAGGGATGACAGTTTGAAATTTAAATTTTATTTCCCTAAATGGCCTCTATGCCTAATTAAACTTGTTAATGTAATTAATTTTCCTTCTATACACATATGGTTGTGAAATTCAAAGGGTCTATGGTTATTTTTGTATGTGGACATAGTGTTATTGTTATTATATATCTCTTGGTAAAATTTTATAATTTCTCATTGTCTATTTTTGTGATTGTACCACACATTCCTCCTCTTTCCCCAGAACATCAATTGAACAATCAATTTTGTCTAAATTTTGATACCTTTGGGTTTTATATAATATATTCCTTAGACGCTTACTCAAAATATACTATACATAACATTTTTGGAATTCGAATTATTTGTTTATGTAATTCCTATAACGAATAATTCCATATGTTATGTAATATTCTTGTAATGAATAATTATTGTAATGGAGTTGATGATAGTAATTTTTTCGGTTGAGTTAACTATTGAATAAAAAGTATAGATTCATTCTCCCTTGTTTACTGTGTTGCTATAAAATGACAGTATATAGAGTTTTCTTATGAGTACATGTGCTGCTAGATTCTTCACTTTCTCCTTGTATTCTATATCGATATACTAGTTTGATTTACTTCTTCGAGACAAATTTTAGTAGTACAAATTTTGAATTACTATCATTGCTTTTTGTTCAATCTCTAAGTTCTACCGTTAGTGTATCCGTAGTAGAGAAATAGAGGTTTATAACTCTAAATCACCACCAGATACCATAATACTAATATAGGACTACAATTACATTGTAATTGACCAAAAAATGACCCCAGTCATTCTATTATAAACATCTAATAATAATCCAAGTTATACCTATCATCCAATTGAGAGATGTCCTAGTCTTATTTATTTGAATCTTACTGTACATATGCAACCACATGCTTGGTTGTTAAAATGTTCGTAAAAATTACCTTTATT
This sequence comes from Pinus albicaulis, assembly GCA_034641835.2. Classification (NCBI taxonomy): domain Eukaryota; kingdom Viridiplantae; phylum Streptophyta; class Pinopsida; order Pinales; family Pinaceae; genus Pinus; species Pinus albicaulis. The sequence goes on from CM076584.1 coordinate 1,388,118,171, forward strand.
TCTATTTAACTCTATATCACATTTACATTGAGGAAAATTGTAAACCTATCAAAAAATCTCAAAGAAGGATGAATCCAAATCTTAGGCAAATTATGAAAGAGAAGCTGCAAAAATTTCTCAAGGTAAACTTCATTTACCCAATTTTAGAGAGTTAGTGGGTTTCTCCTCTAGTGATTGTGCCTAAAAATAATGTTAAATGGAGGGTATGCATTGATTATTGAGAATTGAATAAATATATCCTAAAAGATATTTTTCCTTTACCCTTTATAGATCAAATTTTGGATACATTAGCAGGTAAAAAGTACTTCTCATTCCTGGATGGTTTTAGTGGTTACAATAAAATTCAAGTAGCAGCTAAAGATCAAGATAAAACCACACTCACCTGTCTATGGCGGACTTATGCCTATCGAGTACTTACTTTTGGATTGTGCAATGAACTTGCAACATTCCCAAGGGAAGTACTAGGAATGTTTTCTAATCTAATACATGATTGTGTAGAGGTTTATATGAATGAATTTACAATTTATCGTAATACATTTGAAGAAGGTTTATAAAATTTGGAAAAAGTTCTTAAAAGATGTAAGGGAGCAAACCTTTCACTAAGCCATGAAAAATGTTTCATGATGTTTACAAAAGGGATTATTTTAGGACATCACATTTCAGGGGATGGAATTAAATTTGATAAATCTAAAGTTGAAGTCATCTCCAAACTATCAATTCCAAATTGTCAAAAGGATGTTAGAAGTTTTCTAGGATTCAAAGGATATTATAGATGATTTATAGAAAATTTCACCAAAATAACATCCCCACTCTTCAAACTACTCACCGAAGATTGCGAATTTAGATGGAATCCCGATTGCCATTTAGCATTTGAGACTTTAAAAGAAAAAAATTATGAAGCACCCATCTTAAGAGGTCCAAGCTGGAAACTAACTTTTCCAATTTCAACAGATGCTTGAGATACAACTGTAGGAGTTTTATTAGGACAAAAATATTTTATCCCCTATGCCATCTATTACACAAGCAAGAATTTGACTCTCACAGAGTTAAATTACACTGTAACTGAAAAGGAATTCTTAGCTGTTTTTCATGCTATAAAAAAATTCAGACATTATATAATAGGCTATGAAACCTTTGTTCATACAGGTCACTCGTAAATTAGATACTTAATGAACAAATCTATTACTAATCGCAGAGTGACCAGATGGTTATTACTCCTGCATGAATTCAACATTATTGTTCTAGACCGACCTGGAAAACAAAATAAAGTTGCTGATTTCTTGTTTAGAATTATAAATATCAAAGATGACACTCCATTTGAACATAAATTTCCTGATGAATATATTATTGCAATAACTACTAAGACTCCTTGGTTTGCAGATATTTCCAATTACTTAGTTACAAGAAAATTAGCTTCACATTTTCTTTCTAGAGAGAAAAGAAAAATCATTCAATTAAGTGAAATATACTCATGGATTACTAATGAATTGTATAAGACACGTCCAGATCTCAATATCAGAAGATGTGTTCGATAAGATGAAATTCCTAAAATTCTTAAAGCATGCCATGATAAACCTTGTGGTGGACATTTTGCTGACAAGAGGACTACCTATAAAATCATTCATTTAGGATATTACTGGCCATCCATCTTCAGAGATGCCAAATGATATGTGAAAAGGTGTGACAGTTGCCAAAGGGTAGGGAAACCTGCTCCTTCAAATTAAATGTCATTACAACCTCAGGTACTTATTGAACATTTTGAAAAATGGGCCTTGGATTTTGTTCGACCTATCAATCCTCCATATAAACAAAAGAAGTATATTTTGGTATGCATTGATTATGTCACTAAATGGGTAAAGGCTAAAGAATTACCTTTTGCTAATGAAGGATCTGTAGTTAATTTTCATTTTGAGGATATCTTCACTAATTTTGGTGTTCCAAGGGAAATTTTAACAGATAAAGGAACTCATTTTACATCAAAGGTGGTAAAAAGGCTCGTGGAATATTACAAGATAGAGCACAGAAAGTCTACTCCTTATCATCCACAAGAAAATGGTCAAGTTGAATCTACCAATAAGGTGATTGAAGGAATTAACACTAAGAATGTACATCTACACAAAAGATATTGGGAAGAAAGGCTTCTTGAAGCCTTATGGGCCTACATAACTACACAAAGGAACACAACATGACATACTCCCTATGAACTTGATTATGGGAAGCAAGTTTTGTTCCCTATAGAGTTTCATATCTGAACCTTCAAGATGGCAGTCCAATTCAGACTTGATTTATCACAAGCACGAAAACATAGATTGGAGTGACTTAATGATCTAGATGAGATCAGACAAGATGCAGTTCAAAGAACTAGTATAGTCCAACAGAAAAGGGCTAAATGGCATGATAAGTATATCAAGGAGAAGAAGTTTCAAGCAGGGGATTGGGCACTTTTGTTCAATTCAAAATTGAAATATTTTCAAGGAAATTTTCAGACTTATTGGCTTGGCCCATATGATATTGAAAAAGTATTTGAAAATGGAGTGGTGAAGATAAGGACAATACATGAAGAAAATGTGCCTCTTCTTGTGAATGGTTATCGGTTGAAAGTATATCATAAACCACTTTCAAAAGAAGAGTTTGTCAAGATTTTCCAAGATAACATTATTATGAAGTTAGTGAATAAGAATCATTCTTCTTCATTAACTTCGCTTTTATTTTTCCTACATTCATAAAAAAAAAACATATAAAAAAAAAGTAAAAAAATAAAAAAACATAAAAAAAATAAAAAGAATAGTGTATAAGCATGAAAACCAATGAATGATTGGCATACTTATACAAAAAATACAGGGTGAAAATCAGACATCTCGAACATCCTATATTTTCCATTTTCTTTTCTGTAATAAGTAGTGACACAAAGCTACATTCATTGCAGTTCATAATCTATAATTTCATTTCATTTTTCAGGTTCATTCCATCTCACTTCACTTTCATTCCATTTCATAAGTCATTCCACTTTCGTTCCATTTAATAGTCATATTTCATTTTCCATTTCATATCACATTCATATTCCATGGCCATAATTCATTCCTTTTACAGAGTACATTCTGTAGATCACTCTATTCTGTAGCTGATCAGATTCTGCGGCTGATTCCATTCTACAGCTAATTTGATTATGTAGCCACTTCAACAGTTATTACACGTGATGATTTCAAGGAATTGAAGGATTATGTTTTGAAGAGAAACATACAAAAAAGGCTACCTAAGGATCAACACCAAAGAAAAAAACAAACGAAAGGGTTAAGTCCGAAAGGTAAAGCGCAAAAATTTATTTTTAATAGCAAGGTTAAAACATGAAACATTTATAATATGAACATTCATATCTTTCCTTAACAACTCATCATTTGATTTGATTGTAATCTCCATGATACTACATATCAGTCACATCCTCCGTATTAAGTTGCATAACGGTCCATCATTAACTCCCTCCCTGATGACTTATGGTCATAATCAATGATGTGCCATACTTGTCTACGTCTCTCCAAGACCCTAGCATCTATTAATTCCTACAAACCCTCAACAACCTTTCATCAGATCCACAGCCAATTCATTTTCATAAAACAAAAGGGTAATTATAAAGGTTGAAGATCTCTGCATAGTAGAAGGATGGGGCTCATTGTCATATCAGAACTGGTGGGAGCAAAGTACAAGGAAGGATACCCATAGATGAAATAATTGTTATAGAAATCTGGATGGCTTAGGTTCATAGAGAAATTTAATGGTTTTCATAAGAATATTACAAAATCCTTTGCTCAGTCTTTTGATGGAACCAAAGTACAAATTGGAGACATCAAGTTTGCAGTGACTAATTCATTCATTGCCGAGGCTACAGAACTTCCAAGGCATGGTGAAAGATGGTTCAAAAATAAGGATTTCCATAGTGAATCATGGAAATTAATACTTAAAAACCTAGATATGGATGTTTATGTTTTTAGAAAAGGTATCCCAAGTTTAGCTCTTAAAAGTAAATGGAGAAACACGCTCTTGATATTACAGAAATTTATAACTAGTGAGGGAAGGTTTGGTTTCATGTATTTCTACCATATCCGTTTACTAATGAGTTTCCTATTAAATGGGGAAATCAATCTTCCTTTCTTTCTGCTAAATAGTTTAATAAGGATGGCCTCAAATGTGCAAAAGAGAATACAGTTCATAGATACCACCATGCGTCATCATGGGTTGGTAAAGGTACTAATTGAGTTTCATTTAAGAAGCATAGGAGATAACTGGGAGGATTTCCTTATTAGAAATAATCTTCAAGAACCACCAGAGTCACCAAAGGAAGATAATGTCAGAAGAAGCGTAAGAAAGAAGACTAATATAAATGTTGAAAACAAACCTGAATCCTCATTATAGAACAATGATGAAATGTTAATTTCTGAAGAACTGACAAAAATTAGAAAGAAAATCAAGGCAAGAGGAAAAATAAGAAAGAAGAGTAAAGTCACAATTGAGGAGAATGAAAGTCCTCCAAAATTGAGAAGAAGCTCTAGACTCCGAGGGTCTGTAAAGAAAACATTATCAAAAGGGACAGAGCTTATAAATTTAGATGAGGAAACCCTAATACCATCTCTTGTTAATAGTTCTCCTACACACAGTCCTCAAAATTCTACTATTCATCATTTTGAAGGTAGCCCTAGCAGAAGATCTCGAGGCATAGACCTAGTTCAACAATAAATATATGATTGTGTAGAATCACTAGAGAAGAAAAATGCATCAATGAACCCAGAACCTTATGTTAATCCACAAGAAACTCTAGTAGATGCTCTTAAACAAGATATTTATGAAGTAGAGATATTGAACAGACATATCAAACAGGGGAATGAGGCCTTGAAACAGCAAAGCAAGTTGTACAAGGAAATCCATGACAATACCATTATGCATCTAGGACTATGGTATATGAAAACAAAAAATTGAAAAGAAAGAACAAGTTACTACACAGAGCAGTCATTAACCTCAAGTATAAAATTCTTATGAGAAGGCCTAGGATGACAGTCACTTCAAAGGTGAACAAAAGAAGGAACTTGGATGTGCTAGCAGAAGTGTCTGAGAAAATGTAGTAGGGAATAATAACTCACAAGTTTGGCAAATTGCATGAGGACATGCAATGATTTTGCAGTGGGGTTATGTTGAACCTCAGAATTACCCTCTCTTTGACAGTTTTTCTCACCTCTTTCAATCACTTTCTCATAAGATCACAGACCCCAATCAATGATAAATGCTAGGTTTTGTCTTAAGGATGTATTAAAATGATTTCCATATTACATTTTCATGTTCTTGCTATTTGGATAGTTTTTATCAATTTAGCTACATAATGCAGCCTGTTCTGTAGCTAACTGTAGATTCTATAGCTACTCTCATGGTTTGGCTGGTTGCAGGTGTCAAATGAAGAAATGGGCGACATGGGTGTTCCTAGAATTATATCTACATGGATTCTATACTATTCACTCAGTCCAGATTGACAGAAAAGAATGCCTAATATCATGGTCAAACATATGTCAAAGTACATTATCCGAAAGAAACAGGACACTTTATTTTCTCTATCATAGCAAATCAAGAGTATAATAGTTCTATTCCAAGTCTAATTCAAATTAAGCCACCTATAGCAAGTTTATCTCACAAAAAGTTATGTATTTTCTTTTAAATATCGGTTGTAAAAGGCCGAAAGGACAGTTCATAATTTAAGTGTTAAGTTTAAGATTTTTTTTGATACTCTGTATTCAGAATTCATTTTAATATAATACAACTTTCATGTTGCTAATCACTGTTTAAGTACATCCTTAACCAACTATTAGTTCAACCGAATCAGTTGCAGAGGGCCCCTGCACTGGAGGAGGTTTTTGATTTGTTGTTTTCAGTTCAATTTTCATTACTCTGTTTTCAGCAAATCTGTTTTCTAATTAGGTTAATGTTCATTTCAGTTCTCGATCAATAGCATAACAATAAATCAACCTTGTTCCTCTAAGATATTTCGTGAAGATAGTTAACTCTGTTTTCAAAATTGAATTAAGATTGGAGTAATAAGATTACACAGTTGCTTAGTTTCCTTGCTGTTTTGTCATTAATTTCCTTTGAACAGAATTGTCAATTAATTGTGTCAATGGATGTTTTCAAAAGCCATTTCAATATGATGATCCTAAACTAAATGGTTAAATATCTAATTCATATTGTGGTTGAATTTACTGTGCACATTGTTATTTATTTCTAGGAATTTAGAGACTAAGGCATAATTGACTTCTCACATAGCATCTCAAGAGGGTAACACTTCACAATTGAATGTTGCAAAAAAGTCATATACATTAGTTGTTTTTAGTTACTTTTACATGCTTTCATATTTTTCTTTTAGATCCTCACTTAATTTCGTCACTGATATTCCTAAAATTAATTCTAAAAGAGATTGATTTAATCATGTTTCAAGGTTGAATGGATGAATGTTTAATGATTGCAATTATTGAGTTACCTTTTGCATAGTTTACTTAGTTTTCTGGATCATAGGTATAATTGGTTACTTAACACTATGAAGACGATCACACTTCACAATTGAATATTGGAAGTAACTAAATATACATTAGATTTTTTAATTGCATTATTTTCATACTATTATATAAATTAAAAGATTAAAGTACAGAGAGTTACTTAACATCATCTCAATAAGGTCATACCTCATAATTGAATGTTGAAGTAACCAGAAGTACATTAGTTGTTTCATTTTCTAATTTTAATTAAGACAGGCATTGTAGTTTCAATATTATTTTTAGAATTAGATCCATGAAATAGAAATAATGATAAGATAAGATAGATGCTCTATTTTCCAAATTAGGTATTAACTAGCCAACAAGTTTTTGGTTTATTTTTATGAAAATTAGACTAACCTAGGAACACTTCCTTTTCTTCCTCCTTATAATTCATTAGAATCATTTGAATCTTTCATAGTTTTTAGATTAAACATTCTTAGACATCAAAGAACAAAAGCCTCCCAAAACAACATAAAATACAAAACAACTAAGTAAGAAATAGGTTAACTAAGTACATACAGTGCACCATACTTCATCAGTTTACAAACCTTGGTTGATAATTTTTTTTTCTAAGTTGCGTTAATCTATTGATATTGAAAATAATTTACAATGAGAAACCTTCTTGCATGGCTGCTAAATTAGTCAACCTCACAGGAAGTCCTATTCCAAAAAACCAAAAAACTGTAAAAAGGGATGCCCATAACCGGGAAACTAGCCCAAGAGTTGCTGCCCATTATCGGGAAACTAGAAGTGATTAAGTTCTTAGTAGCATAATAGAAACAAAAAAAGCATTTTAAGCTTCCAAGGAGGTGACCATAAACTTGTTTGAACCTGAAACTTAACATGACAGAAGGCAAAAAGAAGGAAAGAAAAACCTGAAAAGAAGCTAGTTGTCTGTAGGTGGAGGAGGATTCTCCTCCACTATGGGACAGCTGTAATCTTCAAGATCTTTAGCGGTGCTTTTAGAGTACTGGGAGGAACTCTCCGATGTGGAAGAGGAGCCTGAATCTGAGTTGATATTTTTCTTCTCACAAGCCGAGTCACTGCTGCTATCACCCTCATTGCTGGAGCTAGTCGTGCCTGCCTTGACTGGGAGCGGCATCGATTTCCTTGGGTCCTGAGGATGCTAGACCAAAATGGTATATTTTTGGTGTTTTCTTGAGCCTCAAGCTTCACCAACCTGAGGCTATTTGTGGAAAGAGACTGAGATGGTAGCAGTAATGTGCGGCTTCGCCAGGTCACTGCAAAAATGAAATTGACCTGTGTTGTTGTCTGAAGGAGGCCGGCTACCGAAATCATGGATGGCAAGTGGCAGCCGTGAACCCCTACTGCCACCACCTCTTCTACAATGAATTCTAAACCTACACAGAATTGTGGTACGAGAATCAATGCTAGTGAACAGGGCGTGAGAACTGGGCAAGACGAAGGGGGACGGGGAAGAGTGAAATGAGTTCGGTGAGCAAGGTGCACAGAGAAGTGAAGGAGGGTTGTGAGAACTGGTTTATGGAGGAGACGACTGCTACAGAGGATGAAATGCACACAAAGAGGATGGAGAGGCTCGTAGAGGTGTGGAATACGCAACAGAGGTCGAAATACAATCAGCTGGAGGCCGAGGAGCTCGGGCAACCTGAAAAGCAAGCCGAAAACCCAAATGGAGAGGCCAAATGCTCATAAGGCGAGTAGACGGAGCGAGAGAGGGCTGCACAGAAGGGCGCATTACCATGGAAGATCGCATGAAGGTAGAGTAATAACACAAAGGCAAATGAGACATGAATTCTAAGTCCAGCTTCCTCCGGGAATTTATGGCTCCTTCACTGAGAACGATGGGCGATGTGTGGCATGGCTAGGTGTTGGTCGCCAGGCTAGCCACCACCCCATTCCATTTACGCACCCGCATCCAGGATAGAAGAATCCTTGTGCACAAGATGTGTGCAATCATGTATGAGTGTAACATCATTTGTGTTGCTGAGAGAGCCTTTGTAAAGAGAGAAGGACTGAGTCACTCCCTTATTTGCTAGGCAATCGGCTACCTTGTTGGTTATTCGACGAATGTGCTTGAAGGATATGGCATGATGAGTTTTGAGCCACTTTTCAATGAGTTCTATCCTTGTTATAAGTCTCCAACTAGTGGCCAGCTTGGAGGCAGGGGTACCTAGTTGAAGACGGGAAGAGGCATCCATAAGAATTTGGTAGTCTCCATCTACTTCCAAGGGGAAGTATTTTTCCTATTCAGCTAATAGTAGCCCCTGCCATAGACCTTCAAGTTTTGCCAAGTTTTTGGAGTCTCTTCCAATTGTGCCATAGTAGATCTGAAGAATGTTTCCATCTGAATCTCTGAAAATGCCTCTAAATCCTGCAAGTCCTGGGTTACCTTTGGAGGCATTGTCAAAGTTCAACTTGAAAGTGCTGCTGCTGGGAGGGGACTAGACATCAGGGGAGCCAGGATGTAAGGAAGGAGAAGTGGTGGGAGAGGGAGGAGGGGAGATAGAGAGGTTCTAATTGTTCCATATACTTTTTTCTATGGTGGAGGACAGGAAGTCAAAGTCCTACCAGGGATGGAGAGCAATGGTTTCCTGAAGTTTGCTGCAAAGGCTGGTCCAGAGTATGTCCACAGGGGTACTTTGATCCTGGACAATTCTCTTTTTTATTTCCTGCCAGATGGTCTAGAGAATAAATCCTCGGAGAAGATACCAAAGAGTATTGATAAGGCTTCTCTAGAAAGGGTCAAAAGGCCAATGCCGAATGGTGTTAATGATGTCCCCTTTGATTCTTCCAATCCTTCTGCAACATTGCGCTACTTTGTCCCATAATTGGTTTGCAATTGAGAAAGTATCTAACAGATGAGACATGTCCTCCACATTATTGGCACATTTGGGGCACCGAGAGGGCCCAATGAAGCCACGTTTGAGGATATTGTCCCATGTCAGGAGTCGCTTCTTGCTAAGAAGCCAGAGAAAAGTGGAGATTTTTGGCGAGATACCGGGCTGCCATACTTGATTCCACAAGTGATCCTTTTAGACAATAGTATAATGGAAAAGCAGCTGATAGGTTTCTTTCGTGGTGAAGGTTCCTTGTGGTGTATATCCCCAACGAAGCTTATCCTCTTGGTTTGAAACTCTGATTCACCGCTGACTGAGTTCAGAATCAAGCTCCTCATATGTTTCATTATGTCAATTAACCGGCCATTGAGCCATGGGAGTCCATTGTCTATAACCCTGCCTGGAATGTGGTTGCTAGAATAAATTGACTAGATGATTTTTTGAGTTGTGAAGAGCTTCGTGCAACCTTGGTTTGTTAAACACTGTGGCCAGTTTTGGCATTTGTTACTAAGAGTCCATCCAAAATCGTGCCAGATTACCTGAATTGATTTCCTAGAAATTGTCGGCTTGTATGAAGCCGCTGTGCTGTTTTTCTGAATTCCAAATAAGGGAGCCCGCAATCTCGGGATAAATCTAATTAGATCTACCTTCGATCTGTTGCTTGCATATTTGGCTATCCATAGCCTAGCCCAAGGTGTGTGGGGCTTTGAAAACCATTGCCACCATATATGGGTGTCCATCGTGGAGTTGTTGTGCTCAGGGTCTCGTATGCCTAGACCACTTTCTATTTTCGGTACACAGACCTCGGTCCACTTGACTAATGCCCATTTTCTGTTCAAGCCTGTAGAACCTGTTAGACTCCTATACCAATAGGTGTCATTTTTCATGATTGACTTGTTGAACTATGCAATATGTTCAAACCTTTTTCTTGTTGCAAAAGGTGTTCCATATTCTTAAAAAAATCAAAAAATCAAAAAATTTAAAAAATGTAAAGAGGGTATACCCTAAAAGAAAAATCAAAGGGTAAAAATAATAAAATGGTTAAAAAAGTGAAAGAAATGAACCCCAAACAAAAAATAGACCAAGGAAAGTGTGCAAATCTAAATGCCACTACTATTTCATTTTCTGTAATAATTAATTGTGTGTAGCTTGTTAAAATTTTGCCACAATTTATGAAGAGTCAAACTGTTTAAACTTGACTAATTCATTTTTCAATTTCATGCTATAGAATAGAGAATAAATATCTGGCCAAACAACTTAATCTTGGCCGATAAGTAGATAGGTAGAGTTAATAAAAGGTGCTCAACAGTTTAATCTGAGCCCTTGGATGTAATAAGTGTAGACTTAGATAGGTTTCCATGTAAAATAAAACAAGATTGATAAGGGTTTGCCAGTCTAAGTGCACCCTAATAAAGAAGACAAAATGGTAGGGTAAAGTAAGTAGGGTAGGTAGATGTTGTTGCAAGATTGCATGTGATGAATGATGGTTCCAAATGTGTTCAAATTTACTTTCATCACAATGTACAAAGGCAGATACTATATTGGAAATAAGTCATAGCAGAGAAAAGTCAAAATTATTAATTTCCCCTCTGATTTTCCCTAAACATTTCACTAACTTCCCTAAGCACTAAGGTATTTGAAGATTAAAGGGGCTCAAGGCATTTCCTTGATTTCTGGAGGGACCGGACCCTCGGCCCAATAATTGAAAATACCTAAGTACTTGAAAACATCCATTATCACACTCATTCATATTTCCCTAAGTAAAATACCATTTTACTTAGGAAAATCCTTCAATATTTCATGAAAAGCCCTCAAAATCACTTTTTATTCTAATTCTAAGTGATGAAAGTATAATAATGATATTTCCTTTTGAATTCTCACTTTCTTGGTTATATTTAAGTATTTTGAGTTTACCTAGTCCCTTTGTCATATTAATTCTAATTTATATATTAACTCCCTATGAAAATCACCTTTTCCTATGTATATAATTCCTTTTCATATAATATTCCCAAAAAACCCATGTATTATAGTTATTTTAGCCAAAAGTATTTTATTCCCAGTTATTCAAGTCAAAAACCCACAATATGTTCCCTTTTGTCTAAAATATAACATTAAATCTATTCCCACACCCTATGGTAATAAATCACATTGGTTTAATTACCATATATTAAAAATATACGAAAAATCTTTAAACATATAATATATGTGTTTAAAACAAAAAATAATCCCGAAGTTTAATTCAAATCAAACTTTGAAATAATCCATCCCCGCGCATTTTTCATTTCCAACCATACAAAAGGGATTAGTCAATCCATACGATTAATTAATAACCAAACCCTCCAATCAAACGCCTCCCAAAATGATTAATTCGTAATAAATCACGTCGGGCCCGCGCCACTAAAACCCTATCAACTCCCCGTCCCGTCCACCGTTCGATCAGCCACTCCAAGATCGACAGTTGTTGATAATTCTGCTGGCCATCCCCGATCCGAACTTTAACGCGCGAAATACATGTGGTTTTCAGACAGTGCCATGGCCACGCGTCATTCATTCTGAGGAATCGCTGCCCATCCGCTTAATACCACCTGCCCTCAAAAGCGGTGCGGAAAAAACCGCTTACCACCTTTCCCCCTGACTCATCTCCCGTACGTGCTGATGTCATCTCATAAATTAATAAAAAATCCCGTCATCCTGTTGACTCTGCGAATAAAACCAAACAACCCGTGTCTTCTCATTTTTTCCTCCACAGTAAACGACTACACCCTCCATGCAAAGAATTTAAAAAATCAACTGTCAAGTGCCATTAAATGAATTTTGCTGAAGACCACTTCTAGACCTCTCAAAATCAAATGAAACCTTTTTGACCTCCCCTGCAAACTAATTCTTTCTTAAATTTTTTTGTTTGTTTTACAGGTGATCAGAAGACCACATCCTTGGATAAACAGTCTTAATACTAGTCATTAGACTTGTTTAACTCCAAGAGTGTTATCAAATCTATTAAAACATAGATGGAAGATAAAACATACAGTTGAAAGAAAAGCAAAGGAAAAAAGATATTAAATGATTTACTGTTGAAACAGACATTAAAAACCTAAACTACACATTGAAGGTAAAAGGAAATAGTGAAGAACAGTTAAAGAGTATCAGTGGTTAAAGTGTATCAGGTAAAAGTCAGAGTGAAAGTTAAAATGAAGTTACAGAGCGGTCAAAGGTAAATAGTAAAAGTAAATACAGAGGCAGTAAAATGGTAAAAAGTGATGAAAATACTTTCACCAACAATGATTTTTGTTTAAAGTGAAAGTAAAACAGTCAAAGGAACAAAAAAGTGAGAAGATGAAAAACACAACAAGAAGGAACATTTTTGCGGAAATTGCATGTTTTAGTCATAGTTTGGCAGAAGCTATTGTGATCAATCCAAGATGAATTTTGAAAAACTGAAGGATTTTTATGTTCTTAAGAGTACCATCTACAAAAACCTCTCTGACTTTTCTAACAGCTATTATGGTTTTGGAAATATTAAACAATGTTGGAAAGCACTTTTTGCAGAAAATTACAGTCAAGTCATCATCTTGCAGAGAAGATTGTGGCCAATTAGAAATACATTTCACAAAAATAAAGGATTTTTTTGTTCCTAAGGGACCCATCTACAAAAACCTATCTCACTTTTTGCACAGTGATTTCAAAATCATAGATACATGCACATCTTTATAGGCTATTTTTCATACTCTGTAAAACTTAGTTTTACACATATGTTTACAGAGCCTATTGTGCATATCTGGAGAGGAATTTTAGGAAAATGAAAGAGGTTTATCTCACCAAAATATTAGTCCACAATAACCTCTTTCAATTTTTATATATCTATTATGGATTGAGAAATAAAAATATATAATTAGACCCCAAGTTTGCAGAATTGTTGGAGCAGAATGCACAAAGAAAGGAAGCAGTTAGTGACTTGGATGCCTCATCATCAACTAAGAGTTGGATCAAATTCGAATTCCACTCTTTGTCATCACCTATCCATAAAAAATAGTTCCAAATAGATGCATTAGTTTGAGCATCCTTTACTTAGGTTCTATTTATGTAAAATAGTTGGAGAGATTTGTGAACCAATATTGATATTTTTTCAAGATATTTTAGTTTAGAATTTGTATAAATACTTCACTCTTGGAAGTATTTTGGGTGGATTCTTCTAATTTGATGTAACATTGAATTTTTGGAATAAAATTTCTTTGGAGAAATTTCTTTGTGGCTTACTGGATGATGATTTGAAGCTCAAGACTTTTTGCAGGATTCATGTGTCAGACTACAGTTCAATAAGTCATTTATATCCTATGTTTTAAGTTTTATATCTGTTTATAATATCACTATGTTCCATTTCTGAATAATTGACAAAAAAGAATAAATCAGAAATTGCTTAAGTGTACTCTGATTTCAATTGCGATTATTCTAAATGTTTTCTTCTAAACTGGTTATAAACAACGAATTCTTAATTGCTCTTGTTTCGCTGGTTTAAACATTTTGATTACTATAGTAAAGAATTCTTAACTGCTCTTTATTTTTAATCATTCACTTTCTTTCTTTTTAACATGTTGAAAGATTCTTAATTTCCTTTCATCCCTTCAAAATCCATTCCATTCACTTTAATATCTAAAATTGTTCTATGTTTGGCTATCTTGCCCTGCAAAGCCATCTTGTGTGTAGAAACTTAATCCAGTAAAGCCATCATTTCGACTCCATAGCCCAATGGCCTAAAAATACTCAATATTTCCCTTAGTTGGCGGGTTCCACCATTCACATTCAGACCAAATTTCTTGGACTTATAACTAGCCTAAATATTTCTAAGAACAAAGCTAAATTTTAAAGAGAGAACCCTCTCTGGATACAGATTGGCTAGATTCTGTATCTGAAGGTTGGTTAGTGGTTACCTTAGATTTCTTTCCTTTTCTTACAACTTCAAGGAAAATATGAGTGATAACATAGTGGCGACTCCACTGGGGACCTGAATAATTTATTTGTCACTATTGTTTATTTTATAAACTACAGACGGAGCTTGAAGATTAGCCAGGTAGCCTTTGAAATTGCTCTTGCTTTGCAATTGAAAAAGTAAATAAATGCTGCTTCAGTCTATCTCCGGTTTAGTTTATGGATTAAACATCTGGTTTCAAATACTTGATCAGTTCCTCTTGTCAAATAAGTCTTTAAGAAATTTTAAATCTCATATCTAAAGCCTCTTAAAGAAATCATAGAAGTTGTTTTGAAAATTCATAAAAAAAATAAAATAATCATAAAATACTCAAAATTTGGTTTCCTGAAGAACTAACTTTTTCTTCAGAATCGTTTTACAGGTTTAGATCTGATCTATGATGGTGGACAGGGATCAGACACACAAAGGTTAAAATCATCCACCTAGCGACTCCAAATCCATTTCACAATCAAGACTCCACTGGAGGCATGAACCTGGAATAACAATATGGAAAGATCAGGCTTTCAACTTGGATCTTAATCCAAGACATTATGTTCTTTTTCGTTAAGATTCAATATGTATTATATTTTATATAAAGATCTAACTTGGTTGTACAGATAAAGTGGCTTTTCATTATGGCTGATTTTCAAGATGATCCAAGAATAAAATGAAGATATGCTCCCATGAGTAGAAATCACATACCTGGATTTCCACACAAATTACCAAAGGTAGATTGGGGTAGCAATTTGCCTAGATTTCAGGATGAAAATACTGATAATCCTTTGCTGCATCTCATTAAATTTCATATACACTCATCAAGATTGAAGGGTGATTGGCATGAGGACTGCTTCATGAAGATATTTATGGCATCCTTAGAAGGAAAAGCAAGGGAATTGTATGAAGCTCTCAAACCTGCAAGTTTGTTTTCTCTAAAAGGTTTTCATAAGGTATTTTATGAGCATTACAAAGAAGATTTTCCATATTTATCATTAGCTGAAAATTGTTGTGATCAAGCTGAAGATCTTATACATTACCTTAAAAATATTGATGAAGATTTTGGAAATTGGTTTTCTGAAGATTTATTAGAAGAAGTCCAAAACTTTCATTCTCAAGTTAAATATCATACTAATCAAGAGGAGTTAAACAAAGATGAAATAAGTCAGGAGATAAATCAAGATCCACAAAACCCCTCTGTATTAACAAATGATGTTTCATTTAATGTTTTGAATGGAGTTAAAGAAAATAATCAACCTCATGATCAACTTTTAGATAAGGGAAAAAACAATTGTCATTTCAATATAAGAATTCAGAGATTCCCACCCCCCCTCACGGAAGAAGAAATCAATTTTCTTCTAAACATGCAACCATCCTCAAAATATTTACATAATGAAGAAATTGTTTCTACTTCTTCTAATGTTGATGAATGTACAAAAGTTTTTATCCATGAAGGGACAGAAGAACAAGTTGATGCTCATGTTATTCTACTTTCCCAAAAAGGCCCATTGCTTGATGGCACTCCTATTGAGCAAAATAATGACTTTAAAAAAGAATGCAACCAATCTAATCAAGACATATTGGGATTGTTGGAAGAGAAATATGTTGATCCAATGTTTATAATTGATGACATTCCTTATTCTGAAGATTTTCCTAAATATGATCAGTATGATGATAATTATGATAATTTCACAAAACAATCACTAGCTATTTTGAGGGATGAGATATTAGAACTTCGGCTTGATGAGAATTTTCTAAGAGTTTTATTTCTTATTTTTAAATCAAGAAAATGTTCTCCTCGAGTTAAAAAATGGCTTCTTGATATAATTTCTGAAAATTAGGAAAATGAAATCAAACTTTTTCATTCTCAAATTCAGTCATACAATTTCCGAAATCCTAAAGAATTCTTTGAAAATCTTCCTTCTCGAAAGCAAGAGGAAATTGTACTATCTTTTGACTTGCATATTGAAGATGATTATTCTTTCAAACACAAGACTGAAGAAATAAGTTCATGGTCTAATATTCATAATTCAATTGAACAATTAGTCATTGAAGGCCTAGAAGTAAATAACATACATCAAGCTTTTATTGATCCTATATCAGATTATATGGAGAATCTTTTGAGCCCAAATCTGCAAACATGTTTTCTCTATAAGGATCAAATACATAAAAAGTGGCATTTACACATCATATCATTTATTATAAAGGCACATGATCATAACATACTTCCAATTTTGATCACAAGCAATCAAGTTATCCATTTATTTTTACAGCTACTTGATTGGCTTCATTGGCATTTTTGTATTACCTGATAAAATAAGATTTTTAGTAGATTAGAGTAGGTAAATGAGTGCTAATAAGCTTACAATTTTGAGCATTTTTTGGTTAGTTTTCAATTTTCAGCTAGTTTTTCATTAAGTTGGTTTGAAATTTTTTGTGTTGTTTTAGTTTCAGATCAGATTTCAGGTTGCAGAAAAAGGACTATATTCAATTCAAGATTTTCAACCACAGCAAATGCATGTTTGGTATTGGAACAAGGCAAAAAATTCCTAACTGGGAAACAAAGTTTTAAATTTTGAGTGGATAGTAACTTACTGGAGTTGAAGCCCGAAGTGAAGTCCCTAAGCTTCAGAAGTTTTACTATCATATATATAATAAAGCCACCAGAAAAAGAAGATTACATGGTTCAGTTGAAGACATTTTGAGGCATCTGACCTGGTGTTCATGACTTTTCACCAGGAAAAGCCATCCCCAAGTGGAGCCACTGTTAGACTCCTATACCAATAGGTGTCATTTTTCATGATTGACTTGTTGAACTATGCAATATGTTCAAACCTTTTTCTTGTTTCAAAAGGTGTTCCATATTCTTAAAAAAATAAAAAAATAAAAAAATTTAAAAAATGTAAAGAGGGTATACCCTAAAAGAAAAATCAAAGGGTAAAAAGAATAAAATGGTCAAAAAAGTGAAAGAAATGAACCCTAAACAAAAAATAGACCAAGGAAAGTGTGCAAATATAAATGCCACTACTATTTCATTTTCTGTAATAAGTAATTGTGTGCAGCTTGTTAAACTTTTGCCACAATTTATGAAGAGTCAAATTGTTTAAACTTGAATCATTCATTTTTTAATTTTATGTTGTAGAATAGAGAATAAATATCTGGCCAAACAGCTTAATCTTGGCAGATAAGTAGATAGGTAGAGTTAAAAAAATGTGCTCAACAGTTTAATCTGAGCCCTTGGATGTAATAAGTGTAGACTTAGATAGGTTTCCATGTAAAGGAAAACAAGATTGATAAGGGTTTGCCAGTCTAAGTGCACCCTAATAAAGAAGACAAAATGGTAGGGTAAAGTAAGTAGGGTAGGTAGATTTAGTTGCAAGATTGCATGTGATGAATGATGGTTCCAAATGTGTTAAATTTTACTTTCATCACAAAGTAAAAAGGTAGATACTATATTCGAAAAAATTCATAGCAGAGAAAAGTCAAAATTATTAATTTCCCCTCTGATTTTCCCTAAACATTTCACCAATTTCCCTAAGCACTAAGGTATTTGAAGATGAAAGGGGCTCAAGGCATTTCCTTGACTTCTGGAGGGACCGGTGCCTCGGCCTAATAATTGAAAAGACCTAAGTACTTGAAAACATCCATTATCACACTCATTCATTTTTCCCTAAGTAAAATCTCATTTTACTTAGGAAAATCCTTCAATATTTCATGAAAAGCCCTCAAAATCACTTTTTATTCTAATTCTATGTGATGAAAGTATAATAATGATATTTACTTTTGAATTCTCACTTTCTTGGTTATATTTAGGTATTTTGAGTTTACCTTGTCCCTTTGTCATATTAATTCTAATTTATATATTAACTCCCTATGAAACTCACCTTTTCCTATGTATATAATTCATTTTCATATAATATTCCCAAAAAACCCATGTATTATAGTTATTTTAGCCAAAAGTATTTTATTCCCACTTAATCAAGTCAAAAACCCACAATATGTTCCCTTTTGGCTAAAATATAACATTAAATCTATTTCCACCCCCTATGGTAATAAATCACATTGGTTTAATTACCATATATTAAAAATATACGAAAAAGCTTTAAACATATAATATATGTGTTTAAAACAAAAAATAATCCCGAAGTTTAATTCAAATCAAACTTTGAAATAATCCATCCCCGCGCATTTTTCATTTCCAACCATACAAAAGGGATTAATTAATCCATACGATTAATTAATAACCGAACCCTCCAATCAAACGCCTCCTGAAATGATTAATTTGTAATAAATCACGTCGGGCCCGCGCCACTAAAACCCTATCAACTCCCTGTCCCATCCACCGTTCTATCAGCCGCTCCAAGATCGACGGCTGTTGATAATTCCGTTGGCCATCCTCGATCCGAACATTAACGCGTGAAATGCTGGTGGTTTTCAAACAGTGCCATGGCCACGCGTCATTCATTCTGTGGAATCGCTGCCCATCCGCTTAATACCGCCTGCCCTCAAAAGCGGTGCGGAAAAAACCACTTACCACCTTCCCCCCTGACTCATCTCTCGTACGTGCTGATGTCATCTCATGAATTAATAAAAAATCCCGTCACCCTGTTGACTTTGCGAATAAAACCAAACAACCCGTGTCTTCTCATTTTTTCCTCCACAGTAAACGACTACACCCTCCATGCAAATAATTTAAAAAATCAACTGTCAAGTGCCATTAACTAAATTTTGCTGAAGACCACTGCCAGACCTATCAAAATAAAATGAAACATTTTCGACCTCCCCTACAAACCAATGCTTTCTTAACAATTTTTTTTGTTTTATAGGTGATCAGAAGACCACATCCTTGGATAAACAGTCTTAATACTAGTCATTAGACTTGTTTAACTCCAAGAGTGTTATCAAATCTATTCAAACATAGATGGAAGATAAAACATATAGTTGAAAGACAAGCAAAGGAAACAAGATATTAAACGATTTACTGTTGAAATAGACAGTAAAAACCTAAACTACACATTGAAGGTAAAAGGACACAGTAAAGAATAGTTAAAGAGTATCAGTGGTTAAAGTGTATCAGGTAAAAGTCAGGGTGAAAGTTAAAATGAAGTTACAGAGCGGTCAAAGGTAAATAGTAAAAGTAAATACAGAGGCAGTAAAATGGTAAAAAGAGATGAAAATACTTTCACCAACAATGATTTTTGTTTAAAGTGAAAGTAAAACAGTCAAAGGAACAAAAAAGTGAAAAGATGAAAAACACAACAAGAAGGAACATTTTTGCAGAAATTGCATGTTTTAGTCATAGTTTTGCAGAAACATTTGTGATCAATACAAGATGGAGTTTGGCAAAATGAAGGAGGTTTATGTTATTAAGCGTACCATATACAAAAACCTCTCTCACTTTTCTAAAAACTATTATGGTTTTGCAAATATTAAACAATGTTGGAAAGCACGTTTTGCAGAAAATTACATTCAAGTCATCATTTTACAGAGAAGATTGTGGCCAATTAGAAATACATTTCACAAAATGGAAGGAGGTTTTTGTTCCTAAGGGAACCATATACAAAAAAATATCTCAATTTTTTCACAGTAATTTCAGAATCATAGATACATGCACATCTTTAGAGGCTATTTTTCAGACTCTGTAAAACTCACTTTTACACATATTTATACAGAGCCTATTGTGCACATCTGGAGAGAAATTTTAGGAAAATGAAAGAGGTTTATCTCACAAAAATATTAATACACAATAACCTCTTTCAATTTTTACATATCTATTACGGATTGAGAAATAAAAAGATATAATTGGACCCCAAGTTTGTCGAATTGTTGGAGCAGAATGCACAAAGAAAGGAAGCAGTTAGTGACTTGGATGCCTCATCATCAACTAAGAGTTGGATCAAATTTGAATTCCCCTCTTTGTCATCACCTATCCATAAAAAATAGTGCCAAATAGATGCATTATTTTGAGTGTCCTTTACTTAAGTTCTATTTATATAAAATAGTTGGAGAGATTTGTGAACCAATCTTGATATTTTTTCAAGATATTTTAGTTTAGAATTTGTATAAATACTTCACTCTTGGAATTATTTTGGGTGGATTCTTCTACTTTTCTGTAACATTGAATTTTTGGAATAAAAATGCTTTGGAGAAATTTCTTTGTGGCTTACTGGATGATGATTTGAAGCTCAATACTTTTTGCAGGATTCATGTGTCAGACTACAGTTCAATAAGTCATTTCTATCCTATGTTTTAAGTTTTATATTTGTTTATAATATCACTATGTTCTATTTCTGAATAATTGAAAAAAAAAAAGAAATCAGAAATTGCTTAAGTGTACTCTGATTTCAATTGCGATTATTCTAAATGTTTTCTTCTAAACTGGTTATAAACAACGAATTCTTAATTGCTCTTGTTTCGCTGGTTTAAACATTTTGATTACTATAGTAAAGAATTCTTAACTGTTCTTTATTTGTAATAATTCAATTTCTTTCTTTTGAACATGTTTAAAGATTCTTAATTGCCTTTCATCCCTTCAAAATCGATTCCATTCACTTTAATATCTAAAAATGTTCTCTGTTTGGCTATCTTGCCCTGCAAAGCCATCTTGTGTGTATAAAATTAATCCAGTAAAGCCATCCTTTCGACTCCATAGCCCAATGGCCTAAACATACTCAATCTTGCCCTTAGTTGGCGGGTTCCACCATTCACATTCAAACCAAATTTCTTGGACTTATAAATAGCCTAAATATTTCTAAGAACAAAGCTAAATTTTAAAGAGAGAGCCCTCTCTGGATAAAGATTGGCTAGATTCTGTATCTAAAGGTTGGTTAGTGGTTACCTCGGGTTTCTTTCCTTTTCTTACAACTTCAAGGAAAAACTGAGTGATAACAGAACCCCATAATAAATTGTCTTGGAGGTTCCTGATTTGCTTGAGGACGCATTTGGGGGTAGCTAGGACAGAAAAGAGATAGAGCAACATTGACTGGAGGACTGATTTGATGAGAATTAGTTTGTTGGCTATAATCAGAGATCTGTAGGTCCTGGATGAGACATGAGCTTCGAGCTTTTCCAAGAGTTCTTTCCACGAGGAGTTTTTGAGTGCAAATTCTATGAGAGGTGCTCCTAGATATTTCAAAGGGAGCGTGACAGTGGAGAAACCAAGTAGCCTGGCTATGTTATGTTGGTTCTCAATAGGAGTATTGAAGAAAAAGATGTGTGATTTTCTAGCATTTATGGTGCTGGCAGAGGCTTCAGAAAATGTATCTAGCAGAGATTTAAAGGAACTAGCTTCTTGGATCGAGGGATGGCCAAATAGCATGTTGTCGTCAACAAATTGTTGATGGGCGATAGTTTGATTGTCATGAAGAGATAGACCTCGGAGGGCATTAGAGGAGGTTGCATGATTAATGAGTTTCCCAAGTCCTTCTTCCATGAGAAAAAATACGAAAGGGGATAAATGATTTCCTTGTCTAATGCCATGATAGGAGGACAAGGGCGCTGAGGGATTTCCATTGAGCAGGATGGAAAAACGAGGGGTGGAGACAAGATTCATGATCCAGCGTGTCTGGGTGGGGCTAAAGCCAAATGCAAGAAGCAATTGCTTGATATGATCCCAACTTAATTTGTCAAATTCTTTGGAAAGATCGAGTTTTAGAAGCATACCTGCCTTTTAATTTTTTTTTAATGAATGGATGACCTCATGAGTGAGGATGATGCCATCGAAAATTTTCCGCTCTTCTACATAACTAGTTTGTTCCGGGGAGATCAACAAAGGAAGCAAGGGTTTGAGTGCATTAGTAATGACTTTTGAGATAAGTTTGTAGATGAAATTTCACAGCGCAATGGGCCTATACTTATCCGGAGTGCTGGAATTGTCCTCCTTTGGAATGAGAGCCAAGAATGTGGAGTTGAGTGAAGGGAGAATCCAGTGGAGCTACCAGGATTATTCTACCAGCTCCCAAACTTCCTGTTTAATTTGCTCCCAAAAGTTGTGAAAGAATTTGGCTATAAATCCATCAAGGCTAGGGGCTTTTCCATCTTTGATTTGGGCCATAGATTTCTGCACCTCCTGGAGAGAAACTGATTTGAGTAGCATGATATTGTGCTCTTTCGTGATGAGTTTTGGGATGTGCTGTGTGATTGACTCAATTGCTTATCGGCAGTTCTTGTTTGGCTCGTGGAGAATATTTTGATAGTAGTGCAGGAATTATTTTTCTATATCTTTTGTATTGTCCATTCATTCCCCTTGGCCATTGTCAAGGAAGGCCATATTTTTGTGCATCCTTCTTTTAATAGTTGAACGATGGAAAAACTTATTCTTTCGCTCCCCTTCCTTAAGCCATCGAATCCGTGATTTTTGGTGCCAGAGGATTTCTTCTTGCTGCCTTCGCTCTTCTAATTTTGTTTGGAGCTCTCTTTCCATAGCGGCAGAGGCTTCTGTTCTGCCTTCAAGGATGATGTGTTGTTGGAGCTCACTCATTTGCAGCTTGAGTTCTTTTTGCTGAGAAAAGATGTTGCCAAAACTATTTTGATTCCATTTTTTGAGATGGTATTTGAGGAATTTAAGCTTCTGTTGAAATTGATAAATTTTAGAACCTTCAGGGGGCGTGAAGCTGTGCCGGCAAGTGATTACCATCTCTTCAAAATCTGGATGACTGAACCAGAAAATTCAAATCGAAAAGGCATTTTATTGGGTTGACGAGGGCGAGACCATTGCAAGAGAATGGGCCAATGATCTGAGCCACTTAAAGGAAGTATCGAGGTGTGAAGATCCCCTCCTAAGTGTATTGCATTATCAGAGATAATAAATTGATCTAACCTGGAAGCGATTTGATGAGTAGCACTCCTTTTGTTGGTCTAAGTATGTGTGCCATTGGAGGTGAGAAGATATATTAACCAGTTGCTCTGTATGAAATCTTTGAAGCTTGTGCTATCTTGCTCCAGTTTGACTCTACCTCCCTTTTTTTCCTCCAGATTCGTGATCATATTAAAAGTCACCCCCATAGATCTAGAGAGGGTGATGTCTGGTGGAGTTAAGGAGAGAAATGGTAGACAGAAGTTTGATTTTATGCTAAGTTTCCTATGGGAAGTAGACATTGGTAAGATGTCCATAGGAGTTGGTACCTATCAAGTGAAAATATTCCTGTATAAAATTATGCGAAGCATGGAAATCAGACAATGTGATGATTTGAGGCTACCAGATGATGGACAGCCCTCCAGAAGCACCAAAGGCATCAACTATTATAGATTTTCATCCCACCCAAGATTTGCTAAGAATAGACTCCAAAGCGTTGTTGTTGCATTTTGTCTCTTGTAGGAAAAATAAAGAAGGCTTGTATTGCTGAATCATATTTTTGATCATGTGATGCTTAGAGGGGCTGTTTAGCCCTCGTAGATTCCATGATATGAGATTCATGAGGAACCTTGCAGGAGTGGCTGATAGAAATTAGTCAGCTTGGGGTATCTACCAGATTCCACAAGAATTTCCCATATGATGATTCTTCTTTGCAGATATGAATTGCGGCCTCTTTTTTTATACTCTTTGATGATCGTTTTACCATCCCAATGGCTGCCAGCTTGGATACCTAAAGATTTACTTTGTTGTGCTCTAAAGAAAGTGACCTCCAAACTTTCGATCTGCCTGCTTGAAATCTTATCATAGGCCTTTTGACGGCAGGCTTGCTCCAGGCCCAGTATGTCCAGATCTCCTAGGTCGATACTTTCAGGTTCTTCTTCCAAATGTGTGGGAATGTTTTTATCTTTGGTGAAGCTGACAAGTTGAGAGTGCAAGGCTAGGGGGGTATTGTTGTCAATCTCTATCTGAGAGTATCTTAGAATGATGGCTTTCTCCATATTGGACTGAGGTGTGGCAGCAGGAGAGTCAGTCTGAGAGGGCTACGGGGAGGTGTTGATATGAGAAGCAATCTTGAAATCAAGTTTGTCCAAATTCGTCATGTCTTTAGAAGGATTTTGGGTAGAGAGGATCTCAAAACTATTGCTGATGGAGGGGACATTAGGAGGAGGAGGAGTTGTAGCAGAATTTTTGGCATGCCTTTTATGGCTGGAGACCTTGGTGAACCCTTCAGCATCCGGGCCTTTAGTTGAGTTGTCAGGTTTGGGTGGGATGTTCAAAGGACAATCTCTGAATAAGTGGCCATGCTCATGACATTTTCGATAGTGGAAGGGAACATTCTCATAATCAATGGTTTGTACCCATTCAAAGTCATCATGGAAGAGGCTTACCGAGTCCGTGAGTGCCTTGGCTAGGTGCATGTATACACAGATCCGTGCATAGGAGGTGTATCGTTTTGGCTTGGTTTCTTCTGCAATCTTGATAAAATCTCCCAGACCATTGTCGATGTCTTTGAGGGTTTCTTCATCCCAGTATTCCAGTGGTAGGGAATACATGGGGATCCAGACAGGCGCCCAGTTGAAGTCTTCCTTATCCGGATTAAATATTTCGATCTAGTCACGAAGGTAGAGACCAGCTGAGTTAAAAAAATATGGTCCTCTTTCAAAGATGCGATTTCTATCCTCAAGACAGTTGAAAATCGCTGTGAAAAATCCTTTTGTCCCAAGTTGCAACGTCACATGACCTTTGGGATTCCATTTGGAGGCTATCCAACCCTGAAGCGCCTTTTCCGTCGGCCATAGGCCTATGAACTTGCCTATAAGGGCATGATCCTTCATGTACTAATATTCCCATTGATTCTATGACCTAGAAGGCCTATTTTGACTTTGTCTGTTGTGATAGGGATGCAGGTAGCTGAAGAGGCCTTTGGCTGGGTCTCTATGGATTTCTGACTATCCTTTGGGTCATTAGGAACTGGATTTGTTCCTACATCAGCACCTATGGTGTCAGAGATAGGGGTCTAAACATTTTTATCAGGGGCATCAGAGGGCATAATGATAGGAGGGGGGGAGGATCCCACCCCTCCTTGGGGAGCTGCCATTTACGGGAAACAGTGGCAGGCTTCTACGACATACAGCAGCAGTCTCACGGGTCTGTGAATAGGCCGATGGAGTGCATACGATCCCGTTGCTTAAACCCTAAGTGGCGCAGTTGCAGATCTCATCCATCAGCGCCTTTGTCCAGCCCAACAGGACCTCGGTTGATAACTAATGAAACCAATTTAAGACATTAAATTGACTAAATAGTGGTATTCCCTATTATTTCGAATAACCATTTGGCAATATTAAATCACACTTATACATTACATAAATCAATCCTTATTCCAAAATAGAAATTTTCTATCCAACTTATGCATGCCTCATACATCTAGTCATCATTATAACATAAGAAATTCAATATTTTTATTTAGAAATTCCACATACCAACTGTAAAGACAATTTTCCTCCCATGCAAGAGTTTTTCCTCAGAGCTCTCCCCAGAAAAGATATATATTTTCCCCATTATTGACAACCTCTTGTCAGGCTAGTGAAGGCACTTTTAAGCCAACATTCCCCAGCAAGTTTCCATAACGGTGTCCAGTTATTCTGGGTTTTTGTTTCCCATAGCCTAGGATTTTATTTTATTTTTTTCACAAAAGTTTTGTTTTAAAAATCACTTTTCCTCACCGTTTTTTTATTACCTCTTCCCAATAAATTTCTTCCTTATTGAGGAATACTTAGATATTTTCTTATATCTAATGTATTTCAATTTTATTTCTGTCCAAAGAAATATTTTTTGGAGAATTTGGGAAAGTATGAAATTCTATCCTAGCCTCATGGATTATAATTTCAGATTTCTCTATACTTTGTCTTTTCAATTTTGGTATGAATGTTCTTCAATCAATATTATATATAAAAAATTATAATTCCTCCAACATCATAGTTGTTTCATAAGTCCACATAGTATTTGTCCTATCTAACATAAAAACATAATAATTGTAAATCTGGGGTACTACATAGTCCCTCCCTAAAACAAGAACACCATCCTCAGTGTTAACATATAACTATTTATTCTTTGAATAGCGTTGGGTAAACTTCTTTCATGTTTTTTTCTTTCTCCCATGTAGCCTCTTCAGGTGTAAAGTGCTTCCACTTCACTTTCACCCGAGTGATTGTTACATTCCAAAGCATGGTTTCTCCCCGCTAAAATATATGAAGTGGTTTTGGAAGAAAGTCCCTTTTGGTTTCCATCTGTATCAAATTCTAGTCACCCACATGAGAAGGGTCATGAGCATATTTTTTCAATAACAAAAGATGAAAAACATTATGTACTTTAACATTACTAGGCAGCGCCAATTGATATGCTACGACACCCACTCGTTCCAAAACCTCAAAGGGCCCACAGTACCAGGGTGCTAAATTGCACAACTGTCAGTGTTAATAGTACTCTTGCAATATTTTATCCTCAAGTAAACATGATCCCCAATCTTAATTTATTTATGTGTTCTTTTTTTATCTGCATAACACTTATGATGATCTTGGGCTACCTTGATGTTCTTTTGAATTGGTCGTACTGTTTGTTCCATTTCATGCAATGCCTGGGGTCCAAGAACTAGTTCATCCTCTAGTTGGCTTCAGCTAAGTGGATTATGATATTTTCTACCACATATATCCTCGAACAAACTCATATTTATAGACGTTTGATAACTGTTGTTATACGAAAATTCTGCTAAATGCAGAAAATCCTCCCACCTTGTGGGTCTATCCATTACATACATGTGAAACATGTCCTCTAATATTTTATTTGTTCTTTGAGTCTGCCTAGTTGTCTGTGGATGATAGGATGTGCTAAAATTCACTTTTATTCCCATCCCTCCAAACATTTTTTTCTAGAAATTTGATGTGAAGTTTCCATCCCTATCAAAGATGATAATCTTTGGTATTCCATGAAACCTAAAAATTTCCTCCATAAAAGCATTGGCCATTTGGGTTGTCCTAGATGTAAATTGTAGCGGAATAAAATGTTCAGCCTCGGTCAACATGTCCACTACTACCATAATCGAGTCATGTTGATAATTAGTTCGAGGTAGTCTTGTTATGAAATCCATGGATATTACTTACCACTTCCATTATGGAATTGGAAGGGGGTTTAGAAACCATGTGGGGTGTTGATGCTCCACCTTGACTTGTTGGCACTATAAACATCTGGGCAGATAACCAGTTGTTTCCTTCTTCATTCTTTTCCAACAAAGAAATTTTGCAATGTTGTCACCTTCTTTTGGTAACCTGGATGAGTTGAATAAGGTCTCTTATTGTATTCATCCATTATCATCTATTTAAAAGAAGGTATGTCAGGAATGTACAATATTTGTTTATAAATTATTAATCCTTTCAGACTTATGGTATTCCTCTAAATTCCTTGTTGCTGTATTTTTTGTTGTAATTCCAGATACTAGGGTTCTTGTGATAGAACTCCCTGAGCCTGTTCTTTGAATTTTTTATTAACACTACTACCTGTGTAAGATATAATTTAATGAGGCTGTCTACTTAAGGCATGTGAAAGTCTATTTTCTTTTCCCTTGATATGTGTGATTTCAATGTCAGAATCACAAGGAAAGTTAATCATCTAGGTTGTATTTCATTGAAATATGGCTAGCTAAAGAAGTATTTCAAGGTAATATGTGCAGTCATCCACACAAGTTTCTTACCCAACAGATAGAGTCGCCACATTTTCAATGCATGTATGACAACAACTAACTCTAAGTCATAAAATCCATAATTTTTCTCATGTTTTTTCAGCTTCCTAGATTCATAGGCTATCATAGCATTGTATTGTAGTAGCACTCCTCCCATTCCTTTTATACAAGCATCAGTACATACTGTAAATTCGTTTTCTAGATCTAAAATTTTTAGGATTGGGAAAGTAGTCAATTTTTGTTTCAGCCTCTCAAAGTTTCTTGACATTTTTTTGTCCACTCAAACTTCGCCCCCTTTTTCTGTAAGGAGGTAATGGGATAAGCTAATGCATAAAATCCTTCCACAAATCTACGATAATACCCTTAAATACCCATGAATGAATGGATTGTTGATACATCCGTGGGTAGTGGAAAATTTAAAATTGCTTGTACCTTTTTTGGGTCTGCTGCCAACAACTACTTTGAAATAACATGTCTCAAATAGTGAACCTTTGGTTTATAAAACTCACAGTTGTTGATTTTTGCATACAATTTTTGTTCTCTTAGTGTTGGAATAACTATTCGTAGGTGTTCTTGGGGCTCATCTTTGTTCTTAGAGTACATCAGAATGTCATCTATGCACACTAGCACAAAATTATCTGCATATTTCTGTAGGACACAATTCATCAGACACATGAACGTAGAAGGGGCATTAGTGAGTCTGAATGGTGGCACTATAAACTTGTAATGTCCATACCAAGTTCTAAAATTTGTATTTTGGATGTCTTCATCTTTTATGTGAAGCTGTTGATACCAAGTTCGGAAATCAATTTTTCAAGATAATGTTTATCCCCTTACCTGGTCAAACAAATCGTCTATTTGCATTAAGGGGTATTAGTTTTTGATGGTAAACTTAATTAATTTTCTATATTTTATACACATTCTAAGGGTACCATCCTTTCTCTTGAGAAATAAGACAGGATCTAACCATGGAGACACACTTGGTATGCTATAGCCTTTGTTTAGTAGTTCTTGTAACTACAATTTTAATTCTAATAGTTCTGGTGTGCTCATTCTATATGGGGCTCGGGAAACTAGGGTGGCTCCCTGTATCAGTTCAATAGAGAAATCCCTATCTCTACGAGGGGGAAGCTGAGGGATTTCTTCAAGAAATACATCCTGAAAGTCTCTAATTACCGACAATTTTTCTAGAGAATCATATTATGTTTGTTGTCCCAATTATTCAAGTTTTACAACGTAAACTAGAGAACCGTTTCTCATTGTCTACTTCAATTGTAATGCAGAAATTTGCCTAACAGATACTGGTTTGAGTTTCCCTCTTATTACACCTGACTATCCTAGTTCATTTATGTAGTTTACTATTTTTTCTGAGCAGTTTACTACTGCTTTCTAATGTTCCAGCAAGTTCATATGGAAAAGTGTGTCATAAGATCCTAAAGGAAGGATATTCAGGATTAGATTTGTGATATCACCATTTAAATTTATAGGGTACTTACTAAATTTATGGGTTACCACCCGTTTGGTGCATGTAGCCAACTACAACAACCAAGAGTGTTGAAATTTTTCTATCATCATTTTACACTTTTCCACTGTTTGTGGACTAATATAGCTTATACTAGCTCCAGGATCAATTAAAGCAGATAAAGGTTGGTTGAAAATGATACCTTTGATTTCAATCATGGTTGATTGATTCTCAACATGTTGGTCTTCAAATGCGGCATTGATTTTAGGAATGCTTCTAGCTACATGTTTCACCATGGTTTCCTTGTGCATTGCTTGAATGTTTTGAATAGCATGGGGATTGTGTGGACAGTCCCGCAGCAAGTGAGGTTCTCCACACCCCCATCACTTCAGTGGTTCCTTTGATTTTACTAGTGCATCCCGTTTGTTTTCCCTTCTGTGGGCTTGGATCTTGTATGGGAATGGGCTCACTGATTTTCTCCACCTTTGCTGACTTTTTTCCTCTGGAAGTTTCTCCCTAAATTATTCAGATAAGCTAGTTTGGGTATTTTTGAGCTTGTTTCTATCTTCCATTTTTCTTTATTCTTCCAGGTTTTAAAGTTATCATTTTCCCCCTAAATTTTTGGTAGCATTGTCAGGCTTTTCTAACATCTTCATCCACATTATTTGAGGTATCAAACTCAATTCATATATACAGTACACAGAAAAGTATGTTTGTGAATTTCGTCACAAATTCATCTATGGTGAACTTGCGTAGCCTTAGCTCATGAAATTATTTTTCCTTGTTTTCATAATATCTTTCAGTGAGGTATCAGGATTTAAAATTTTGCTAGAGTTCATCCCAATAGACTGTCTTCTCATCCAGAAAGTCTATAATTTTTGTCTCCTCCCACCAGAGTGTGGATTTAATTTTGCGATTGGTAAAATGCCAAGGTTTCCTTCATATTTATTCCATACTCATATACTTGAAAATATTTAACCACATTCATGATCCAGGATTTTGCATCCTCTTCGTTTTCTTCATCAAAGGTTAGAGGCTTTACCTTGCAGAATTATCCGTGCAACTCCTTCCTCTTCTTGGATTTAGAGTCTACTTTTTGAGACTCTTCCACACTCTCAAAATTTTCTGAGTTTGTTTGTATCTCTTTTCTTTCTATTTTTTATTTTTCCCCCTCTTGATGACTGGATTTAGAGATTAATTCTCTTATCAACCTCTCTTGTTCATTACTAGCTTGTAATAGACGTTCATTGCTAGTCCTTATTTAAACCAATTCCCGCTGCAAATTATTGATAATTTCTAGTATCTGGGTGTTGGAATCTGGATGAGTATCCTCCTCCCCCAACACCACATACAAATCTTCTCTGTCTGTCATGAAAATGGCTATAAATCTATTTTCACTTTGTCTCTGAAGCACATTCAATCATTAACATTAATAAACCATAATAGTCCACTGATCATATTTTTGTAAAATAATTTTAACTATAAAATTTAAATTTTTAGACAACAGAGTATTCAAGCGTTGAGGTCCATAAGACTAATGTTTTAACATGGGTTTTGATACCACTTGTGACATACCCAACAAAAAAATTTAACTCCCTGGCTCAGTTATTATTGAGAATGTTCCAAGATAATTTGTTCTCTTCAAATGTTACACCATTTGACACACCCTCTCAGAAAAAATCCTATCTTAGTGGGGTTAATCTATATAATTATCTACTTCTCATTCCACCCACTATATACCAATATATATATATTTTTTTTCTAAATCACATTGTTCCATACCACTTTTGGTAAGAAGGGACTATATACCCCTATGAATGTGTTGAAGAACCCCATGGATGATCATACTTTCATAGCGCCTTCAACATACTAACTTGGTGTTGCATCTATGTGGTATACCCTTAAATAATTAAAAATTTGAGCATTACTATTATAATATGTATTACCCTTTTGAACCTTATACTTACCTCTCCTTCGAATGTCATATGTTGGTTATGTAGAATGCAACTTGGGGAGTTTATACTATGCATTATGACTTGATGAATATAACTCACATACTATCCTTATAATAGTGCTCACAAAACTACTCCTATGTGGATTTACACTCAAATGAGGAGCTTCCAACAATGCTTTGCCTGTGTGCCTTCATGTGAGTGTGTTGGAATTTTCAATGGATTTTGGCTGTCTGCCAGATGGAGGGTGTAGATTCCACCATATAATGAATCAATGGATCATATTTCTTTGGTACAACCCTAGAATTTTAAACATTATTTTATGTTCCTTTTGTTTTATTTGGAGACTGAAGGGTTTGTGGAATCGGGTGTTGGAGGCCATGCATTCCATGCGAAGCCTGTGCCACCCCTCTGCATTTTTCTGGGCGATAGCAAGACGACTAATGGATTATGATGTCAATGCAGTGGATTGATTCCTCATTTCACTCCCACGTATGTTGTTTTCAATGCTTTCACATTTATTTTGGTTTCGCATAGGTATCTCTAACACTTTGGATTCCTACATTACCAGAGGATGACACCATAGTCCATAAGATACCGCCCTTCGAACCCTATGGGTTCAAATTATGATGATTATTGTAGTGTTATATAATGAATTTTCATTACCCTAGTTTAATATGACTTTTTGGTTATTCAATCCATAGTGGTATTTGCAATTTTCTTTACAAACATTGAAATATAAATACCAAGACAAGGGTTGAATTCAGCTGCAAGTGTCTCATGTGAATTTCTCCCCTTCCACTATTCATCTCAATTAACTCTTCATTTACCCTGTTGTTTTTCTTTTTATCTCATGTTTAGCTCGGTAACCTATTAACCTCATCTCACATTGGTGTTTGGTTCATTAAAGGAGTGGAACCCTAGTTTCGTAGCTTTTACAAATGGTAAGGTCTTCACCATTTCATGTAACATTAAAATGAGGTTCATTTTGTTGGGTTCCATCTATTTAAATGGCGTTTATCTTACCGCCAATATGTGGGTAAATTCTATTCATACCATTTCATTTCCAAGTTTGGTTCATTTGTGTTCGATACACTAAAAATATTAGTTCTTTTGGGTTTTACCCTCTTGCTATTACAACGTTTTCATTTTTATGTGTGTATCTCTGTTTTCTGGGTTTCTTGTTTAAGGTTCTACAAAACCCTTACTGCCCCCTTTTCCTTATTGTGCGTTGCGTTATGAATATAGGTTATTTCCAATGCTTCTGTATGTTAATTCTGAGTTAGCCTTCTCGTTTTAGCTTCTTCTTTCTACCGCCCAACTTAAAATTTCTATCACGACTAAGGGATTGAGGGCAAGTTAAAGAAGTTGCTACCCTAGTGTTCCTCTTCTCACAGGTAATTTCCTTACTTCGTGACAATGTATGAGTTTCTAAATTTTTAATTTACACAATATATATTCATGGGTATTATTTTTCTCATCAACGTAAGTTATTCTCATGCACAGGTGGAACAATTTATCATTGCGATAGAGTATTCATGTAATTCCTCCCCCTGTGCTCATTCGGTAAACTTGTTTTGATGTGATCAAAATTTTCCCTTTCAGATAACCTAGAATTCTGGTGTCTTTTATTACATGTATACTTTTGTCATTTCGATTGGTGTTATATTCATTTCTTCCCGTGGTCTACCAATAATGGCAAGCTACGCCCTTTCACAAGTCTTTAAACCACTTATTCCGCCATGGTTCTCATCAGGCAAGGATTGGGGTTTTAGATTCGGGTGATAATACTGAGGGATGGTAGTTTAAAATTTCAATGTTATTTTCTTAAATGGCCTCCAGGCCTAATTAAACTTTTTAATGTAATTAATTTTCCTCCTATACACAGATGGTTGTGAAATTCAAAGGTTATGTTCTTATTTTGGTATGTGGATAGAGTGATATTGTTATTATATATGTCTTGGTAAAATTTTATAGTTTCTTATTGTCTATTTTTGTGAGTGTACCACACATTGCTCCTCTTGCCCTAGTGTATCAACTGAACAATCAATTTTGTCTAGATTTTGGTACCTTTGGATTTTATATAATATATTCCTTAGATGTTTACTAAAATTATACTGTACAAAACCTTTTTGGAATTCGATTTGTTTGTTTATGTAATTCCTGTAACGAATAATTCCATATGTTATGTACTATTCTTGTAATGAATAATTCCTGTAATGAATAATTCGATATGTTATGCACATTCTTGTAATGAATAATTCATGTAATGGAGTTGATGAGAATAATTTTTTGGGTTGAGTTAACTATTGAAAGAAAATTACATATTCATTCTCCCTTTTTTACTACGTTGATATAATTGGAAAATAGATAGGGTTTTCTTATAAGTA
Organism: Pinus albicaulis; assembly: GCA_034641835.2. NCBI lineage: Eukaryota > Viridiplantae > Streptophyta > Pinopsida > Pinales > Pinaceae > Pinus > Pinus albicaulis. Next base: position 1,388,151,903 of record CM076584.1, read on the forward strand.
CATGTGATGCTACAGCCTTCACATTACCCTTGTCTTTTATATCAATATATTAGTTTGATTTACTTCTTAGAGAGAAATATTAGCTATATAAATTCTGAATTACTATAATTTCTTTTATTTCAATATCTAAGTTCTATCGTTGGTGTATCCGTAGTACATAAATAGAGGTTTTCAACTCAAAATCACCACCAGATACGATAATAGTAATCTAGGACTCCAATTACATTATAATTGAGGAAACTATGACCCGAGTCAGTCTATTATCAACATCTAATAATAATCTAAGTGGTACCTCTCATATAATTGAGAGATTTCCTATTATTATTGTTTTAAATCTTAGTGCACATATGCAACCACATGTTGGGTTGTTAAAATGTTCGTAAAAGTTACCTTTATTTCTATTTAACTCTACTCGTTTGAAGGGATTAAGGGAAAGAGTTCCATATCCCGTCACCATCTCGCAGTATACAGTTATACTACGATAACATTATCACTGCATATCCACTAATTTATAACTTGAAAATAGCTAAGTTTTTGTTCCAATTATACCAAATTGGTATTCCCTCTAATCCCATATAACCATTTTACAATATTAAATCACACTTATACACTACATCAATATGTCATTATTCTAAAACTAAAAATTGTCTATCCAACTTATACATGCCTCATACATCTATTAATGATGGTAACTTAAGAAATTCAATATTGATCTTTATAAATTCCGCATACCAACTGTAATGATGATATTCCTCCAATCCATGAGCTTCTCCTGATAGCTCTCCCCGAGAAAAGATCTATTTTCCCTAGTACTGACAACTTATTGTCGGACTAATGAAGGCACTTTTAAGCCAACTTTCCCTAGCAAGTTTCCATAATGGTGTCCTATTATTTTGGGATGTTGTTTCCCAGAGTGTAGGATTTTATTTTGTTTTTTTCCCAAAAGTTTTTTTTTTAAACTCACTTTTCCTTGGCATATTTTTTCTTACCTCTTCCCAGTAACTTTCCTCTTTAGTGAGGAATCCTTAGATATTTTCTTCTATCTATTTTTTTTTCAATTTTACTTCTCTCCAAAGGAAGTTTTTTGGAGAATCTCATAAAGTATGAAATTCTATCCTATCCTCATGGATTAGAATGTTAGATCTCTATATAATATGTCTTTTCAATTTTTGTATGAATTTTATTCAATCAGTATTATATAAAAACAAATTATAATTCCTCCAACATCATAATTGTTTCATAGGTCCACCTAGTATTTTCCATATCTAACATAAAAGCATAATAACTATAAATATGGGGTATTACATTCTTAATATTAATATATGAATTAGTGAAGGACTAAAACCTATATTCGTGGATCATAACCGATGGGAATTTTTTTATAGAAAATGGTAAATAATTATTCAACTTGTAATAGTAGGGATTTTCTATGAAATGCAACTTAACAAAATTTCCACATTGTGCAAGAGTACGGTGCTTTAAACAATGACCTTAGTTGATTTTGTGTAGAGATGTAGTCCCTATAATGAATGATATACTCCACACAAGATAGGTAATCACATAGAAGGAATTTCTCTCTGTGAGCTTTCGATATGCAAACATTGTTCACTCCAATGAATCAAAATCCCTCATTTTCTTCTTCCTTCATCGAATAATTAAATTACGTTTGGAAATTGTTTTCTATTTATCTTCTTTATTTTGTGTAGATTGTGGGCACAATTTTGGTGGCCAACATTTCTCGTATGAATATGTCATATAAAAATTTTCATGGTTGGTGTTTCCCAAAGGAGTCGGTGTTTTCACAATCGTCTTTGTTGCATCAAATTTTGCTCCTGGATTTATATCATGCCTGATTTCGCATGCCTAAGATCTTAATAAAAAAATTTCATAAGCCCTTATCATCTCCTCTAACAACCTGATTAACCCTAACAATTTATGAATGCTCACAAGCTTTTTTGAGAGAGAAACATTTGGAGGATTCTTTAGCACCTTCCTCACAATAGGAAAAAAAGTGATGTCATGAAATATATATTGTAACAGGCCAATGCAATAGAGAAGGATATTATTCATTGATCTTTTGAGATTATTGTGATGCTTCAAACCCATGTGGAGCTATTGAAAGAAGAGCTAGAACTAGTGAGGATCAAAATAATGTTTTTGACCAGTAGTATAAGAATATGCTTAACCCATATAAAAATAATATTGCTATTGGAGAAACCAATTCCAAGCACCTACTAGGTGGAACATATGTCCATCCAAGTGTCATAGTTCAGTTCAGTTAGTCCAATTCTGTTGATTTTATTTAAGTCTCACTGCAGTCATTTATTATTGATGTCTCCAATGTAAGATTATTTAAATTATTCATAATATTGTGAAGAGCATCTCTCTGCTCCATATTTTTCATTTCTTGTCATGGTACCAGAGATATTATGTATAATAATATCTAAGTGAGAAACAACATTAGATAAGTGAGAGAAGTATAGAGAAGAGGCGAGTTTCCATAAGAAATTTGGATATGGAGCTTTATGCATATCCTTATAAATCCTTATGTATAAATTTTATTGAATGCTTTCATGCAGATTAAGATATATTTCCTTGTAAGTTTTTATGAAAATTATATGAGTTTTTTTTTAAGGGAAACATAGGAGAGTTTCTTTTTATGAAAATGATATGAGTTTCTTTTAATTAGGAAAGCATACCAGAGTTTTTTTAAGGATAGACGAGTGCGTTGACCAATTAATGTTACCGTATATTTAAAAAAAGAGCACACAAATCTTTAGAGTGAAAGTTAAAGGTTTTTTTTTTCAAGTGTTGGTCTTCCAAATCTAAAGTGGTAGTAAAGTTTTATTGTAGCATATGTCTTCCAAATCATATGGAAGGTTCATTCAAATTAGAAAAATGGAGACAACATAAAGTAAAAATAAGCACAAAACATAACTATAATGTATCTACGCATTTTTTCAAGAAATTTTGATATGAAGCTTTATGCATATGCATATAAATCCTTATGTATAAATGTTATTGAATGCTTTCATGCAGATTAAGATATATTTCCTTGTAAGTTTTTATGAAAAGTATATGAGTTTTTTTTTTAAGGGAAACATAGGAGAGTTTCTTTTTATGAAAATGATATGACTTTCTTTTAATTAGGAAAGCATACCAGAGTTTTTTTAAGGATAAGTTAAATCTTCATAGAATATTTGAGTGAAAAGTGAAAAGTTATTGAAGGACAATTTTAAGTTGGTGCAAACATTAAAAAAAGGGGGGGTGGGAGTCATCACAAAGTAAAAGGCATTGGATTTGTAGTGTTCAATCTGCATATGAAGATTGTGAGAAATTGGAAAAACCAAGAGGTTGAGAAATTCAAAGAAACAATGAGAGCTAATTCAAATTTATTTGAATGAGTTGGAAAAAAGGGAAAAATAATGCATTTGCATTAAAATGAATAAAATAATATATTTATGAGAACATTAATCCCCTCATTTCAGATGCCAAGATATCCAAGGAAGCCTTGGATACCCTTAAGAGGTGTTTTTATGCAAGGGGAAGCATTGGAAGGTTTATTTAATCCCACTATGATCAGCCACAAGTGGATGAAGACTGTGAAAAATTCGTAGAAGATGAAGACAAAGAGAACACAGATGCTCATGAATTTAGTGAATCCCACTATGAACAGCTACAAGTGGATGACAATTTGATGAATCAAACAATAGAAATTGTTGATCGTAATTTACTGAATTAAGCAATAATGTGTGTTGATGACAATAAATCTGCCATTACACGAGTCACTATTATGGTGAAGATAACAATCCAATTTTCTGATGTTAAATTTGATAAATACTTATTGGCTAATGATGAAGGGTTGTAGATGATGTAAGACAAACATAATATCGACATGATGCTATTCATTGTGAGTCTGTAGCACTATATAATAATGAAATGGAAGGGACAGTGACAAAGGCAGAGACAAATATAGAGGTAAACTAGAAGGAAAAAAATAAATATGGTTTTCTGGATGCTTTTACACTTACCATTGATTTCCAATGTACGAGTAAACACGACTATCATTAAGAAAAGTTAAATTTCCTCGAGGCATGGCTTGCAACACCATGTGCTAGATGAGGTTTACATAGAAGTTGCAGAAATTAATGTTGAAGACAACATGCATGATGAACACATCAATGAAATTTTTAAGTATTGGATTTTTGAAGAGATAAAATGTTATTCTCATCTTATGTTGCAACAAATTGATGATGAAAAATGCATTACAAGCAACAATATGTGGCAGGAGCCCACATACAAGCCATTTTTTGAAGAGGTTCCGGAAATTCTTATACAACCTAGAAAAATGGAAGACCTACACTAGAAAATGAAGAAACTAAAATTTTAAGACTACAACAAGCAGGAAAATTTGAAAAATTTTATAGACTACATGATCTGGAAGAAGAAAGAAGAAAAGTAAATGTATTTCAAGTCATTTTTTTAAAATTTTAAGCCTAGATGAGACATAGAACAACCTGTATCTTGACTAAATTTTTATGTGGTTGTAATTAAGGGGGAGTGTTGGAGAATCTAATTCCAACTAGCTTCTAGGTGGCAGATCTTTCCATCCAGGTGTCCTAGTTCAATTTCAGTGAGTCCAATTTTGTTCATTTTATTTCAGTATCACTGTGGTCATTTATTATTAATGTCTCCATTATAATCTTATTTAATTAATTTTTAATATTGATAAGAGAAAATATTTGCTCCATACTTTTCATTTATTGTCAAAACTTTCACTACAACATGGAAAATAGAAACTTCATCCCCTGGGAAATGGCGTTGGAGTTGTGCCTGCCTCATGGATATATCCTTCTTACGTGCAATCCCCTTAAGTGGACTATGATTTTCGGGGTATTTATCTATAGTTTTATGTGAGGCCTACTAACAATTTGTTACTTGAATATGAACCAAGAAATTAATATAGTGATTCCAATGAAGAATATGAATATAGGTACATTTGTTAGTTAGTTAGTTATTGACTTAATTATTTTTTTGCTTGTCTTTTTGGATTCAAAAGTTGGCGTGTCTATTTTTATAATTTCTTTTAATAGAATAATATTTTGAAAACATGTATTTGGTTTTTTTGTAACAGATGCACTGTAGATTCTTCACTGAAAGAAAGTCAATATTTAATGGAGCCTATCGCATATCATGAGCATCTCAAGAGTGCAATAGCATTTTTCGTTCTCACCCACTCTCGCCAAACAACACTATAAATTCAAGATCTTACATATAGAAATCGGACAATTAAAGAATTTAGAATATAGACTCCCATAAATCTGAATATATTGGCACTCGATATATCAAAAAACAAAGTATTATGTTGAAAATAGAGAGTATCAATGTGGAAATAAAAAGGAGGAAGTTAATAATTTATAAAGGTCCTTTTTTATGGCTCTTTGTGAAAATATTTTTGGGTTCGTTTTAGGTTTTTATAATTATATGTGTTAGAGGTGGAAAAATGCTTTGGATATAGGAAACAAATGAGTAGAAATATACTGAAATTTATAGAAAATTAAAATGAGTAAAATTTAAGATATATTTAAAATATATCTTTGTGTTTCAGTAAGAATTTAAAATTACAATTTGAATAATTTACGAAAACTCATGGTGTTCATCTGGAATATAGATTATTTAAAGGGGCAATAAAACCATTCTTGATCTATCTTAACTTACGATCTACCAAGTCTTGAGAGGGATAAAATATATTGAGAGATCCCTCTTGACCCTGGGTAGATCTTGAGTGAAGAGGGATATCAATTGCTATGGAGATCTAACAAGATTGCACATTCATTTGTATTTAGTGTAATATCCCTATAAATGCATTTACATTGACATTCCCAGTGGAAAAGATTATTTTTACCATATTAAAAAATGGTTAAAAACAAGAACCCTTATGATTTAGTTGGAAACTAATTTGAATCAAATAAAAAAAATGTTAATTTTGAGTTAACGTGTTATTTTATTAGCTTAGATACATAATTAGCCCATTTATCCATTAGAAATCTCATTAGTCATAAATGTAACTAATGAAAGTACATAAATAATAAGACCTGAACACAATCCAAGACATATGAACACATGAATATGGCTCAAGCCGGGGAAAAGCACAATCTGCGGAAAACCCTTGGGTAATTCTTCTTGTTACCATTATTAAATGTCTAACAAAGAAAGAGAGAGAGAGAATACACATGACAATGTGCTGAGAATTTCTACTACCCAGTCAATTATGAGTTATCTGATTCATGATCTCGTCATAGGTACATAAGAGAAAATGTAGTTACATAAAATACTTCAAATGCAACTTGAACCATGATTCATATATATTCCTTCATTACAAGAGATGAGCAACCCAAATCTAGACTAAAATAAGATATGGTTAGCGCACACATCCTCGCTATCTTACAACAACAAAATCACAATAAAAATCGTCAGCAAAAATCGCTCTTTATCATTGAAGGTGGCTGAGGCTAGGCTTATATCTTAGACTCCCCTCTTACTGGGACAAACATCATATCCTGACATCATACAGGGCCTGCATCCATTTATGGAAAGGAGAATAAGTCATCGATCTAGATCATGTTTGCCACCAGCTACTTCGATCTTCTACCTAAGATACTTTTCCTATTCTGAAGAAGATATTTACGAAATAAATGGTTTCAGATGATACAACAGAAACATAATATCAACATGATTATATTCATTGTGAGCCTGTAGCACAAGATAGTAAAGAAATGGAAGAGACAAATACAAAGGCAGAGACAAAGATAGAGGTAACTATAAAGAACAAAAGAAATGTGGTTTTAGAGATGCTTTTACACTTATCATTGATTTCCAATGTGCAAGTAAAGAAGACTATCATGAAGACGAGTTAAATTTCCTTGAGGCATGGCTTGCAACACCATGTCTAGATGAGGTATACATAGAAGTTGCAGAAATGAATGTTGAAGACAACATGCATGATGAGCAGATCAATGAAATGTTCAGGTATTGGAGTTTTGAAGAGATAAAATTTTATTCTCATCTTATGTTGCAACAAATTGATGATGAAAAATTCATTACAAGAGATAATATGTGGCATGAGCCCACATACAAGACATTTTCTGAAGAGGTTCATTAAATTATTATACAACCTGCAAAAAAAGGAAGACCTGCACTAGCAAATGAAGAAACTAAAATTTGAAGACTACAACAAGAAGGAAAAGTTGAAACAATTTAGAGCCTACATGATCTGGAAGAAGAAAGAAAAAAATTAAATATAGTTTAAGTAATTTAGAGCCTACATGAGACATAGAACAACATGTATCTTGAATAATTTTTTATGTGGGTATAATTAAGGGGAAGTGTTAGATAATCTAATTCCAACCAGCTTGTAGGTGACACATAATTCCATCCAAGTGTCCTAGTTCAATTTCAGTAACTCCAATTTTGTTGAGTTTACTTCACTATCACTACGGCCATTTATTACTAATATATCCATTATAATCTTATTTAATTAATTTGTAATATTGATAAGAGAAACTATGTGCTCCATATTTTTCATTTATTGTCAAAGCTTGCACTACATCATGGAAAATATAAATTTCATCTCCTGGGAAATGGTGTTGGAGTTGTTCCTACCTCATGGGTATATCCTTCTTACGTGCACTCCTCTTAAGTGGACTATGATGGTCAGGGTATTTATCGACAGTTTTATGTGAGGCCTAGTAACAATTTGTTGCTTGAATATGAACCCAGAAATTAATATAGTGATTCCAAAGAAGAATATGAATATAGGTATATTTGTTTGTTAGTCAGTTATTGACTTAATTATTTTTAGTTTATTTTTGTGGATTCAAAATTTGTTGTGTCTATTTTTGGAATTTATTTTAATATAATAATATTTTGAAAACATGTATTTGGTTTGTTTGTAACGGATGCAGTGTATATTCTTCATTGAAAGAAAATCAATATTTAACGGAGCCTATCGCAGATATGAGCATCTCAAGAGTGCAATATCATTTTTCATTCTCACCCAATCTCACCAAACAACACTATAAATTCAATATGTTAGCTATATGAATGGGACAATTAAAGAATTTAGAATAGAGATTCCCATAAATGTGAATATATTGGCACTGCATGTATCAAAAAATGATGTATTGTGCTGAAAATAGAGAGTATCAATGTGAAAATAAAAAGAGGTAGTTAATAATTTATAAAGCTGCCTTTTTTTATGGCTCTTTGTTCAATTTTTTTTGGGTTTGTTTTAGGTTTTTATAATTATATGTGTTAGAGGTGGAACAATGATTTGGATATAGGAAACAAATGAGAAAAAATATATTGAAGTTTATATAAAATTAAAATGATTAACATTTAAGATATATTTTAAATATATGTGTGTGTTTGAGTAAGAATTTAAATTTATAATTCGAAAACCCATGGTGTTCATATGCAATATAGCTTATTTAAAGGGGGAATAGAACCATTCTAGATATATCTTAACTCTAGATCTACCAAGTCTTGAGAGGGATAAAATATATCGAGATGGAAATATATTAAGATGCAAAGAGATTTGATCCCTCTTGGCCCTGGGTAGATCTTGACTTAATATGGATATCAGTTGCTATAGACATTTAACGAGATTTCACATTCATTTGTATTTAGTGTAATATCCCTATAAACTGCATTTACGTTGAAATTCCCAATGGAAAATATTATTTTTACCATGTTAAAAAAATGGTTAAAAACAAGAAACCTTATATTTTAGTTGGAAAGTAATTTGAATCCAATAAAAAATGTTAATTTTGAGTTAACATGTTCTTTTATTAGGTTAGATACATAATTATCCATTAATCCATTGCAAATCTCATTAGTCATAACTGTAACTAATGAAAGAACATAAATAATAAGTCCTGAAGACAATCCAAGACAAAGGAACGCATGAATATGGCTCAAGCCACATAAAAACACAATATGGGAAAAACTGTTGGCCTATTCTTCTAATTAGCAATATTAAATGTCCAACAAAGAACGAGAGAGAGAGAATACACGTGCCAATGTGATGAGCATTTATACTACCCAGTCAAGTATGAGTTATCTGATTCATGATCTCGTGAGAGGTATATAAGAGACAATGTAGTTACATAACATACTTCAAATTCATCTCGAACCAAGATTCATATATATTCCTTCACTACAGGAGATGAGCAACCCAAATCTAGACTGAAATCAGATATGGTTAGGGCACACATCTTCCCTATCTTACAACAACAAAATCACAATAAAAACCCTCAGAAAAATTATATCTCTTTATCATTCAAGGTGGCTGAGGCTACGCTTATATGTTAGACTCCCTTCTTACTGGGACAAGAATCATATCCTGACATACTTCATACAAGGTCTGCATCCATCTAGGGCAAGAAGAATATGTCATCGATCTAGATAATGTTTGCCACTAGCTACTTTGATTTTCTGCCTGAGATACTCTAACTATTATAAGGAAGATATTTACCACATCAATCTAACCTTAACATTTCCCAATACCTGCGGCCTTCCAATGGAAGATACCCAACCCCAAGATAGAATGCATCTGCGTCGTCCTTCTTAGCTTGTATGCCAAAAACATGATGCATCTTGCTTGATGATACACTACCCCAGAATGCCCAAGAAATTCTTATGTGTCAAATGGGATGAGAGGGGGTTTCTTTATATACAATATAGACATGATGATTTTCCATTAATTTTGGAGGAAAATATAAAATTCAGAAATTCAAATTTCCCCACCTAAACCAGATCATGTATTATAACATTTCTTTTCAATAAATAAATATTTTTCCTTATCCTAATTAGATAATATTTTTATCAAATTTGGTCCTCCCAAAAAGAGGAATTCAATAGAATTATTATATTCATGAAACGAGCATAGAAAAATGGAATTTTTCCCTAGTTGCCACTTTTAACACTCCCTCTCAACTAAGGAGAATTCCACCTTCGAATCCATCTATTACCATAGATCATCATTACATCTTGTCGATATGAACCATATTTGTCATCTTTATTATGATCTGCTCTACTGAACACTGATGTGAATAATAAAGAATAATTGATCGAGAGTGAGTCACAAGACCTTGCCACTCTCCAATATCTCAAGTCAATCTAGATTTAAAAATTTCAACCATACTTGATCCCATATAAATTTGTTGAACACAATGAATTCTAGCATAGAGAGTACGACAATAAATGACGTGTACATCGATAGTTCTATGGTATCTATTCTTATTTCCCAACTCATTGGACAGATGAGACGTACTTCCCATGTTACTAGGACTACATGGGTAGGATGATGTAGGAACGGCAAGAATGAAATAATATATCACATCATACAAACCACATCCTAGAAAAACACATCACAATCACATCTAGGGAAAGGATGGACCACATCCTACAAAGAAATATCATAATTATATGTAGTGAAATGATGAACCACCTCCTACATGTATGCAAAACATCGACGGTAGGGAAAGGATGAACCATGTTCTACACGCATGCAAATCAAAAATAGTTGGAAGAATCCTACTTGTGGGGAAAGGGTGAACCACGTTACACTGACATGTCAAGCATCAATTGTAGGGAATGAGCATCATACATGTGGATAAAGGATGAACCATGTCCCACTGACATGTCAATAGATGCCTATATGCATCTCTCACTGGGTTTCCCAAAGGAGAAGGTGAACCTCTCATCCTTCTCATATACCATATGAGAAGGTGAACCACTCATCCTATGCATATGTCATCAACATTACTCTCCCTACACACATGTGTCCGCAAACGTAGGGGAAGGTGAACCACTCACATGGCCCTACTAGGGGAAGGTGAAGAACTCACCCTATGGTCGCTCATAGATCAATAAGCACCTCAAGCCCCCAAGAGCTCCAAAAGCTCAATATTCAACCAAGGATCCATGCATGTAGGGAATAGTGACAGGATGCTCTGTGAAAATCAAAACTAGATCAATGGGAGCCTCATTGCTCCATTTAACAATGTAAACACAGTGATTTTTATAGTAGATATATTATTCATCCTCTACTTCTTGCACCTATAGATAAAGAGAATATTTGACTCTTCTTATTCCCTCTTACATAGCGAGATGACAACCTAATCAATTTTGTCCAGGGTGGGTAGTGTCTATCACACATCCTTCTTATCATGAGATCATTCCACTTAAGTATGTCGTAGGATGTGACATAAAAGGTGATACAATATTCTCTTAATCTTCTTCAACAATATACAACAGAGGTTTCCATCTTATGCTACAGATGGCTCATTGAAGGGCTCTGTGAGATTACTTCGTAATAAGCTGTTTCGGGCAATAACTCCCTAGAGGTTTGTTGGGTCAAAACCTCCATAGATCAGAGCATGCTATTCAAGAAGGACTCATGCAACCACACTTGTATGCTAAAAACTAGATAACATCGATAGTAGAACTCACCCGTAATCCTTCGTTTGATGTAGATCCCGTGGGGTCCAAACCCCTAGCAACCCTTCTTCCTCTTCAACCTGGAAATCAATAAAGAACGTGCACAGAAATCTAGTTGTACAGCATATATTTATCCTAAATTTCAGTGTAATCCATGTGAAACATCATATAAACAATAATAAATGCTTAAATAATAATCTTTTCACATATGCAAGCAGATATTAACACGTGAATTCGGGAACAAGATGGTTCTTATTCATTGCGAATAGCATGTACAGTAATAAAAAGTGGAGAGATCACCTGAATCCTTCCACGATCTTCAGACAGACTGTCGTCCAGATCTGTCCCGCCCTTGCCTCACTAAGATTCTTCCAAGACTGGTGCACACGAGATGACATATAAACTGATGAACATCTCCAGGAAACAAGGGTTTCCTGTAATAAACTGGGAAGTGCAGGAAGCACGGGAAATCAGACTTGAATTGGGTCTCCAACAGAGTATAATATCTATAATTTATCTCTCTCCCTTAGGCTATGCATGTGAAGGGATTTTATACTCCCTCAAAGTAGTTTCAATCAGTTGGAAACAGTTGGCCACGTGCTGGGGTGGTTGAATTACTGGAGTAACCATCAACCCAGCCTGAAAATAGGGAATTTCATATATTTTTTAATGATTTTAATGTCATACACGGAAAAGTGTGTATGGACTAGCATATACATGCGGAAAATTCTGGGCATACCCGCGTATGGGATTTTTAACACTGTTTTTTATGAACTTTGTTCAAGTCTGTGGGAATGGGTGCCCAAGGCCATAGAGACAATCATGAATCACATGAGGGTGAAAAATGATGCTATAACAGATGCCCCCTAATATATGAGGTCATAAGGGGTACATGATGGCCGAAATGTATTATGCACATAGAAAGAACTTCGCAAGGACAAGAGAGGACTTCACCAGATTTCAACCTGCCAAAAACCAATGAAAGAAAACAGAGAGTCAACTCATATATGAGGCGGGCATACCCATGCTCAGTCAAGAATACATCATATAGAAAGTACAGAATAGATCCAAAATCTATACAAGTATAGCTAAACTGAAAGTACATAATGAATTACTAAGCACGGCCCGGAAGTACAAGTCGGAATCAATGTCCAAGTATCACATATAGAAAGATGATCAAAAGTGCTAAAAATGGATGTCTGATCACAAAAGTAACTAAATCTACAAGTACCAAATCATAAGGGGTGGAACTCATGGTAGAATCACACAACTTGGGAGCCAACATATAGGATGCTGCTGTACTGACACTGCAACATATAAGGGTGGACGACATCACTGGCAGAAACTGAATGGACTGTCAAAAGTGAACCGAAAAATGGTGATGCAACCCGAGGTCTTCACCGATCACTATGGCACAATTCTACACAATGGGAATAAATGAGCTGAAGTCGACCATGTGAGAAATCGTTGGATTACCGGTCAATAATGTATACCATTAACCAACGCGAGACAACCCACCAATAATTAAAATGAGTGTCAAGGTGCCCCAGTACAATCTAACAAGTGCGAATGAATGAGTTGAAGTCGAACACTTGAAAGAATCTACCAATTAGGAGGCAATGATGAATCCCCACTATCGATAGTGAAGAGTCTGCCACTGATGACTGCAGACCCTAAGGTACTGACAAAAAGACTCTAGACCTTATTCCCAGAGCAATGCGTTGGAGTCGATGGGAAAATTTATGCTGGAAGGAAGGCATTAAGGCATCCCACATCAGTCCAGCACGAGTGTAACCCACAGGCCAAGATTTGGAAGCAATCGGACGAAGTAGAGTGACGGAACCAAACCGAAGTATATTTCCGACATGCAGAAGATGAAGCTAGCGCACGAAAGAAACCCTCTAAACCAACCAATAATAAAAGCTGACACAGACGCGAGATATCCACCGATAGGGTCAAATGGAAATCAAGGTACTGCATGAATCCCAAGTGTGATAATGTATGCTGACGTCGAACACAGGGGAAACCACTCAGTCAAAGACCCATAATGATGATCAAATGCTGAGCAAAAGGTCACCTATCAATGATGGAAATAGGGTTAGGGTGCGGCTCTAGGTTTGCTCTCAGAGCAATGTGTCGTAGTCGATAAGAGAAAAACCCGCCAGTAAGAAGTCAATGGAGACCTTCTCAAACCATCACGAGAAGAAGACCAAAACATCTAACGTGATAGAACAAGATACTGACAAGACTGGGTAGGCCGACTGAATAATGAGTCAAGAGACACCACAGAATGGCCGACTCTGGTTAGACTTCCCTTGAACAAAAGCATGACTCATGATTACCATGGAAGTAAAAATGACACTGTATAAGTTTGTTATGCAGGAGGCAAAACAAACTCTCCATATGATTGGAAGAGGTAACCAACCAGAGGAGGACTGACCAGTGAAACAAGGCAAAGGCTGCACCTAGGTAAAAACTAAAACCATCCCAAATGAAGGAAATATATAAGTGTATGTGCTTTGTTCAAGGGCGACAAACTGATACTGTACTGCCATCAAATTACGAAGTTATATCCCGTTCCCGCTCTTTTTGTTATATTTGATTTTTTTTTTTTAATATAATAAGCCTGAAAATGAATAAAAGAATGCTATGGTACAATGGATGGAACGAGTATCAAGAAACAGATGCACTAGTTCCTAGGATTGGAACAATCCTATGCTCAATGTAAGGTGGCAGAAACTGGTAAGCGATACTCAGAGGAATGTTCCATCCATGGGTAAAAATGGTGTCAAGTCGCGATAGCTAAGTGCATGCAATGGTTAACTTGAAGAGATAGTGAAGGTCAAAATTTGGCTTAGACATCGAGTCCAAAATGAAGCCGGCTAAAGGCCAGGATAAACAAGTAGCCAGTATGCAATGTAGTAATACAACTCAACAACACCAGGGAGCCTCTAGGGTAATAGCCAGAAAAATGATAGTGAAGAAGAAGAAGAATGAAGCTTCAACACATAAGTCATGGTGGGACTAAAGAGGACTCCCAAGCCTACATAAAACGCAGCATGGGCAACAAGTGCTAGCGAGGAACTAACTAGGAAGCCTGGCGTAAGTGCTGCTTCTGAACATCAAGTCAAGAGATTAAATACCTACAGAAATGGGTGAAATACCAGCACCGATGGGATCGACCTCAGTGGTGGAAGGATCGAATGGTGTACAAGATGTGAAAATGCAATTTTAGTGGATTTCCTAACCTATATGCCAGTGAAGATCATATAATCTCAAAAGCGCACATGCCTATAAATAATCAAAACTGAAAATTCAAATTCTACCTAAACAAACAAAATATATCAGAATTCAAATACCTTTTCCGGTTACAAAATTAATATATTGAAAAAACACACATGAACAACTTGCAAGAATATTTTCAATTTTGGGCATAAATACACAAGTTACCTCACATTTGGTTCATTGTTACTTGCTGAATTGGGAAAAAGAGCTCTGGAGAAAAAGCCTCTTTCGTCAAAACAGGAGCAATCGACCGTCAAACTTCGCCGAATTTGTCAGGTAAGCTCCTAATCCATCCTTGTTATTCATTTTGTCCGTTCATAGGTTTAAAATTTTAAAATTTCACCGTAGAAATATTTTTTTTAAATTACGGGTATGTGCATACGTGGGTTTATAATGATCAAGCCGCGTATATACGCGACTGTGTACAGAGAAAGTCAAGTATGCGCAACCCGAAATGAAAAAACGTAATTCTAATGGACAGATTATTTAATTTTTGCAGGTTGACTATATCTTGGAGAGAACGTGAGCACAGTGCCGTTGACAATGAAGTAATGCAGGATCAAGTATCGCTCAATATTCTCCGAAATTGTGGATTGCTCAAATTTTTCAAAATGCCAAATATGAAGAGTAATGTCCGGTTGCTCGAAATGCTTGTGAATTATTGGGAACTGGAAGAAGATTGCTTCATAATAGATCAAATGCCCATACGTATTGAGGTGGAAGACATCTATTTTATTACTGGACTCTCACGGAGAGGGGAACCAGTAGATTTTCATGGCAAGCCTTTGGGAAGGCTTACCGTGGATGACTATGTCCACATCTACTGCGTAGAGGGATCCAAGAAAGTTGGAACTCAAATTGCTATAAGATATTTAAGAGACTTGCACATGAAAATTCTCCTTTTTACCATTGGCAGGGTAGCAGGATTTGCTTCCTTTCACTAGGCATCCAGGACTCAAATGAGTATAGTTGTGGAATGCTTAACTCATTTATATGATTGGTGAACAACTGTACTAAGGAACATGAAGCAACAATTGACTTTCATCTGGAAAAAAAAGACAAAACATTTTGGATATGGTACAATTTTTATGACATTCTTCTTCGAGAAGATTCCTGGGTTGAGACCCAAAGTGATCTCTTGTATCAGCAGCCCAAGAGACCCAAGAATTGTCCGATGGGCTGACTTGATGAAAATACTGGGGGGAATTGAAGTTCCCCGAACCACCTGGGATGACGAGTTCTTCCAATGGTGGGGAGAAAAAATCATCGCTGTGGAGGACTATCCCTATGCCGAGATGGATTTCCGTGGTGATCCAGACCTCGTCCTTCCACCTAGTGCGGCATGGGGCACAGTCGGTAAAATTGCAAAAAAATTTTGACTTATATAATTTTTTGGATTTTTTCGATATATGTGAAAAAATGAAACATTTTTTTGATTGGATTCAAAATGACTTACAATATTATGATGATCATGATACAGATATTAGACCAGTCCGACCTGAGGGTTACCCACGACATAAGCGCCGCAGAGGTGAGGCGGATACAGTAGACCCAGACAGGACCCTCCAGGCTATACAGAGGAACTTGGAGGGATTAACTCGCCAAGTACCTATGGATGCAGTGGAAGATCTGCCTGAAGCCATCCAAAGATGGGTGGTAGGAGTACCCCGTCACTGGGTACGATTATTCTGCCGAGTTGCCACCACGATCGTGTTCTATAGGAACACAACTTCTGGGCAGGGACCACAGGAGTAGATAGATATGATTTACCGGATGACTGTATATTTTTTTTGAGATTGAACATGATCGGGCATAAGCCCAAATTTTTGTATGACTTATGGATCCAAATTTTGTATAGTTTTTTGAAACACTCTGATGATATATATACAACGATTTTTGATGTGATGTGACAAATGTATAAAAATGTATGATGTTTTTGATGATTAAATTTAATGTATGGAATGATTAATATGCCAATCAATTTCTTGATTAGATAATGAGTCTGCCATCCAATTGTCAGCTCGAGGAATATGAATGAAAGTTAAAAATTGAAATGATCTTTGTAAAAAACATACCCTCAAGAACAACCGAAGTAAGAATGGATCTTGAACCCGACAAGTATTGTTCAACTGCGACACCACTAGCTGGGAGTCCAAGAAAACTAATAACGAATCAACACCCAAAGATATTTCCTCTGAGAGTAGATGAATGACTGCAGTGTATTCTACTATATTATTGGAAGTAGGACCAATGCAGACTCCTCTTGATACTAACAGCTGACCGGATGGATGACGAAGCACCTAAGCCGTGGAAGCCAAGTTATGGGTGTGTCTACTAGCACCATCGGCGAAACCAAAATGACTCATAACATTCGACACAACCTGCCAAAGCAGATCAAAAACATCACCAGCCCATCAAAGATTGAAAAACCAGATATGTACAAAGCAAAACTACTATATACAAAAGCAAAATGCCAGGCCAAAGCCTAAGCATAATAATTTTTCAAATAGAGCCCATTTCTGGGCTCCGGCAACTCATTTCCTTCAAAATCAACCAAGGTATATGCTCCTTTTTTAAGGAATTTTTTAACGATAAAGGGGCCATACCACATAGACTTAAACTTTTCTACCCCTAGGGCATCTTTTTCTTGGGCATTTACCAAAACAAGGTCACCTTCCGAAAAAACCCTAGGTTTGACCGCCTTATCGTACTGAACTTTAACTCGGTTTTATGCACCTCATTCATCGTGGCGGCGTCCCGACGCTGCTCATAAAGATGTTCCAGATGAAGGAGACGTTCTTCAAGACTAGAAGTGTCTGGAAGAAGCTCAACAGCTAACTTAAGAGAAGGAATCTCACATTCAATGGCAAATACGGATTCCAACCCGTAAACTAGCTAAAACGGAGTAAAGCCAGTTGTAGTTTTCACTGACGTCCTGTATGCCAAAAGTGAAAGATATAGCATGATATGCCAGTTGGATCGAGCTTTATTAATTGTCCTTTGAAGAATAGTCTTCAAGGATTTATTCATGGCTTCCACTTTCCCATTGGCCTGAGGATAGTAAGGAGATGAATGCTCCTGCCGGAAACCTAATTTTAGAGCCAACTCAGCCATCATGCTATTCTGAAAATGACTGCCATGATCAGTGACAATCTCTCTAGGAATACCAAAACGAGCAATAACACAGATTGAAAAAAGAAAGGAAGGCACGGATCTCCTGTCATTTTCCAGTAGGCTGTCTCGACCACTTGACGAAGTGGTATCTTGCTACAATAATGTACTTCTGACCTTTAGCCGAAGGCGGGTTACAAGTACTACAATCAATACCCCACTTTGTAAAGGGACCGAAATTAATGACTGGAAAAAGCGGAGCTGGATGAGCATGCATTTTTCGAGTATAGACTTGACACAGATGACACTTTCTGACTGACTCCATACAATCTTTGAAAATCGAAGGCCAAAAGTACCCAGCACGCAAGATTTTTTGGGCTGTAGCAAGACCAGATAAATGACCACCACAAGCTCCACTGTGGCAATCATTCAGCACAGCCTCAGCTTCTTCGAGAGTTAAGCAACGTCTCAATATTGAATCAACCCCTCGACGGTATAAAGCATCACCAATGATCAAGTAATTCTTAGCCAAGTGACGCAACTTACGGTGCTCATATTTCGAAAAAGTAGAGGGAAACTTCGCAGTCTGAAGATACATAATGATATCTCCATACCAAGGATCCTGTGGAGAGATAAGAAACAAATTTTCATCCAGGAAGGATTCATCATAGAATATCTCTTCCCCACAGGGCAACTCGGAGATCAATTCCGCGAAAACTAATGATTTCTTGGACTTGGCAGACATAAACTCAAGATCAAATTCCTGCAAAATTACAATCCATCTATTGTATTTTCCTCCAATCACTCGCCTACTAAGAACAAACTGAAATGGATTGGCGGCTGCCAAAACATAATTTTTTTGTAGAATAATATAATGCCGGAGTCGCTGCACAGCATGAATAGCTGCTAAAGATAGCTTTTCTATCAGAGTATACCGGAGTTCAGGTCCTACCAATCCTCGACTAAGATAGTATATAACATGCTCTGTAAGAGCATCATCTTCCTGAACCAGAACCATACCAATGGTAGATTCTGCGGCTGCAAGATACAAAAGAAAATCCCTGCTATAATCAAGTGGACTCAATAAAGGAGAAGAGGTCAATGCTTTTTTCAAAGCATCGAATGAGCACTGAGCGAAGTCATCCCAAAAGAATGGAATTCCCTTCTTCAACAGTCTCATAAATCCTTTGGTAACTTCAGCATAATTTACGATAAATCTCCGAAGAAAATTATCATTTCCTTGTAGACTTTGAAGTTGACGAATAGAGGACGGGGGAGGCAACCGAAGTATTGCCTCAACCTTGAAGGGATCTACCCTAATCCCTTCCCTAGACACAATGAATCCCAATAACCGACTGGATGTAACCGCAAAAACGCACTTGTTCAGATTCAACCTAATCTTGTAGAAACGACATCGCTCAAATACTTGACGGAGGTGAGCAGGATGATCCATTCTCTTTCGAGAATGAGCAGCTAAATCATCCAAATATGCCTCGATAATATGTTTGATGTCATGGTAGGCATATGACATGGCCCGCTGAAACGTAGCCCCAGCATTTTTAAGACCAAAAGGAATCTTCTTGTAAGAAAAAGTACCCCAAGGACAAATAAATGCAGTCTTATACTAATCTTCAGGACGGATAGTAATCTGATTATATCCAGAGAAGCCGTCCATGAAGGAGAAAATCTCATTACCGGCACACTCATCGATAATCTGATCAATAAATGGTGTGGGGTAATTATCTTTCGGAAATGCTTAATTAAGGTCTCTGAAATCAATGCAAACTCGAATTTTTCCTTGTTTTTTATCCACGGGAATAGGATTTGAAACCCATTCAGTCAACGGAACAGGATAAATAAATCCTGCCTTGAGCAGCTTCTCCACCTCGGCTTTGATAGCTGCAGCCTTCCTAGGATTGACTCGACAAAGTTTTTTCCTCACAGGCTTAGCGTTTTCGTAAGTCTTGATCTCATGCTGGACAATAGATGAATCTATACCAGACATTTCCTCATAAGACCAAGCGAATACATCCCTAAACTCCTTAAAGAGATCGGTATAAATCTGAATCTCTTCAGGGGAACATTCAGCTCCGATGAAGACATTCTCAATAACATTGGGATCCCTGGAAATGTTCACCGGGATCGTTGGAGAAATCACAGCCATGATCCCTTCAGCATATACATGTGTTGGTGCTAAAGGGTTCAGGACTGGGCGAACAGGACCAGGAGACAAAGGACTTGGAAAACTTGTTTCAACTTCTCTCAAATCAGGTAAAAAGTAAGACCGATGATGCAAATCATCCCACGGTCTATCTATACCAGTCATAGCTTTTAGGATGGCCTCTTCAGATGGAAGAGTGGTATCAAGGCAATCCTGAGCAGAAGAATAACTAAGTGTCCAAGCCGGAGCCACATCGCCATTCAATTCCTTCGGAGAAAGAGGAGCTGGAATGGACTCTGCAGAGTCAACAATAGACTGATAAGAAATCTCAGCTGCAGATATCGGAAACGCCATTCCACCCACTTGACCTTCCGCTAATGTGGAGGTAGGGGAAGGTAAGGTCCAAGGGTCTAAAAAATAATGAGTTCTGAAGAACTCTCTTTGAATAGGAGCCCTAGAGGATGAAATATCATTTATATGAATAGTAGGAGGTGGAATATCAAAAGTACCCATCATGGAAGAATACATCCCAACCCCTAAATTTTCAACAGGAGGCTTGGCATTATCCACTTTTGGAATCGTTGAGTCAGTAGATGCATTCGGGTCTACAGGAGAACAGTCCAGTTGATCCACTGTAACAATCCTCCCTTCGTGACGGAAAAAAATAATCTGAAAATAATGAGGATGCAATGGCATCCATCTCATAAATCCAGTTTTTCCCCAACAGAAAGTTGTAGTCCAAGCTTGCATCAACTATCTCAAACTCTATATTTATAGTTTTTCCCCCAACACAAATGGGCAAAGCTGGGACAATACCATGCGGTCTGTGAGAATGACCATCAAACGAAGTCAGAAGAGTAGCAGATGGAACAGCTATGGGAGATCCAATTCCCTTCCAACATGTGAGAGACATCACACATGTGGAAGCACCCTCATCAACAACTGTCCGAAAGATATTGAATTTCTGGTACGATGATTTAATATGAAAAGCCATATGATGGGGGAGTCTCTTTTTAAAATTAGACATATCGAATGTAATCATAAGAGAGTTATTTGGATCAACAGCCCCAATAGCAGTGAGCAAAGTGCTGCGCTGAGCAGGACAAGACTGGAGCACCTCAAGAGCCGACATGGCACAAGGACTCTGTGCCATATCTTCTACAATAGAGTATTTCTGGGCAACCCTAGCATTTGGATTAATCATAGTACGCTTAATGGATGCTTTTGGCATCCGAGGTATAGGCTCAACAGTAGGCCTCGTAATATGAAGTGGCTCAGTACCATCGGGAGCACCCTTGGCTTTCGAAGACTCCTGTTCGCCATAATCACGGGATCTCGTGGCGATATATGCGTGAGCACTCATCATGTATATGTTTGACGGAGTTTCCCCTTCCTGGGTGCCCCAGTATTTTGATTCGCGCCAACAACTAGATGTTTCCCTTGGGGAAAAGTGTTTGTCAACACAGCCTGGGAACTGGAAGAACCGTGCTGAGCTAACAAGCGCTGCGCATCCTGAATTTTAGGGAAAAGGTGAGTAAGATGGTCTCCAGCACATAACTCGCATGGAAACTTCACTTTCTTTTTATCCTTTGGGCCCTCACCAATATGCTCGTTGGATTTATTTGCATTACCCTTCCCATTCTTGCACTTTTTCTTATTGCGTCCCTTCTTCTTCCCTTCAGATTGTTGATTTTCTTTAGGGTTATCAGTTTTAACGACATTTACCGACAAATATTGAGAAGGCAATGACTCAGCAAGCACAGCCTGACCAGAAGGAGTAGATTGTATAGACAACTGCTGCAATTGACTAAGCAGGTTAGCTGCCCCACTATTGATCGACCCAATAAGTCCATCACCATGAGGACCAGGTTTAGTCTTGGAAAAGTCTAATTTGGAGCGAGGAGCATTAGGAAAATATTTATGAAGGACTCCAGACTGAGAATATATCAATTCAAGTTGTTGTGCCCTAAAAATAGCCTACTCCTCGGAAAATACCCCGGACAGGGATACATCCTTAGAAATATCTGACTGCAGAGATTTCAAAAACCATTCCAAAAGGAATTCTCCCAGAATATGAGCTTTGATAAGCCTCTTCCTTCTCCGCCATTCCTGAATATGGTCAGAAATGTGGGTTGCATCGTCCTGTTTAAAATTAGCTAGTAGTTTAGTCCCGGCATCATAACGGATAGGCAACTGGAAATGATTTAGAAATGTAGTAGCCGGATCTCCAAAAGTAGCAAAAATGCCCCCAGTTAACTCAATATACCACTTGGCAGCGTTTCCAATCAAGGTGCGTTGGAACAACCTCAACCTAATCGAATCATCGATCAGGGAGTTAGATGAACACCATATATGGAAAGTGGTGATATGATCAGCTGGATCCTCTCCATTCTTGCCTTCAAACTTTGGAATGTCTGAAGGTAGTTTGGTAGGAACCGGAGGCCACCCCGGACTATATCGGATCGGATCATTCGTCAATTTCGACAAATCTAGCAAGTTCAAAGTTGCCAGAAAAGGTAAACGAGGAGGAGCCTGAGGATTCCATCCTTGGTGGGATGAATTCCCAACATTCTGAAAAGAGTACCATGGATTGGATGAGGCACCAGGTTTCCAGAAAGAACTCATAGAAAAAGGAGAAGAACCCCCTCCCAACGTAGAGTTACCAAAGACCGGACTAGTTCCCCCTCCCAAAGTATTGAATGAAGAGGAAAGCCCCTAATAGGGGTTCCAAGCATTAGAAAGAGGGGAAAAAGTATGATAAGCACTCGACGAAGGGAAAGAAGCATTCCCTTGGTGACCAGCGTAAAACTGATTCCCTGCCCCCACTGTTGTAAATATAGGGTTCGAACCAGTAAAGGTACTCGAACTTCGACCTCCAGACCAAGGGCTAAAACTCTGAGTCTGTGAAGTAAAAGGAAAAGACCCTAAGGAAGGATTCAGATTAGGAATATGTCCACTTCTGAAGGGGAACCCTTGAAAAGAAGCTGACCCACTAGCCATGGAAGACATGGGTGTAGATGCAGCTGTAGCAGTGGAAAAGGAAAACAAAGGAATCCCACTAGTGGGCATTCCAAAACAAAAGGGACCAGAATGAGAAGCTTGTGCTTGGGTGTGACTAGAGCCAAACACAGCAGTACTAGAAGAAATTGTAGATATAGCAATTGTGCCGCCTCCTTCTACTGAAGCAGGAGTCTGAATGCCTGCAGCAATCACAGCCGAAGCCGCGTTCCCAGTCGTGGCCATCGAAAGGTATGAATAAAAAGGAGGATCTTCTGGTCTTGCAGACTCAGGTCCGATGTACTCCACAACAAATGGATAATCAGGAGGAAGAGGAGATGAAAGTAACTGAGGAGACTCAGGTACTTCCTGTACTTCAACTTCTTCTCCTTCTAGAAATAAGACTCTCGAGGTGAGCGGAACGCTCCTCTCGGAACCAACACAAGAACCGACTACAGGACCTTCAAGCCCCTGTGGAGGATCTCTCTCCACTGTGTCAAATACCACTAGGTGATATTCACCTGCTATATTACTCCTATGCCTTCTTGAAGAAGGCTCAGTACTCTCGGGGGATAACCCCCGAATTCTCCTCGAATGACGAGGCACTTGATCAGCCACTTTAACAGATTTAATTAGACTCAAAAAAGTATAAAGCTAGGCAAGCTAGGAGCAAAGAGCACTCACTACACAAAATCCCTGAGATACAACCAAGCAAACAGCCTTCAGGTATTTCCGCTCCGGGTGATTAGGAACGGACACCAAAATACGAGAAAGCGAAGAATAGGACCTCCCGAAAGTAGTCTGGGATAATTATGGCCCAGGTCTACTAGAAAAGGTAACAGAAACAGTTACGCTGACCTCCTAATAATAGCCTTTGCCGGTGCAAGTACCCAAGCTTCGCCGGGGCACCCTCCAGAAGTACTGCAGGAAGTGATACGACGTCTGCCTCAGGTACCATGGGTATTCCCCCCCACAGTCACCTGTGTGGAACCTAGGAATGGTCACTATGGGCACCAATCCATGTCAGAAGACGGGCGGAACAGTATTGAGGCAAGATCCAGCAAATCAGAGAGGGGGTATATCTCTTCTTGGCCTTCACTTCCCCTCGCGCTTAACTCTCTGGAGGAGATCTTTCTCGGTCCACCTAACGGAGTTGCATTTCGCTTAATTAATAAACTTCTATGTTTTAGTTTGAGCGGCCTTGGAGAGTTAACTCTCCACTCACCTAATCCAAGGCCCTACAACTTAGCTAGTTAGTGTATGACACTTAATAAAAACTTGCTAGTTGTTTTTAAATTATAGCGCTTATTTTAATTGGCTATTATATTAAGTCAAGGGGATATGGAAATGAAACTTGTGGTGTTTTATGACGCAGAAAAGAAATTAATGAAAACCAAACTACATGTAGATGCAGTAATTGCCTTTCGATGAAAAGAAATTTCTACACGGGTTCTACAAGATTATATATTTTTTTATTCAGATATCAAACTCACACTCGCAAAATTTATGAAAAAGACTACAAATGCTTAAGTGAACCTAATGCAAATTACTAAGAGCATGCCAATTCTAAGATGCAAAATCTAACAAAGCAAAGAGAAATTTCCCAAGAATCCTTCAGTTCAATCACTCTTCCGGTTGTCAAAAAAACTAGTTCCCAAAATCAGAAACTCTCAGTATAAAGGCACCAAAATATGCTTGAAATAAGAGAAAGAAACCAATGAAAATTTCCTTTTCAAATCAAGCCAAAAAACGAAGGTAAGAAATCCCAACAAGGCTTCTAAAGATGGAAAGAACTGAAAACAAAAAATGCAAAACAAAAGAAAATTACAAAACAAAATGTTTTTTGAGCTTTTGAATTTTATAAAAAGAAGAGCTCAAAGAGACCAAGAAAACTATCCAATTAACAAGCCAAACAACTCTGAATTTCAAGAAAAACTTAAAAAACGCTACAAATCTTATAGTGCCACTTAGTAGCAAGATTTATATGAGCAAAAGAAGACAAGAAACTCAGTAACTCAGCCCAGAAGAATACTACAACCTTGCAGCAAACAAAAACTTCAAAGAATCAAGAAAGACTCTTCAAAAATTGCAACAAGACCTAGTCAAATGAACTCAAGAAAAGCAACCAGAAAATGGGCAAAAATCAAAGCACAAAGCAAGACACAAAGTTAGGAAAGAGTATATGAGCAGAAGCTCTCTGTCCTGATGAAGCAAAACAACCAAGAATCCCCAGAAAGAGATCTTGGTACTCAAACCAGAAATGCAAGCATTAAAAAACTAGATTTTCCAGATGAGCCAGTCTTCAACCAAACAAGAGAGAAAAAGACCAATAACTACTTTCAACACAATCCAGAGACTAAAAGGACACTGCAGGAACAGGTCACCACAGGGAGACAAGACCAAAAAGTCAAGAAATCAAAAATTTCAAAATTTTCCCAGGCATACGCTACTTATTAGTTTTGAAACAAGCGTGCATACGCGACTGTGTCAAAGGAAACCTGCGTATACGCGAATTCCTTTGAAACAAACTGCGTGTATACGCGACTGTGTTAAGGAAAACTCGCGTATGAAAAATAAAATAATGAAAAATAAAAAAGATCAAGCCTGGTTAAAGAACCAGGTCTTCAGTCTGACTGAGAAAAACTTAACTGGATTGGAAATAATGATTCAAACTCTTAGAAACCTTTAAAACAGCTGAAACCACCCAACAGGGGAATCACAAAAATGCGATCCCCAGCGGAGTCGCTAGTTCTGTTTCGGGAAATAACTCCCTAGAGGTTTGTTGGGTAAAAACCTCCACAGATCATAGCATGCTATTCAAGAAGGACTCACGCAACCACACTTGTATGCTAAAAACTAGATAACGTCGATAGTATAACTCACCCGTAATCCTTCGTTTGATGTAGATCCCGTCGGGTCCAAACCCCCAGCAACCCTTCTTCCTCTTCAACCTGGAAATCAAGAAAGAACGTGCACGGAAATCTAGTTGTACAGCATATATTTATCCTAAATGTCAGTGTAATCCATGTGTAACATCATATAAACAATAATAAATTCTTAAATAATAATCTTTTCACATATGCAAGCAGATATTAACACGTGAATTCGGGAACAAGATGGTTGTTCTTCATTACGAACATCATGTATAGTAATAAAAAGTGGAGAGATTACCTGAATCCTTCTACGATCTTCGAACAGACCGTCGTCCGGATCCGTCCCGCCCTTGCCTCACTAAGATTCTTCCAAGACTGGTGCACATGAAATTACATATAAATTGATGAACATCTCTAGGAAACAAGGGTTTCCTGTAATAAACTGGGAAGTGCAGGAGGCACGGGAAATCAGACTTTAATTGGGGCTCCAACAGAGTATAATATCTATAATTTCTCTCTCTCCCTTAGGCCATGCATGTGAGGGGCTTTTATACTCCCTCAAAGTAGTTTCAATCAGTTGGAAACAGTTGGCCACATGCTGGGGTGGTTGAACTACTAGAGTAACCATCAACCCAGCCCGAAAATAGGGAATTTTATATATTTTTTAATGATTTTAGTGGCATACGTGGAAACGTGTGTATGGACTAGCGTATACACGTGGAAAAGTTTCGGCATACCCGCGTATGGTATTTTTAACACTGTTTTTTATGAACTTTCTTCAAGTCTATGGCAGGGAAAATTTTAAGGATGGAAAATTATTTTGAAGTTTAAAAAATTGGCGAATCTCACTAGTCCCTAATATGAAAAATATAAAATGTTTATTGATGTATTTGTAAAATTCTTAAAATTTATAATGATATTATATATATTGTCTATATAATGTTGGTGATTTTGAAGGTAAAATAATTTTATATTGTAAAATTTTGGCGAATCACTTTTATAAAAAATGGAAATTGGCGAATCTTTTTTTTGGAAAAAACATGAAAAATTGGCCCACCTGCGAATATTAGCCCCTAAAATTTTCCATGGTCTGTGGGAATGGGTGCCCAAGGCCATAGAGACAATCATGAATCACATGAGGGTGAAAAATGATGCTATAACATAAGCCATGTTTGATTCTTTATACATCTAGCCACAATAGTGATCCTAGAGCAACAAAATTGAGGTTTTGATTGTTCCATGATAATGGTAGATCCCAGAAATTACAATTCCATGTTTTTTTTCTTCAAATTCAGTTAATGTTGTAGAATCTAAGGAATCTTGTATTTCATTAATGAACAATTCAATACATTAGGTATATCCATAACATGACTTAGAGGCAGGAAAGCCAACATTTTCAGTGCAAGAGACATAGAATCAAGTATCTCCATATTGGCTTTAGAAGATTTATATTGATACCATAAGGTAAGTAAACATTATTCAATCATGGTTCTTTCTAAATATAGGCAAAGAGACTTTGCCAAAATTATAATCATTGAGCTATATACAAACATTATTTCTTTGATCCATGTGCCATAAACAACCATATATTTCATCAGTCATCCCATGGCTATCTCTGAAATCTGGCTTCAATTATATATATACAAAAGTAACGAATCAAATCCTCATCTTTAATCGAGAGAAAAATTCAGTAATCTTTTCTTTAAATCAGGTTGAAAATCATCGTCAAGATCCTTCTTTAGCCCATGTGAAAAAATCCTCCCATGAGATCATCCAATAATCGAGCTGCTTCATGACTACTGCTGATACATTTTACGGAGATCCTGGGCATCTACATATTCATTCATCCTTCTACAATTATTCAAACAAAATCAAGAATTTTGGTGCATGAATTTGAAACAGAATATTGCCAGAGTTGCTTATACTGTATACTTCCTTTGATTGAAGTATCTTTTCTATCAAGAAAAGGTCATCGTTGTCCATATTGTTACACAAGGTTCATGGAGACTTCCATGTATCATAAGGTTTGTGTTATGAAGGTGTTACTGTTGCAATCATTATCACATCATATATTAATTTATATCACATCATATCTCAAGTTAATTGACATATGGAAGGTTAATACTATGCCTGGTTCATAGGTAGGTTACTCCATCAAGGTGAAACCCTATCAATCAATTCTCCTGTAGTTCAAGTTTAGTGTTAAGCTCTAGCCCATAACCCATGCACAAAAATTCACAATATCCGCCAAAATATATCATCAGTTAACACCCAAATATGAGGTGGAAAGATATTAACTCTATAGGACATGATATGTTACGATGTGGAAAAAACTCATCACATTACCCTGTTAGAGGATCTTATTATAAATTTGTACAATGGTTTATCTAAAACAAAAATGCAAGTGATCCAAAACAAACAATACTGTTTGAAATGAAGTAGAAGAGTTTATTGATATACTATGAAAATAATTTTACTTCTGCTCTACGAAAGCATTGGGATTGAGTGAGAAGGTTCCATGATCAGAATTAGCCTCCCAAATAATGTGAATCTGATTATATAATTTTAATGGATGAGATATTTCTGTAGGGAACCAAATGAAATATTAAATAATATAATAAAATAATTTTTTGCATCTTTATCTAATATGGATATGACACAAATGAAGGAGCACATAATGGATTTTATTCCCAGGTGGTCATCCTGTCTCCACAGGACCTCATACATCATTGTGAGTGGATTTAATCATGTAGGCCATGATCCAAAGCTAAAACTAATGTAGTTATCCTTCTTAAGAACACCTAAATGATAATATGCCTAATAATCCATCAGTATTGGTCTCCTTCATTCATAGACTAGACCTTTCTCCCATTATGAAAGAGGTTCGAATTAAGTTCGGTTGAGGCTAACTTAAATGGATATAACTTTGAAGAGAAGAATGGGCATCACATTATATACATATTCATGCACAAAATATCCTTATAAGAAGGATATGACAGTTGATTGTGGGCTTTTCATAGATGCACATGTATCTAGTAATGTCAAATCATAAGAAAAATATTTTATTTTCTTCTTGGATATATGTAACTGCCAATAGGTAGACCTTTATTACCTTACAATAACAAACCCATGATTAGGGACCATACACCAGAGAGACCCTTTTATACTTTTTCACTTATAATTATTTCAAAACAGGTCGGATTCAAGGGAGACTGAACATAATCAGACTGTGTATGAATATGTGGCTCAAGGTTGAGTCAAAAATTCTTGAGCTCTCCATAGATTTACAAACTTGTAAATTTTAGTTTAATTATTTTTCTTCGGGACATACCTAATAGCTTATATTATATCTCTTTGGATTCGTGTAATCCGGTTAGTAGATTTACAGAGCTCTAAAATTTTGGATCTCGGAATGATATTTCATACCTATTTCAGTCAAGAAACTCAACTTTATTAGATTTGCTTCTCAGTCCTCTCGATCAAGGTCTATATTTTCCTCAAAAATCCACGCTCTGCCCAGCCACAATAATTATGATCATACCCAAATTTTGACTTAATATGAGGAGCTTAGAATTGGGTTAGGGCACCAAAAAATAACAAAAGGATACCTTAAGATATAAGATAGAAGCCTAAGAATATGCCTTAGAAAATCTTGTAACTATGACGCACATGCATATGGGTGATATGCCTTAAATAGACTTATATTTCCACATAATTTGTGCCAATACGAAATTCTATTTTGTAGCTATTATACCTTTCTACCACCATGAACACAAATTTTAAATCACAAAGAGAATGCCCATCAAAATAACAAATAGTTAATCCTTCTAGTTGTAGGGAAATGCACAGAAGGTAAGGTATTTCTCTTACTCTTGGGCTTTTCCTCACCTTGGCTTCGATACCATGTTAATTTTGAGTTAAATTTTTCTTTGATTAGGTTAGATACATTATTTTACCATTAATACATTAGAAATATCATTAATAATATTTGTAGCTATCGAGAAAACATAAGTAATAAGAGATGAATACAAGAAAATACATAAGAACACATGTATATGGCTCAATCGAGGTAAAACCCCTAATATGGGGAAATTTTTTTATCAATTCTTCTTATTATCATTATCAAATGTCCAACAGAAAAACAGAGAAAGAGAATACACTTGTCAGTGTCATGAGCACGGTACTACCTAGCAAAGTCTAAGTTATTTGATTCATGGTCTGATTAGAGGTACATAAGAGAAAATGTACTTACATAATAGACATCAAATGTAGCTTAGACCAATATGAATATATCGTCCTTCATTACAGGAGATGAGCAACCCAAATCTGGTCTAAAAGTAGATCTAGTTACGGCACACATATACCCTATCTTAGAACAACAAAATCATGATAAAACCAGTCAGAAACCTTTGATCTATTTATCATTCAAGGAGGTTGAGGCTAGTATTATATCCTAGCCTCCTTTCTTACCTGGACAAGAATTAGTTCCTGAAATACTTCATAGAGGGTCTGTGACCATCTAGGGCAGGGAGAATAAGTCATTGATCTAGATAAGGTTTTCCACCAGCTACTTTTATCTTATTCTTGAGATACTCAGCTTATTATGAGGAAGATTTCTACCACCTGAAACTAAGCTAGATATGTCCTAATACATGTGGCCTTCCATCGGAAGATACCTGAACCCAAGACATAATACATGTGTTTCCTCCTTCTTAGCTTGGTTGCCACAAACATGATGCATCTTGCTTGATGATACACTACCTCAGAATGCGACAAATATTCTTACTTTTGGAGGCAAATTCAAAATTTAAATTTTCAAAATTTCTCGCCTAAACCAAATAATGTCTTATAGCATTTATTTTAAATAAATAAATATTTTTCCTTATCCAAATTAGAAAATATTTATTTCGATTTTGGTCCTCTCAAAAAGAGGAGATTAGGGTATATCAATTTTGATCACATTATCAGACTTAGTAAGAAGAGAGCAGTCAAAGATCTACTTGGAATAAAGAAGCCTCAAAACACTACTTGCAATTCATATCAAATGGGAAAAAAAACTCAATCGTCAAGTACTAATCCTTTGGAGCTAGTTCATATGGATTTGTGTGGGAGTTCCAGAATAGAAGTGCTAAACAGAAAAAATTATCTTATTTTAATAATTGATGACTATTCAATATTTGACATGGGTGCCATTTACCATAACTAAGTTAGAAGAATTTGAGAAGTTTAAAATTTTCAAGGCACTGGAAGAAAATAAAATAATGTGCAAAATAAAATGCATAAGGTCAAACAAAGGAGATGAATTTACTTGAGACGAGTTTGGATACTTGTGTGATGAATTTGGCATAAAACGATAGTACACTATTGGAGACACACCTCAACAAAATGGAGTTTTAGAAATACAAAACCTATAGGTTCAGCAAATATCCAGATCCATGATGCAAGAAAGAAACATTCCTCAAACCTATTGGGCATAAGCAGTACATATAACAATACATATTCTCAATAACGAAAATATCAAAAGAAACTATGATAAGACACCTTATGAATTGTGCCATTGTAAACCAACTTCAATCAAACGAATTAAAGCATTTGGGAGTAAATTCTATATCAAAAATAATGATGAAAACATAGGAAAGTTTGATTCTAAATCAAATGAGGAAATATGTCTGGGATATTCATAAAAACGTAAGGGATACAGGTGCTATAATAAAAGACAACAAAATATTGCAGAATGCATAGATGCATTTTTATGAAGAATTACCTAATAAGAATTAGTGCACATGTTTTATCAACCCTCCAAGTCATCATCATGAAAACAAATAAAATGAAGTAAAAGTTGAATATTTTTAAAATATAAAGGCTCATTCAAAATATCCTCAGAACACACATAAAAGAATCATCTTGAAATTCAATTTTTTGGAGATAAAAGTGAAGGAGTGCAAACAAGTAGGAAAATTACAGAGAAATAAAACCAATTTCATATTTCTATGTTGTCACAGATTGAACGAGAGAAATTTTATGAAGCAAGTAAAGACAAAAACTAGATAGATGCTATGAATGAGGGGTTAGATCAAATTGAAAGCACTTCGGAACTGACAGGAAGACAATTTGTAAAAAAATAATTGGCACAAAATTGTTATTTAAAAACAAGATGAATCAAAAATGTCAAATTGTCATAAAAAATCTAGACTAGTGTGCAGGCGCCATTCATAATTAGATGGTCTTGACTATGAATAAAATTTTGCACATATTGTGAGATTGGAGGGAATTATGATGTTTTTGGCCTTTGATTGTTATAATGGCTCCAAAGTATATCAAATGGACGCGATGTCTTCTTTTCTCAATGCAAAACTTGACGAAGACATCTACATGGAACAACCAAAAAGATTTTCATTATTAGATAAACCTAATTATGTTTGTAGGTTAAAGAAGGCATTGTATGGTCTTAAATAAGCATCACGGGCATGGTACTATTGATTGTACAAGTACCTTCAAAAACAAGGTTTCAAGAGAGGAGGAGATGATAGTACTCTGTATAGAAGGGCTAATGATGAATTACTAATTGTGGTTGTGTATGTGGTTTATATTATGTTTGGAAGAAATAAATATCATCTAGTAAAATAGTTTGTTGAAAATATGAAGTATGAGTTTCAAATTTCAATGATTGGAGAACTTACTTATTATCTAGGGTTACAAATCCTACAAAAGTCTCTAGTCATATCAATTTATCATGAGCAATACCTAAGAAATATGTTTAAAAAGTTCGAAAAGGAAGATTGTAAACCTGTCTCAACCCCCATGGAAACTAAATGGAAGCTATGCGTAGATGATGAATCGCATGATGTGGATAAAAATATTTATGGATCTATGATAGGGAGCATGTTATACCTAACAACTTCTAGACTAGATATAATTTTAGGAGTCATATTTTTGGCAAGTTATCAATCAACAGCTAAACAAAGTCATCTATTAACATCAAAGAGGATATTAAGATATTTGAAAGGGACTATGGACTATGGTATCCAAAAGGTGAGGACTTTACATCGATAACATAAACAAATGAAAATTGGGCCAGTTGTGTGGATGACATAAAAAGTAGAAGTGGTGGTGCATTCTACCTAGGAGAGTCTTTGGTTACACAGTTAAGCTACATTGGTGTGTTTCATTTCATCATTAGAATTTCTCCAAATCCTTCATCTCTATTATTATGACCACAAATATTTTGACATTATTAATACTATATTTTTGAAGTGCAAGAAGAGTTAAAAGTACATTCATCATCATTAAAATAAGGCTCAAAGATCATGTAGTAAGAAAAAGGAAAAACATTAAAATCCACTGTATTGAAGACTCTATTATCTACAGTTATTGAGATGCAGTTATTGAGATGCATTTTTGAGAGGCATTTAATACTAAAAGAATTTGAAGAACAATAAATTTTTGAACAAAAGGCTGTTCCATTAAATAGCATTGACTAATCACATACACTGAAAATATTCAACGAAAAAGAACTACATCCCTAAAAGATCGAAAAAACCATCTCAAAGAAGGAAATGGGAGCCCAAAAAGAGTTGATGTCTCAACTTATTTTTATATTTAATGGTGAAGTATGAATAATGGAAAGGAAGGTAACACAAGGAAAATGAGGAGTAACCACTATAAGAAATTATGGATATCAATATTTGACTGGAGAAGGATTGTTAAAAGACGGAAAGACAGATAATAAGTGCTGATAGACCCTCACATATTATTGATAAGAAGGTAGACAACAAGGTACAACATTCGTAACTGCTGGACATTGCAAATATCACCAATATGTGTTTCAATAGATTTTGAACAAAATGACGAATTATTGAAATAAAGCACTGTCAATCACATTAATATGGCAGGAGAAATTAAGCGATGACTCCTAAAACAAAAATTTATGTAACTGCATGCATTAATTTGTATATTCTAGTGTCACAAGTGGGAGTGGAGCATGTTAAAATATCCTTGAATAACGACAAAATTCTCTGGAACAACATTAAAATTTCTTTTAGAAATGTTAAGGTACTTAGCACTAAATTCCATGAACAATAATGATAAAATGGTAGCGGAATAATAATGGATATGAAGTGGAAGGCATACCGAAATTTTTAGAAGGCATACACATGTTTTAATGTTTTATTACATATGTGTCAAATAATTATTTCATGAGCAATAATGAGAACTTGGCAGCGGAATAATAATATGTATGCAGCAGAATAATATAATATGTGTTTATAGAACATGTTAAAGAAGCAATCTTCCTACAATAATATAATATGTGTGTATAGACCATGTTAACTAAGCAATCTTCCTACTCGCCACTGGTGTGCGAGAAAGTGCATTCTGAAATCCAAAAAGGATAATTGAGTCCCTTGCAGATGATTTTATCAATACTGCAAAGGAAATTTATTGAGCGTGCTCCAAAGGAAAATCGTTTATATGTTGTTATTGTTTTTTCAAACCTCTCATGAATGGATGTGTTATACGCTTGCCACATTGTATATGCTCCCATCGTTGTTTGTGCCCATCGTTATAGATGTCAGCTGAGATTAGTATCATCAATAAATAGATAATCTACACCAAGGTGAAGTCATGTCTGTTGATTGACATTGATATGGGTTAGCTCTTTCCATGGAGTGAAGGAAATTAAGAGATACTCATTGTGGCTTTAAAGCACCAACGTAGAGCACACTTCTTCTCGAAGTCAAAATTTGTTTTATCGCATGCAAGTTTGACACGATGAGATGTTCCTAATCTCCAATATGTGTTCTTCCTTACTCTCCATATTTCTTCCCCTCCTTTCCAAAACGAGAATAAGTGGTCAAAGGCGTTGTGTAAATCATCTTATTGGTCATGGGGAATTATTAGGGTTTTGTGCCCTAAGCAATATAATCGAGTTCTTTCTTGAAAAGTAAAGTATTAGCGTAGATTAGTCAACATTAATATATTAAATTCCTATGAGACTGACATTCAATGCGTTTTCAACGTCTAATTCACATATCCATTTATTTATGTTGAATTTATTAGCACCCCATTGGGTTAAATCTGTGACTTTATTTTCAACCAACTATGTAATATTTCAGTGTAAATAATGATAAACTCATGTGTAGATAATAAAAGTGATTTCATTGAGTTCATTTATCGTTCAACATCCACGTCGTATCAACGTTGTATTATTTATCAGAATTCATGACTTGCTATTATTATGGTTCAGTGTTCACATGATATGAGTGTCCATGTGATATGTGTCAGCGTTATATTATTATGGGTCAATATTTTATTATTCTGGTGGCAAAATTTTATATGTTGCATTATTATTACAATGGTGGCAACGTTATTATATGCAGCATTAATTATAATGGCGGCATCGGCGTTATGGAATTGTTATGATGTTTATTGAATTTTATGGCAGCGTTCATTATGCGATAATGCTCCAACGTTCATTACGGATTAATGGTTCAACATTATTAATTTCCCAGCGTGTTAATGCCACCAACGTATTTCTCGATTGTATTCATACTGCAATGATGTTTTATGCCCTAATATGAGCGTCATTATATATTAAAATTCTTAATTGCAATGGATTGAATTAACTAGACTGCGTTTAATGGGCTATGACTATGACTCTTCCTGGTGGAATGGGATAATTGAATTCTCCATATCATTGCAATGGACTGGTTGAATCATCTATCATTGCAAAGGACTGGTGGAATCATCCTTATCGTTTTATTGTTGGTGTCTTCTCTGCATAATGAGATACCACGTTGTCTTCTCACATCGCTCAATGTTTGTATGCCAATTCAACACTCTTTAGCAACAATTCTCAATGATTATTAAAGAATTTCAAAACATGGACCATAGTTTCATGACATGTTGAACTGGAGTGAGCATGGATCCTCTATGAAGCAAATAAGGAGTCCTCATGGAGCAGCGTTGTAGCTGTGACAAAGAGCAGTGTTGGTATTTTAATATATCTAGAATCAGTCTTAATACTACAAAATTTTAGCCAAATATTATTTTTCATGCAAAGACTACTATGTCACCAGCATGTATATAATATAAAATCGACCAGCCTAGATATATTATTATGCATATATATTGGACTTGACAATCCTTTGTTGTAGTTGTATTTGAAGTAGTGTTGGGGCCAATTTATTTTTAAAGATCATGAGAATGCACTTCCAACTATGAAATTGTGCATTTAACACATACATTTTTTCATGGCACTAGGCTACTTGCTCGGTATCTTCTAAATACACTTTAGCGTAAAAAATATTCATAAAGAAAACCAATTCTTTATGTGGAACTTCTTCTCACAAGTGGCAGTATTGTGGCTCATGGTAATATTTCATCTTGAAGTAGCACTGGAAATGATACGTTCATCATATACGCATTCGAGCAACATTTACTCTTTCAAATTTGCTACCTAACATGTAGAATTATAGATTTTTTTTTGGAGCATGAGACTCATATAATTGTTGGCCACAAACGCTCATTGATGTCCAAGGTAGTGGGAGGTAGAGGAAGATATACTATTTTTGTAAAGGAGGAGAAATATTTGTGTTGCCATCAATTCCAAATAGGGAGAATGTTGGTGATGTTGGCATTGATATCAAACTGTCACGACGAAGAAACTTTTTTCATTAAGATAAATGATTAATGTTGATTAATGTTGATTAATGTTGTTCATGTCATTCCAAAGGCTCAAAGTGATGTGAAGTGCAAAGACTGTGATATTTAATGTGAAGGCCTAAAATTGTTAAAATGGAACATAAAATATTGAGACAAAAGCTGAAACATATATGCTTTCATTTACAAAAAATTGTAGAGAATACAAATCTAATTTGTCTCTTTGTAATCATTACAATTGAGTTGTTTTATTTCACCTCTATTTTTTGTATTAGAGATTCTATATTTGGGATCTAAAAATGAAGAGACACGTTGTGAACAGTTTTAGAAGACCAAAAGACAATCCCTCTTTCCATATTCCTGCAAAGAATACAAATAACCAAGAAGCAATGCTTATATAAGGTACATTGTTGAATGGAAATATGACTTTTGTATAAGACACACAACACACAAACTGGAAACAAACTTCAACAATATATTAATGAATGTCTCAAGGAAAAATTTACAATGTGTACACACATAAATACATCAAGAAACTGTTGAATCAGTTCCCGAGGTTTGTTGAACTCTAATAACCAATTACCTAGCAGAAACTAACCCAAGGATTAGTTGCTTAACATTTTTCCCTTAATCCGAAGGGCTATACTAATGTCCAAGAATGGGAGGTCAGAATGCAGAAATGCATCTTAGCCAAGAGCTAGATGTCTCTTGGAAATGGTTTTCAAGGATGACCACAAACTAAAAATGGGAGAACTCAATCTCTCACCAACACTAATTCTGGAACCTATAGAGCTATTCTCAAAATAGAAAATGTGCTTTCAATATGACCAAAAACTCCGGAACTGTCACAACAATTCCTCAAACAATTCCAAATCTGGAAGTGCTCTCTCAGATTCAACTCAATGAACTGAGGTTGGGGCTCAGGATGTGGATCACTGAGTCTTGCTTGCTTGACATCTCGAACTTAAACCAGCAGCAAATCACCCACCAACAAATCTCCCCTTGTCAAATACAAGTTGAGAAATATTCATCATCACTGCAAGACTTGTCACTCTCGAACAAATTCTTTGATATGATCTATAGATATTCCTGGCTGCTTTGGTCCATTCCTAAGAAGAAATCCATCCAAAACATAGCTTCTCTCTTGCAATGCCCTTCTTTTGTGGAACATTGGTTTGACTCGTGATTTTGCTTTCCACAATGCTCGCATAGGTGAAGATCAAAACATCGATCTTTCGTATGTCCAACTTTGTTACACTGTTGGAATTTATCAACTTTTTCTGGAACCACACCATTCAGAAAACCTGCACTTTAAAGTTTTATACGTTTAGCGAAATCTTGAATGTGAAAAAATATGTCACTGTTATAACCAAGACCAGTTCTATGTTTATTGTGTGTCATCTCTTCCCATGGTCTTATAATAGGTTTCACATCAGCACTTCTAACTACGTCCAAAGTTTAACCTGAAAAAACTTCATTTCTCTGATCATTCTTTGACTCATGATGAGGCTCAAGCAAATTGTTATTTTGAACAAACACCATTTTAGAATCACAAGTTTTCTTTTGAAGTTTGTCTCCCTGTAACTTCGATTCTAACTCCAAGAATTTAATTTTTCTTTTAGCATTTTTCAAACATGATTAGATGTCAGAGAGCATTTCTTTTCCAACTTGGACATCATTATGGACAATAGATAGCATTAAATTGCTTAATAATTGTACTAAATCATTTAGTTTGGCCATTTTATCCAGTGACATATCAAAGTAAAATTGCAATCAACTTAGAAAAAGGGGCGTCGGATACAACTGAAAATGCAGCCAATACAAAAAAATTTCAATGATTTAATCGGGTGTCAATTTCAATCGATCATGTACCCATCAACAATAAGGATTTAAACTTGTGACCTCAAATATGCCAAACAACTATTATTTGACTTTCACTAACGACACCGCCTTTACATTTCTTCGTTTTGTATTCATAATCTGTATAGTTCAAACTTTCACCAAAATAAAATCAAATCTCAACAAAAATTAAAAAAAAAATTGTCACTTCGCTTACTTTTGCAGTTATATTTCCTTTCACTGCTTTACACATATAAAATTTTTGATAACTATATAACCTGGATTATAAATTAAAAACTTCTTTCTATTGGACCACGTTAACAAGATGCAGTTTAAACTTCCCGAGGCTCCAAGAAATTCCTTCCCACATAATTAGAAACTAAGGTTTTAATCTTCTCATGCCCGCACTTATATCTTATCAGAAAATTACCATTATCTGAAACAAAGAGCAACGAATTCAGACAACTGTTCTTGTCTCAATAAGAATGAAAATTTGATATCTCACAAACCCTTTTGATATCTCACAAACCCGCTGCCAAAGTCAACATTATATATCAAAAGACAGGGTATGAAATAGATAAAACTATAAAAATTGTAAGTCACAAAAAACGCTCATTCAATTCTCGCTCGCTTTCGGCATTTGCCCCATTTTTCGCCACTGGTGAATACTTGTTATGCTCTAGAATTAAGGTTCTTTTATGACTATACTACCACCGTACACCAATATTCAATGTCGTGGACAGATTTTAGGTAGACGCTCTTGATTCTTAATTGAGAGTTTAAATAATTTGATGCTTCTACATCGGGCTTACAACATGAAAATATATGAGTAGGCCTGAATTCGAACAACAATTCCAAAATAGATGCCAAGATAACAATACCTATTGAAATATGTGTTGGATTTATGTTAAGACAACGCTGACTTTTATTTCTCCGAAATTGAAGATTCAACATTCATCTTCCTCTGTATTACCTAGAACATGGTAGCACACTGCAAAGCCCAAAACACCTTGAAATTGTCAACTCTGATTTTCGGATTTTAATCGGAAGATTGTCCAAACACTATCAGCACTCACTTCCAGCTCTCGTCAATATAATTTCACGGGAACGACAACACTCTCTCAATATATTGTTTTAAAAAATTTGTCTGTATATTTATTTAATGCTTTGTATCACAATGCATACCTGAAAATATTAATCCCGTATATTATCCACACTAGTCAATCAACAGCAAAGATAAATTCAACTGTATTTCTATTTTTCTAACTGTATCTGGTTCACGTCAATCAATCACATTTTTTTTTTTGTAAAAATGAAACTAAGAAACTTAACTCTATTGAGGACAACAACAGACAACATCGCAATGAAGCCTTCGCCCTCTACTGTTCTTATTGATGCTCCTTTCGATGAGAAGGGAAACCCATGGAAAATATCAACTTCAAACAACATTCAACCTATTTAACAATATCTGCAGCCTCAATGCACAACTATGGGTCTTCAACATGGGAAAATTCTCACCAACATCCGTCCTCAGGGTCATAAACATTCATGTCCACAAAACTAGTGGCTCATTTTCTCGAACCAGTGCTATGATGCCACTGGAAGACACACAACACAAAAACTAGAAACAAACTTCAAAAATATATTAATGAATGTCTCAAGGAATGATGTAAAATGTGTAC
The DNA here is from genome assembly GCA_034641835.2 of Pinus albicaulis. NCBI lineage: Eukaryota > Viridiplantae > Streptophyta > Pinopsida > Pinales > Pinaceae > Pinus > Pinus albicaulis. Next base: position 1,388,192,012 of record CM076584.1, read on the forward strand.
ACATATAAATACATCAACAAACTGATGTACAATAACTGATTACCTAACACAAACTAACCCAAGGATTAGTTGCCTAACATTTTGAAGTGAAGTAGTATGCATGAGAAAGTTGATGAGCAACAACATCAAAGGCACAAAGTTTAAGAGGAGAAGAAATGAATATTTGTAGTAGACATGATAGAATAACAAGTTTAAGAGAAGTAATAAATATTTGTAGTAGACATGATAGCATAATTGTATATTAGGTAACCAACACTTTTGATTTGATAGTTGGATTGAGAGATTGCAGTTACTTTCTATGTTGTATCTTGAAAGAAAACAGGTTATAGCCTCTTGAGGTAGGCCCTTATCCTGTGTTTGTTCTTGAATTTTGTGTGAATGTTATGCGAATGTTCTTGAATTATAGATAGTTATATCTAAAAATTTATCACTTTGAGAATTGAAAAAGCAGTCCAATAATAATAAAGCAGATACATAAACCATTGGCTGCCTAAGAAGGAAACTAAGTTGAGCAAAAAGGTAAAGTTTTTAAATTAGTGGTTCACCCTCTCTCGGTGGTTTCCAAACATAAATATCAGATGTTCCAACCTTTGTAAATTTTCCAAGTGCCCATATGAGATGCTAGGTAGTTTGGTCTGATGTCCAGGTAGAGATTTTACACAGTGAACCAATCGTAATTATTTGTAAATTGTTCTTTGTTTTGGACATCCATAGAAATTAATTTTATTGTGTGTGCTTGAATCTCTCTACGTGAATGTGGCTTGAAGCCTTGTTTGAAAGTGGTGAGTATCTCTATAGCATGTATCAACTTTTTGTGTTCTGTATAATTCTCGATGTTTTTTACGAATGAAAAAAACTCGTGAGGATGTTTAATGCATGTTCAAGAGGATGGAAAGTGGATCCTATTATGGGAAAACGATGGAATTCTTGTGCACGTCATCTTATTTTCGGGGAGTTTGAATGTTCCTCAACTTCGAAGTAAATATTGGTAGTGACAAATCCTAGGAGCTCAGAAATTTGGCGAGACAAGAAGAGTTCAAATGAGATGAGGATTTTGGCCAGTAATCCACTAGTGTGAAGAATACTTGGATTATTTAAAATAAGCTTTATAAAGCTCCCAACACTCGACCATTCTCTATTCGATTTGAATACTTCATGAACCGCGTGGACCTCCTCCATATTAATTTGTGTATATTGGTTTTAGTCGAGTATAAAGAATTAAAACAAAGGTTTTCTTGTGGGAAAAAATAGTGGACAGGAAAAAAAAATGATCCCACCTCACGCTTGTTGCATCACTTATTATTTATTCCAATGTTTCTCTTAAATGGTGGAGTTCATTACACAAACCTCAAACTCGGGCTTTTATACTGTCGTTGAGCCTCCTGAAGCTTGAAGAATATGCAACATTGGTAATGGAATGGAAGTGGCCCATTATGAAGCTTGAAGAATATGCAACATTGGTAATGGAATGGAAGTGACCCATGTCTACATAATGGGGATACAAATTTCAAACGAAATTACTCCCACTAAAGTTCACTCACCGCATCTATGACCATAGGTCGAGTGTTGGTAGGATATTGGAGATAACTGCTAATTTCAAAATATATTAAAGAAAACTTTTTAAGATTATTTTAGTTGTTTCTCCCTCCCACTATATGCTTCCGATTATAAGGATATTTATTTTACATAATTAACTTGAAACATTCATTTTTTTACTTCAACATTCATTGTTTTACAAGTTTCGAAACATTCTCTTTAATTTAGATCCTTATTATACTAAAATATCCTAACACAACTTATGTAAACTCTCCATAAAAATTATGGAAAATGATGAAATATTTTTAATTTTTTTTCTTGTTTCACTTATTCTATTTTAAGCTCTTTACATTATTTTAATCTCCTCAATTTTTCATATACTGGTTGAATTTTATATACTAGGTAGTATATTTCTTGAATTTTTAGAAATTAAAACCTCCAAATATAAACACATTATAATATTGCTGAATTTAAAAACTCTTTCGTCATTCTCGATGAAAGCATGAAAATGGTTTTGGTCCACTACCACTATCATCACATTGCAATGACCAAAATCAAGGACATTGTGATGACCAAAATCAAGGATCGAAAAAATGGTATTAAGTCATTCTAAAACCAAAGGAACAACAAACCTAGACTCAATTACGAGTTAATTGACCTTATTTCTCGTAGGGTCAAATGCAATTGACATAATGCTATAAATAATGATAAGTGAAGACAATCTAACTTCCATATTTTTAGTCCCTGCCCTCTAGGGTCCCGGGACTATAGTAATCGAATGTCATTATGTGAACTAATAATTTTTTATTTTAAAATGGTAATCATAATACTAAACCTATATCACACTGAGCACTTTTTACTCGCATATCAAAAACATATAATAAATTTTCTAAACAGTAAGAAATTTGAAAGTCTTATTGGCCTTTTCGCAAGGCTTCTCCTACTTATATCTTGGTTAAAATTCATATTTCCTTATATGTTTCCTCGATAAAATCATTTTTTTTTTAGTAATTCTAGCATTACCTTGTACCATTAGATGTTTATCCATAAATATTTATGGATAACATCTATACTTCATGCCTTATTATATGAACTATTAATTTGTTGCGGTGTCGAGAGGAAGTGGCACTAGTGCCACCTGCCATTCCCATGTTGCGGCATCTGGAACTTAGCTGGTTCAACCAACACGAGTTAACCAACACAGGTTGCAAGAAATCTGATTGTGATGTGAACAATCAGCCACTGTATTTGTCATCATGTTTTTTATTGTCATATGAAATTTTCAATGGCGGCTTCGAAACCTGCCCCACATGGAAACTTGACTCTCCCCTTCTGATGCGGTGCATCCTGATGAACTCGATGAGGAATTTGGCACTCCCAACATCAAGAAGCTCTGACATTCTGAGGATTGATATGATCAGTTCATGAGTGTCAAAGGAAGAATATACATTGTTGTGAGAGAGTTGGCAACAAAGGGTGAAATATTTTAGTCTCAGGTATCAAAGATCCCCCTGCCACAACCCTATTTGTCACCATTTTTATTGTTCGTGGCCATAATTTTATCACACCATTCCGAGTAATGGAAATCATAACAATATTTTATATCTTATGCCACCCAAGGTTTCGATACAAATTTATTTCTGTTCTGCTTAATTTCTTTAAAAGGCTTTCTGCACGAACTGATAGCGTGTAAACAACTCTGAGGATTCAATGGAGATAAATTACAGGAACTAGCCACGTTGTAGGGTGTAGAGAAAATTGTTTCAGCGGCATCCCTGAGCATTGTTTAATAAGAAGGTTTAGATAAGCAATGGGTAACAACACCCACAACAGCAGCAAAATTTTCTGAACAAAAAAACTAATGAATAACATAGCTACAATTGTTCTGTGCTCGTTGAAGCTGATAAAACTGTGTGCTCGATGAATTTAATAAACATTAGGTCATTGAATTTAATAAACATTAGGCGGTAGTCTAACTAGCTACTTTTTCCCTCTGAAAATCATGGAAATTCCAGCAAGATTTTAAGAAATTCTGGCAGGGATTTTTATAAATCCACGTTATAATTATCAAACTTTAATATTTTGGGCGCCCTACAGGTTTTTGATGGTGCTGAATCCATTTCCACCATCAAAATCATGATTCAAACACTGTTACTATAATATTTCTTAATTTTTTTTAGCCCAGATTTCAACCAATTTTAGCCATCAAAATCATGATTCAAACACTGTTACTATAAGATTTCTTAATTTATTTTAGCCCAGATTCCGACCAATTTTAGCCATCCGAGCAATTCCTCCGTCTTGTTATACAACTCCAAAAATCAGTGATTTACCTGCTACACCTCGTCCATCATTGTGGCGGAAACTACTTTCCCATATCCAACACCACTAGTGTCATTACATGAAGTAATTTAAGCAGTGCTTTGTAGTGTGAGGACTTGGTTAATGGCCTCAATAAAGTTGATGTTTGACATGAGGACCTGGTTAATGGCCTCACTAAATTTGATGTTCGACAAGTGACTAAAGTGGTTGTACATGTAGGCCCAACGACAATTTTTCTGTATTTTGTTTCTAAAGAAGCTGAGTTTACTTTGTTTCTAAACAAGTTGATTTTTCAGTACTTTATTTCTATCAAGCTGAGACGTTCATTGAGCCCAATCTTAATAAGCAGTTGTAATTTTCACCCTTGTTCCATAGCATCTACTTTAAGTCATTCGCTCATTTTCTCTAGTTCCTTGTCTGTGTGTTTGATATTGAGACAAGATATCCAATGATTCACTCATTGGACGAACTTTCCCATAACAGGACTCTTTTGGGAAATGAAAGTTGGCGGATAATCACAACCTGGAACTGAACAACTAAGACTATATTAGTGTAAACAAAATTTCTTGTGTTTCACTTATTTTAAGAATATGAAATTCACAGGGGGAATTACTTCTGTAAGTTTGAAAGATTTGGGCATCAATAGACCCTTCTTTGTATCTATTATTTTTTATCCCCTTGACTTCTTTCCCTTGGAATTGCAAAAAAACATTGTTTCGTTGTTCCTTAAAATTGTTCATCTCGCCAAATACAATGAGAATGGAGAAATTTTTGAGAGTCGCATAAGAAAATTCTCCCGTTAATCATGATAGAGCCATTGATCAAGTTTGTAATTTCGTATGCCGTATGAAATTTCCTTTTTGTGGTATTTGTTTTTTTCATATTTTTTGTCTTAACTTTTATGTGGTAATATTAGAGAGTTATATATAGAATTCTTCCATTTGACTTGCATTGCAGTGGTGAATCTTCCCAATTTCATGCCAAGTATTCTGAAATTGTTGGCTTCGTCGTAGAGTACAATGTTCATCTGAAGAAGTATTCTAAAGAACCTTGCTTCTATATGTGCTTGGATGTAAGACACATATCTTCCATATTTCTATAATAGATAGGGACACAAATATTCTTATATGGCTATTCATAATAGTTTTCCAAAAAGAATTAAAATATACATGAATTTCTTCTATTCCAAAACAATTTAAGCTATTTGTATGCAACAAAGAAAAAATTATAATACCAGTGATTACAATGATTATCCCGTAAACTGTCTCTAACCCGTCAATTGTTTGTGGGTAGGTAGACCCTCCCCTTTCACAGAGAACTATGGATAACATCTCTACTTCTATCATCTATCATCCATGTGCATTCTCTCTATTGATGTTTTCCTTTATGTTACTAGTTCCTATGCAAGCTATTTTTTATCCACCCACCGCTACTTCTGGCTTTGACGTTGCCACTTTTTATGCTTACGTTGTTGCTTCTGATCCAACTAGCCTCAAATAGGCTCTAGTTTGTATCCTGATGGAGTCACAGCCCACGTGCCCGGTCAGCTGAACAATGTCACAACTTTTAAAACACAATATAACAACAACTATGGTTACGTGGCATTACACGTTGGTTTCGCGCCTTTGTAACTCACCACGAGCGTCGAGCCTTACGCTACTTTCCAGTACTTGGATTAATGGCACAGTTATTGACCTCGAATGGATCACTCGGCCCACTTGCCGACGCATATGGCCATCCCGCCTTACTCTTTCGCTCGGTTCATTCTTTCGTTGGTCACTTGGTGTTTGTGCTCTGCATAGGGTGAGAGGGTTTCGACCCTGCGCCTCGGTGACAAGGGTTTGTTCTACCCTGTGGACTCTGTTCTTCGTTCGTCACTTACAGGTTCTTCGACATGCGATTTGATACGGTTTCTGTTTGTGGTTTTGTTTCGGGCTAACTTCTTTTCTCTTAGCAGTTGCATATTTCTTTGGCTCTAAGCAGAACTTCTCGTTCAACCACTCTAGGTTGGCGTTTCTTGTTGGTAAGTTATCCTTCTCTGTTCAAAACCCCAATGGCTTTGTTTCCTCTTGATCTCTTAGCTCCTTCTGGCCGACTTCAAATGGCTCTTTGGAGGTTCCTCGATTTCTCGGGGAAAAGTGCTCTCCCCTCGCGGAGTAAATGCCATTGTTCTTTCTCTGTTAGTCTCATTGTTTCAACGATTTTGTTGCACGGGTTTGTAAGTGGTTTGTGTTACTTGCACGGAGTATCATGAACTCTTCCGGCTCCCGATCTTTATCGGGGGTTTCGCTCATACCTTTCCAAAAGGTATCTTACCATATATCTCTCGCCATTTCTTCTCTTGTGAAGTTTGTTTGGGAGTGTAAGTGGATAACTCTTTGTGCGATGTTAGCTTTCGAGTTTTGTCGTGACGTTGTCACGCTATAGTTACTCCTCGTCTTTTCAAACCAACATCTCTCGGACAGGACTAGAAGCTTTGAAATTGGCTTGGGTTTTAAGCCCACCTGTGCTCCTCGGTTGCTATTTGGAACTCTAGCACATGTTGTCAGGCCTTAGCATAGAATCCTAAGTTACTAAGTCTTATCTTTTTCTCTGGCGGTTTCAATATGTAATTATATACATTTCGAGTATGGATTGTCTTGTTATAGCGACCTGTCGGAGGGTTTACTCTATTCTCAGTTTGTTTAAAAATGCAATGGCTCAATTTAATGGTAAATACCTATAAAATTGATGTTATAGTTTGTTTGTTATTTGTTGGATTGTGATCATTATACAACTACTCTTGTTTGTCATATATTTCTCTTTACTCTCTTGGCTCATGCTCATTAAAGCCCTACTTCTATGCATTTGTGTATATTCATGATAATAATTAAATATTCCTCTAATAGAAAAGAAATAGACATTTAACTATGTTTGATTCAGAATGTGCATGCAAATATTTTGACAGTGAATTTTGAATATGAATTACTTTTCAGTATTTCTACATACAATACAATTGGTATATTTCTGAGGAGTATTAAAAAAACTCTATTTCATTACTCCACTCTGTGTGTAAATTTGCAGAACCCCCGTACAGTCATATTTTCGTTTCCTTTGTAGCCTCCTGCATGCCAATTCGTTCCAACTGATAACTGTCTCCAGTTGGTTACACAGTTACATGTTTTTACATTATGGTTAATTCACTTTTTACTCATTGAACTGTTTTACTTCACCTAACAAAACTACCACAGTTGTTTAAATCAAAAATTAAATAAAAACAACTAAACTAAAACAACTCTACTGACAGCTAGTTCTTTTGTCCTAAGGAAAGAAATAAATTAAAACAGGAACAGGTTTTGAGACCTGTAAAATGACTCGAAACTGAAAACCTGGAAACACCTGTCTGACCGGTTGCCACCCTAGTCGGATGCTCCTGCATCAGGCTCCGGGGGTAGCAAAAAGTCATGGCTCCGCTCCATGAGGTCATCCGCTGAGTAGCCCATTTTCTGAATCTGTGCCGCGTCAAGCCAGGTACTGTCCTCAATAGGACGGTCCTTCCACTTGACCAGGTACTGTAAGTAGTCCTTCCTGTGTGTGCGTTTGGCTACTTGCGTGTCGAGGATACCCTCGATCTCAAGGGGCTGCGCTGCAGGCATCTGCTTCAACCAAACATCTTCTGCACCTGGGGTAGTCCGCTCTGGCCTTGTTGCCTCTTCTTCCTCGGGATTTGTAGGGTAAGGGAACAAGTCTACCACGTTAAAAATGGGTGAAATGCCTATTCCGGGTGGCAGCTGTATCTCATAGGCATTGGCTGAAAACTTGCTGAGAATTCTGCAGGGGCCAATTTTCTTAAACTTTAACTTGTTATACTGCCCTCTGGGAAAGCGTTCCTTGCGCAAGTGGACAAGGACTTCATCCCCGATGTTGAACTGAACTTCCCGCCTCTTCAAATCTGCCTGATGTTTATACCTTTGACTGCTGTCCACCAACTTCAATTTTACCTGCTCATGCAGATCATTCATTGCTTGAGCGAAATCTTCACCATCGGCGCTTCGTTTCTCTAGCTTCCCCAAATCCCGCAGTTCATGCACTCCGCGAGGATGCATGCCGTACAGAACCTGAAAAGGAATATGTCCAGTACTGCGATTGGGAGAGTCATTGTATGAAAATTCCGCTTGGGAAAGTACACGATCCCACATCCGCGAATTTTCTCCGACTAAGCTTCTTAGCAGGTTTCCCAAACTCCTGTTTACCACCTCAGTTTTCCCATCAGTCTGTGGGTGATAAGCGGAGCTGAAATTTAGTTGGGTGTCCAACTTTTTCCACAGGGTACGCCAGAAGTGTCCTGTGAATCGTACATCCCGGTCTGAAATAATAGATCTCGGTAAACCATGCAGTCGAACAATTTCTGTGAAGAACAAGTGGGCTACGTGAGTAGCATCACTGGTTTTTCGACAGGGTATGAAATGCGCCATCTTGGAGAATCTGTCCACCACTACCATCACTGAATCGAATCCCCGTTGTGTCTTTGGTAAACCCAGGACAAAGTCCAAACTGACTGAGTCCCACGGTCTACTTGGTGTGGGCAACGGCGTATAGAGTCCTACATTCTGGCTGTGACCTTTTGCCAACTGACACATTTTTCACCTGCTCACATGCCTCTGCACATCTCGCCGCAACTTTGGCCAATAGTAGAAATGCTCTATCTGAGATAGTGTTTTGTCTATACCGAAATGTCCGTCTAGACCTCCACTGTGTTTCTCACGAATAATGTTCTCCCGCATTGAACAATCGGGAATACACAACTGCCCTCCTTTGAACAGTAATCCTTCTTGTAAATTGTAGTCCAACCATGGACTGTGATTCCGCAGTAAAGGGTTCTGACATGCTTCATGTGCCTCCCTGAAGTCTGTGTCTGTTTGATACAGATCCTTCAAGTGTTCGAAACCCAGTACCTGCACTGTACTCTCCTGTATAAGCAGAGCTCTTCTGCTTAATGCATCTGCTACCTTGTTGGACTGTCCGCTGATATGCTTCAATACGAAAGTAAAGCTCTGCAGATATTCCACCCACTCTGCATGCTTGTGATTCAACTTGTGCTGCTGCATAATATATTGTAAAGCAGAATTGTCAGAAAATAACACGAATTCATTACCTAGTAAGTAGTGCCTCCAGTGTTTTAAGGCTTGAACGACCGCATAAAATTCCTTGTCATAGGACGAATACTTCTGCCTACTTTCGTTCAACTTCTCACTGAAGTAAGCAACCGGTCTATCTTCCTGGCTGAGTACTGCCCCAATGGCTGTACCGCTGGCGTCGCAACGAACTTGAAAAAGTTTGTTGAAATCCGGTAATCTAAAAATTGGCCTCTCTGTGATCTTTTTCTTCAAAGTCTGAAAACTGCTTTCTGCTGCTTCAGTCCAACGAAAAGGCTGATTTGCCTTCTTAATCGTGTCCAACATAGGTGCACAAATCCCACTGAAGTTCTTGATGAACTTCCTGTAAAAACTCGCTAAACCATGAAAACTCCGAACTTCAAACAAGTTCTTTGGAGATGGCCAGCTTACGATTGCTGCAATATTTTCCGGATCCATCTTCAGCTCATTCTCTGCAATCACAAAACCCAGATATTCTAGTTCTTTTTGGAAAAAGGTACATTTTTTTTAGATTTATCAGCAGCTTGTTCTGCTGCAGACTCCTCAATACACTTCGAATATGTTGAAAGTGTTCCTCCTTTGTTTTGCTGAAGATTAGTATATCATCTAGATACACAATCACGAATTTCCCAATGAATTCCTGCAGTACTTCATTCATCAAGCGCATGAAAGTACTGGGAGCATTACTCAATCCGAATGGCATCACCAGCCATTCATACAGTCCTTCATTTGTCTTGAAGGCTGTCTTCCACTCATCCCCTTCCCTGATTCGGATCTGGTGGTAGCCGCTTTTCAAGTCAATCTTTGAAAAATATGCTGCCCCACTCAAACAGTCCATCATGTCATCCATCCTTGGTAATGGAAACCTGTACCGAATCGTAATCTTGTTGATGGCTCTCGAATCTGTACACATTCGCCATTCGCCACCTTTCTTAGGAGCCAATACCGTCGGAACTGCACAAGGACTCATACTTTCTCTGATCAATCCTTTATCCAGCAATTCCTGCACCTGTTTCCGAATTTCTTCATGATCTTTCGGACTCATACGATAAGCTGCCTTGTTTGGCAAGCTGGCTCCTGGTATAAAATCAATGCAGTGGCTGATGCCTCTCTTGGGAGGTAGTTCGTCTGGAAGATCATCCACCACAATATCCCCAAATTCCTGTAACATCTCTTGTATCTCTTCAGGTAAATCTGAAATTTTAGTGTGTAGTACCACTGTTCTTGGTCTCCTTACAACAGCAAAATTCACTTCACTGTCTTCAATCTGTTTCAGGAATTCCTTTCCACCCAACAGCAGTGTTTTTGCTCCACTAGCCTCTGCTGTACCTTCCTCCTTGATGGGAACGAGTGTGTGCTTGACTCCATCTTTAACAAACTTGTAACAGTTTGTTCTCCCGTCATGCACTACCTTTCTGTCAAACTGCCAGGGCCTTCCCAACAGTATGTGACAGACATCCATTGGCATAACATCACAGACAATCTTGTCTTTATACCTGCCTATCTGGAACTCCACTTCGCATTGTTCATCCACCAACAACTGATGCCCTTTCTGCAGCCACGAGACCTTGTATGGAGTGGGGTGTTTCAGCTTTTTCAAACCCAGCTTCTCCACCATTTCCGTGGCCACTAAATTATCAGTGCTTCCACTGTCAATGATCAGTTTGCAGCACTTTCCCTGTGACTTGCAAACTGTCCTGAACAAGGTCTTTCTCTGGCCTGGGTCCACAACCTCCTTGGCTGGTTTTAACAGCACCTTGTTCAACACCAGGGCTTCCCCTGTCTCCGGTGTATCTTCCACTTCCTGAGGAGGTGCTTCCGCTTCCTCTGGCTGAGCAACATAAGCTCCTCTTCCACCTGCTGGTTCGCCTTCAGGACATTCATACGATTTGTGCCCCCACTTGTGGCACCTGTAGCACTGGACAGTTCCTCTGCCCCGACCATTTCCTCTCCCCCGCTGGGCTGGTCGTCCTCCTCTAGTGCTGTTGTCCTTTTCTGTTGTTCCTGCAGATTTGGAACTGCTGCCTTCCTCATTGGAACCCGTTCCTCTACCTTTACCAAAAGCTTTTCCCTTTCCTCTGCCAGATCCGCCTCCTCTTCTGGCATTTTGTTTCCTGTTTATTTTTTCTTCCGCCTTTAATGCAAATTGATATGCTTCTTCCAAGGTTCTGGGTGAAAGGATACCAATTTCATCTAATATCTCTCCCCTTAGTCCATTCACGAACCTTGCAGTCTTTTCTGGGTTTTCCTCCACATAACCTGCCCTCAAATTCAGTTTATAGAATTCTTCTGTATACTCCTTAATCGTCATTCCCCTTTGTCTCAGGTTTTGTACCTGTCTATACAGCATTATTTGATAATCCTTAGGCAAAAACTTCTCCTTCATTTTCGCCTCCATTCTGGTCCATTTTCTTATGGGCTGTTTATGTAGTCTTTTTCTCTCCGCCTGTACGCTGTCCCACCATAAGGATGCATGTCCCTTCAGCTTGGTGGCAGCAAACTTCACCTGTTTGTCCTCGCTGGTCTCCTCAAATTCGAAGTATTTATTTACTTCACTTAACCAGTCCAGCAACACATCTGCCGAAAAACTGCCGTCATAAGTGGAAAGCTCATGCTTCAGCTTATGACTGGACAACAGAACTGATTTCAACAATCTCAGTTCAGGTGTCACTCCTTCAAACTCATCTTCCAGTTCTGCAATATCCTCGTCACTGTCATCTGTTGGGTCTCTCCTTCCCCCAGCTTCTACTGCTGCCAATCTCTGATTTAGAATCCGAATTTCATCTCGTAGTCCTTCTTCTGCCACTCTCCGGATTGCTCTACCTCTTCCTCTTCCTCTTCTGCCAACTTCCATCTTCTCGCTACTTCAAAACTTTTGCTCCGATACCACTTGATGGGGTCACCAGCCCACGTGCCCGGTCAGCTGAACAATGTCACAACTTTTAAAACACAATATAACAACAACTATGGTTACGTGGCATTACACGTTGGTTTCGCGCCTTTGTAACTCACCACGAGCGTCGAGCCTTACGCTACTTTCCAGTACTTGGATTAATGGCACAGTTATTGACCTCGAATGGATCACTCGGCCCACTTGCCGACGCATATGGCCATCCCGCCTTACTCTTTCGCTCGGTTCATTCTTTCGTTGGTCACTTGGTGTTTGTGCTCTGCATAGGGTGAGAGGGTTTCGACCCTGCGCCTCGGTGACAAGGGTTTGTTCTACCCTGTGGACTCTGTTCTTCGTTCGTCACTTACAGGTTCTTCGACATGCCAATTTATTCTGGTTTTTCTGTTTGTGGTTTTGTTTCAGGCTAACTGTTTTCTCTTGGCAATTGCACACAGGTTCTTTGGCTCTCGGCTCCGAGCTTCCTCTGTTCAACCCTGCTCCGGTTGGCGACACTGTTGGTAAGTTATCCTTCTCTGTTTCAAAACCCCAATGGCTTTGTTTCCATACTGATCTCTTAGCTCCTTGCGAGCAGCTTCAAATGGCTCTTTGGAGGTTACTCGATTTCTCGGGAAAGAAGTGCTCTCCCCCTCCGCCAGGTAAATGCCCAACTGTTCTTTCCTACTGTTAGTCTCGTTGTTTCAACGATTTTGTTGCACAGGTTTGTAAATTGTTGGTTTGTGTTACTTGCACAGGTATCATGAACTCTTTCGGCTCCCCAGTCTTCTATCAGGGTTTCGCTCCGCTTCTGCTTTCAAAAGGTATGTCACCATATATCTCTCGCCATTCTTACTGTAGAAGTTTGTTTGGGAGTGTCGTGGATAACTCTGTACCAGTTTTCGCTTTCAGGTTTTGTCGTGACGTTGTCACGCTATGGTTACTCTGTCTCTTTTCAAACACTGTCTCTCGGACAGAGCTCGGCTTTCAAATTGGCTTGGGTTTTAAAACGCCACCTGTGCTCCTCGGTTGGTATTTGGAACTCTTGCCTGTGACTGTAGGCCTTCTGGCTGTAACCCTAGGTTACTAGTCTTGTCTTGTTTTCTCTGGCGGTTTCAATATGTAATTATATACATTTCAGTATGGACTGTCTTGTTATGACGACCCTGTCAGAGGGTTTACTCTATTCTCAGTTTGTTTAAAAATGCAATGGCTCAGTTTAATGGTAAATACCTGTAAGTTCAGTGTTCTTCGTTTTGTTTGTTGACTGTTTGGACTTCGCCGTCAGTATACAACTTCTCTGTTTGTGTTGTATTCTCCTGCACCTCTCTTCAGCTCTCGCGTGCGTTGACCACGCCCTCGTGTTGCAATATGCCTATTCACTGATAATAATATTCCTCTAGTAGAAAAGAAATAGACATTTAACTATGTTTGATTCAGAATGTGCATGCAAATATTTTGACAGTGAATTTTGAATATGAATTACATTTCAGTATTTCTACATACAATACAATTGGTATATTTCTGAGGAGTATTAAAAAAACTCTATTTCATTACTCCACTCTGTGTGTAAATTTGCAGAACCCTTTTACAGTCATCTTTGCGTTTCTTTTGTAGCCTCCCTGCAGGCTAATTCGTTCCAACTGATAACTGTCTCCAGTTGCTTACACAGTTACATGTTTTTACATTATGGTTAATTCACTTTTTACTCATTGAACTGTTTTACCTCACCTAACAAAACTACCACAGTTGTTTAAATCAAAAATTAAATAAAAACAACTAAACTAAAACAACTCTACTGACAGCTAGTTCTTTTGTCCTAAGGAAAGAAATAAATTAAAACAGGAACAGGTTTTGAGACCTGTAAAATGACTCAAAACTGAAAACCTGGAAACACCTGTCTGACCGGTTGCCACCCTAGTCGGATGCTCCTGCATCATATCCGCAATTGATTCTCGAGCCCTTACTTCTGGTTCTCAAAATGGAATTGAATATGCTCCAAACACTACAACTCTACCCACTTTTATAGGTGTTGTCTATCATATTTTCTATTCATTTCCTGTGTATTACGCTCTCTGTGTGTATTTTATATTTTCTGCATTATTTGCAGTCTCTGTGTTGTAGGGGAAACACATTTCCTCTGTTATTTTTTTTATCAATATTCTCAACAAAATAGAGCTTGAAATTGTGTTTGGTTACTCTTTCACACCTGTTTTATGAATGCTTTATTACTATTGGTATACTATATCTCCAATGTGTTGATGTATGGAGTTGAATTCTGTCAGCTATGCAACAAAGGAAACTAACAATCTCCAATATAAGTTAGCTCTGCATCCATGCACTCAATTCTTGGATTCACTGCTCGAATTCCCACTCAAGGTAGGGACTAGATGCCTGAAGGCAGGGACTAGATGCCTTGTATCCATCCTTGTTTATTTTGAATTTGTATAATGTGACATAATATTTATAATGATCTTCATTGCAAAGACGACATATTAAATAATGAGACTCAAATTTATGTTTATCAAACCTTGTTTCAAATCCTTGTTCCAAATTATACCCAAGTTGGCATATTTACCTATTTTGTGATTGTGCAATATGTAATGATCAAGGGAAATCATCCTGATGTAATGATCAATGGAAATAATCCTATGTGTGACTTGTACCAGTCATCAATGGTTTTGAGTACCAACAAATTTTAGATTGTTGTGCGAGGAATGGATTTTTTTTTCTCCTTTATGACGAATGGATTTTTTGTTTTTTCTTATTAATTAGTTATTATTAGAGGTAGGTTTTGTATATATTAGTTTTTGTCTTTTTTAATTAGTAAATTATATGTGATAGCATGTAATTTTTGTACACAACCACTATATTTACTAGATATATTAATTGTTAAAATGGACATGGTATATGGGATGAAATCAAGAACCTCGTAATATTTTAGATAACATACTTACATGTTGTAAGATAATAAATTTAAAAAAACATTGACCACTATCAATGTAATGGGACTTCAATTGAAAACCTATAAAAATTTGAATAAACCATTTAACATAACATACTTACGTGTTGTAAGATAATAAATTAAAAAAAAACATTGACTATTATCAATGTAATGAGACTTCAATTGAAAACCTATAAAAATATGAATAAACCATGATTATCTATATTCTTTGGGGAATATTTGATGTTAAATTCGCTCATTCAAAACAATTTAGTTTTATTTTTAAATTTACCTATATTCATAAATAACAATCCATGAATATTTATAAATAACGTTAGAATAATTTTATTTTTTTCTACTATTAACAAAACAACATTTTCTTATTTTCGACGATTGTGATTTTTTCTTATTAAAACCTATCAATGATATTCTTTCTAGTGAATTTTCATATTTATAGCACGAACTGAGATTTAACTAGCACAACAATAAAAATTACATAGAACTAATGCTTACAATAGCATACATGTGGGTTTGGTTTTTCGGTTGGATTGGGTTGTTGAGGCATTCTCTTAACCGTAATCTCCTAGTTCTGTTGAATTTCATATGAACTATATATATGGGATGTATATTGGTTTTTAATTACAATATAAAAATATTATTTTATGTGTAATTTATGCATCATTTCTTCTCCTCCAATTTTTATTTTGATATCAGAGCCCACTCTAGCTTAATCCCATTATGTGAAGGCTGGGAAGACGTGAGACGAATGAGATTTCGTCCCATGTACATATGTAGAATTAGAGTGGAATTGTTTTTTTTTTTTCGTTTGTATGATTGCATGTGGGGTTTTCTCAAGGATATTTGTACGTGGAGCCAAGCTAGGATAAAGCTCTACAGTTCGTCCTTTATCTGGATCAGTTTGTGCTATTTTGAACCATTGTTGAGTGGATTTGAAAGGCTTCTTTAACATGGTTCCTCTCTTGTATTGCTTGGCCATCAGAACTATGTTTGGAGTATGTTGAGGTTTGTTAAGAGCCTACACTAGTCTATTACTAGATCATTTAATTTGTGGCAGAGGGTGTTGTTCTTAATGGAGACAGACACATGCTCATTGGATTTGAGGTGCATGACATTGTGAACGATGTTTTTTTCCTGATCATGTAATATTTCTAATACTTGTAACATAATATGCTCATGAAGGTCGTATTGCAGAGTGAAGCGCCACAGGAAAGATGCCTATAGGTGCCTAGTATATATCCTTCCAACAATAGTAGCATTAAAGAATTTATGTCTGCTAATAGTTCTGGTGCCACTATAAATTGATGTATAAACATATATGTTTTATTTAGACAAAAGAAACATCATTGTCATCTAAATATGAAGTATGGAACGGCGGGCATAATTCCATTTGGGAACGCCGCCAACAAATTATCCTAGAGTGAGGATTAAGCAATAATAGAGAGCTCCAAGAAGAAACCGTGTACAAATTCCAGGGAATAGGAGATTTCTAAAATTCAGCCCAACAATCAATGCTCAACTAGTGGTTCCCTTGTGTTTTCAAAGCAGCGAGGGCTCCATGGTGATGTGAATATTAGAACGAGATAAGGATGTTATGCGACATGTTTAAATCCACTTCCTATGATGAGCTTTCGAGAAGAAATTTGGTAGAGACAACCTAAATCATATCGAGGTATTAGTCGGATGGTGAAAATATAGAGAAGTTGTGGCATAAATATGACTGAGCACTTATAGCTGAAGAAAAGAGCTAAAGGTTTCTAATATTGTAAATCATTCATTTTTGGTACAATTTTTTTATTTTCAGTCACTCGAATTTTTAGATTTATTAGGAGTTTGTAATTTAGAAATATAAAGTTTCGTTAATTCAATTTGTCAGTGTGAGGTTGTTAGAATTTACTACTTTAATAACTACTTTGTGAAGAAGCGAAAATCCAAGATAAAAAGTGAACCAAGATTAAACATTGATATATTTGTGTGTGTGTGTGAAATTATTGGCTCTTTCTAGAGAGGGGTGAGGAGACATGTTTCTACCCGAATGATACCATATAGTTTCATGACTATTGATTTTTTTGTTGTGAGATTTGTTTGTTTATTTGTTAAGTACTATACCATTATGTTTGTAAAAAGTGCATAACCAATTATTGAATAGTGCATCATAATTAAAATTAGTGGTTATTGGTGCTCATAAGCCCTTGAACACAACACTATTTTGATTTTATTTATATAGGATTAGTATTTATTGTTCGTGGCACTCAAAAACCCTTGAAAAATGAATACAGGTTATAGTATGAGATCCTTGTGTGTTAAAGAGGTCAAGTTGTATGATCAAATTATGAATACACTCACTATCGAGACTTCCCTCCTAGGAACTAATAGATAGCCAAAAGTGAAATATTTGTGACATGTGGGTAGGTCCATGGAGTGGTTTAGTTACTTGAAATTTTTTCTTGTAGAAGCCCCGACGAGATACATAAGCTTCTTCCTTCCAGTGCTTGCTTCTCGTTCGTTTCGAGTAGTGAGGCAAGCATAATGACATATATAATTCATGACCAATAGCCACCTAATATAACCTAAATCAGAGTAGGAGTGTGTGTTAGAGTTGAAGGAGATTAAGCAAAGGGTTGGAGAAACTATTTTGGATTATGGCCATAGGTTCAAGGACTTGCCACAAAAATCGACATTCAAAATTTCGTAGGTCTAGCACTGGAAATATTGTTTCCCATAAAAATATGTCAATGATGTTAAAAATCAAGTGTATCTTAAATGAGTTAAGTGGGAAACTTGAAGATATTGGTGGAGAAAGAGCATGTTCTGTGAGATTTTAGAATGGGTAGAAGTGGCAGTGAAGACCATATTAGACATATGTGACTTATATGTGAACTATAATTTGTGATTCTTTTATTTATATTTTTGATGTTAAATTTTTAATGTAATCATTAAGGGAGTGACTTTGAATTAATGCTTATGTAAATTTGGGTTTTTGATTGAATTGGGTTGTTGATATATTCTCTGAACAATAATTTGGTAGTTTGGAATATGTTGGATCTCATAAGAGCTATATATATAAAATGTATTTTGGTTTTTAAGTATAATACACAAAAACTATTTTGTGTGTAATCTCTGCATAATGTATGCTCCTCAAATTTTTATTTAAATGCCCAACCATACAAAGTAAATACCTAAAATATATTAATGTATCCACAAACATAAATACTTACCACATAATACATGATAAATTTTCAAAATAATTATAATTATAATTACCACTACTTATAAAAAGAATTAACTGGGTCTATAGGTGCATTCTGCAGTAGAATATGGAAGTTATGTGTAAATATATATGCTTCGAAAAAAATTAATGTCGGATCAAATAAATAAAAAAATACAACTATTTTAATACACTTAAAACTACATTCAAACTCCATCGTGCTCGTTTGATTTTCAAGTGAGTTTTGAGAGTTTAAATATTACAACTTTTGGGCTCGTTTGATTTTCAAGTAAGTTTTGAGAGTTTAAATATTAAAATTTTTGGGCTTGTTTGATTTTCAAGTGAGTTTTGAGAGTTTAAATATTAAAATTTTCAAGCTCGTTTGATTTTCAAGTTAAGTGAGTTTTGAGAGTTTAAATATTAAAACTTTCGCAGAAGCACTATTGTACTTAATTCAAAATAAATTTTCTTATACAGTTTTGTTCATGGAAAATTTCTATATGAAAATATTAAAGTAGACATTCTACTGAAGAATTTGTTATTAAACATGCTTTAGAGAAAATTTGTAATTACATTTTCAATTTAT
The DNA here is from genome assembly GCA_034641835.2 of Pinus albicaulis. Taxonomy (NCBI): domain Eukaryota; kingdom Viridiplantae; phylum Streptophyta; class Pinopsida; order Pinales; family Pinaceae; genus Pinus; species Pinus albicaulis. The sequence continues at coordinate 1,388,210,645 of CM076584.1, forward strand.
TTATATGAATGCAATGCAAGATGGAGGCATCCTCAAAATTTGGGAAAGTTTAAAATGATACTTCTTATTTGTCCAGTATGTGAAATAGATATTTACCAATGGTGCCATAGTTCATGCCACAAAAGTACTTAACAGGCTGGGGTTGAGATATTGCTCGTTGGAAGTAATGGAGAAAGCCATAATTAGATTGTTGTTATGATGAAGATAGGATTAAGATTCTTATCTTAGATCTCATATTCTAATATCTAGGGAGTGGTTAAAACCATCTCGTTAGTGTGAAAGCCTATATAATTAAGACTCATCCGACTCCATAGTCAGAGTGTGTATGAGTGTGTATACACTCTCCAGGTTCTCCCCTAGAGAGCTATTCAATCAGTAGTTAATAGATCCAGTTTTTAACATGGTATCAAAGCCTGTTTGGGCCTAGCCTTGGCCCCTCCTTAGCCAAGGGAAAATAAAATAGTGTACATAAATATTTTTTTTAGTTTTTTGTTTTGTCGAGTGTAAATAGAGTTTGCAGATTGAATTTTTATCACTTGGAGAGCCATTTAGCTAATAGTTAATAATATCTAGTTTCTTAACATGGTATCAGACCTCAAGGTGAGAGGCCTGTGTGTTTTTTGGTTAAGCCCTTGAAAGCTGAGAAGAATCACTGAGAACGTATTGAGCTTCTCTTTACTAATTCCTGAGAACGTTCTAGGCTACCCATAAGAAGTTTGCTGGAACGATGGCTACCAAGCAATCTCAGATACACTGTGCTGCGTGGGAGCACTGGTGTTCTCGTTTGCCATTCTGAGCGCTGCCATCGTTGCCTACGTGAAGCCATGATCAGCACTACCAAGTAGCTGCTACTGGAAACATGAGAGGAGGCCGGTGAGGGTTCTCTGCATTCAAGGAACGCTGCCCGAAAGAGGCATTCTTCTTGTGCTGCCAAGTAGCATGGGTGATTGAGAACGTTGCCAAGGAACACTGCCGAGAGAACGCTGCCAAGAAGCGTGGGTGAGAACGCTGCCAAGTTGGTCAATGTCATCCTTTGTTTTCCATCTAAGGACAAGCCTGTGTAACTTGAGAGGAAAGCTTGAACGCTGTCAAGCTAATTGCAGGGGCATCATATTTTTTCAACGCGGATCCATTCTGGTCGGGATACATTTGGGGGACGACGGATGAAGTGCACTAACAACAGTTTCGCTGTTAGTGCCATCATGAAAGCCGAGTTCGAATTTCTAGGTGGAGGAGTTGCTACCATCCTGATTCTTCTGTACTAGCCCTGTCGGGATCTTGTCAATTCTCCGTTCTAAAATCTCCGTCTTTCGCATATATTTGCTGCACTATGATTTACACTACTGGGAATCGACACCTTTACGCTGAATCCATACCGTACTGGGCCTTGGATTGTTGGATTGCGGTGAAGACCATTTGCATCTCGTCTCAAATCACAGAAAAGCAGTACATCCTTCATTTTTCTTAACTGTAATTGGCCTCGATGACTAGCCATTCACGATCGCGTCCATCCGATTTCAAGTAACAACTCCAGTTTCCGTAAAAGACCATTGAATCCACCGTATCCAAAGGAGATCCACTCGATAGCATTGCTTAGTCCACGGATCGAATCTGAGGGCCTGTGTTGTTTGTTAATTGAGGTCGAGAGAAAAAATAAATTGGCGCTGTCCGTGGATCGCTGTGGTAATCGTCGTGATCTCCTGTAGGATCGGACGAGGTCCAGATGGTGTTCCCGCTCAGATCACTGGTCAGACCCAACTGTCAACAAAATTTCGAATCCTCCACCATCATCCACGGCCTACCATCGTCCACGACATACCATCATAGTCATGGCTATTTCAGTTATTTGTGGCTGTGTGGATTGGTTGTAGTGTGGATCACAACTTACAATGGTAGCGTGGAGAACGCTTATGGGGATCGTGGATTTCATGCGATCCAGAAAACCATGGGATGCCAAGTATTGTCGACCTGCGTGCTTAAGGTGATAAGGCAATTTCTATTAGGTGAAAGCACAAATCAGCATTGAGTAGTGTTCAATCAGGTGAGCGAATCAGTGTTGGTGGCGTGGAAGAAAGCACAAATATCTATTGCCAGTTTGGAGTGTCGTGGAAAAAGAGGTCATGACAGAGATCTGCACCCGCCCCACCATCACCTGTTGGAAGAAGGAAGTACGGCTACTGCGTTTCTGCAAGCTTATGTCCGGGTTGCAATTGTTGCAAGGGTTTGACTGTTGTTGAGTGCTATGATATTATGAATTAAATTGAATTTGGGATCTTGTTTACTCGCAACATTTTTCTATTCTTGCAAAATTATATGCGGAGGCCCAATTCCGTAGTCCTATTGGGTGGAAAGAATTTATTAAAAACAATATTAATTCATTTGCCATGTTTTTTCAGAAATATGTGTCATATGAGAAATTGCTAATTACATGCATAAGAATTAGACAATGATAGCTTTGCCAGCTTGATGAGAGGCCATTTGTTGCTCGTCGCAAGAGCCGAGGGCACTAAGACCTGTGTGGCATAGAAGCCATAGTCTACAAGATTCTACTGTTGAAGAGCTGCCAAAGGGAGGTTTCCCACCTGCGTGTTAACGGGGTTGTTGGAGCTCAGTAGAGGACCAAGTGGAGTCGAAATCTGGAAGCAAAAAAAAAAATAGATAAGCTGTAATTTTAACAACATGTTTATATTTTTAGATATGTTTGATTCTGATGATGATGATGATTTTCTCATGTGGACATTTGGAGGCATTAGCTTGGGTAGCATGGGTAGTATTTTTTCAGAAAAATAATTTGGTTCTGTTGATGACCACGACAAACAAGAGGCACAATTTGGTGTGCAAGATCCTGATAATGAAGAGTCAGGAGTTGATCTTCAGGAAGGATGTAAAGATGAACAAAATGTTGAGGACAACTTTGTGGAAGCTCACATGCGTGACATTGAAAATAATGAGAGAAAACATTCTCCTATGAAGTCTGTCATAACTTTGAGAAGGACGAAGATAAGCGTTCAAGCTGTCCATCACTGGGGAAGAAATGAGGTGCAAATGCATCACTACCTCACGGCGAGGAAGGTGAAAATGAAGCCTCACCTCGGAATGAAAAAGTATGGAGTCGTGAGCATAAAGGCTAAAATGAAAACCTCTGTTACGAAGTTTTTTCATGTTTTTTATTGTAAGCCTAGCTGAGACTAGACCAGCAGGCGTATGCTATTGTTCAGTACCCTTTCTCCATTAAGGGGGAGTGTTGGAAGTAATGGAGAAAGCAATAATTAGATTGTTGTTATGATGAAGATAGGATTGAGATTCTAATCTTAAATCTCATATCCTAATATCCATGGAGTGGGTGAAACCATCCCGTTAGTGTGAAAGCCTATATAATTAAGACTCATCTGACTCAATAGTCAGAGTGTGTATCAATGTGTATACACTCTCCAGGTTCTCCCTTGGAAAGTCATTCAATCAATAATTAATAGATCCAGTTTTTAACATTTCTGTGAAGGAATAATATCCTTTGAGACACTTAATCCTCCTTCACAACGGATTAGAAAGAAAAATCACTCACATATAGAAATTGTTAACTCTACCACTGCAAAGACTCTCGTTGCTTGCAAGCTATCAAAAGAGGCCATAAGTTAGACTCTTTGACTTGCAAAGTTTGATCCATAAAGAATAGTATGGTACTCAATAGGCTTTCATTTACATCTCCTATCATTTATAACATTCTTCTCATAATGCAATGAATTATATGCTCATTAATAAATACTTATCGAGATTAGTATATGTTGGTGTCTAATAAATATTTGTATATATTGGCGTCATATTTTGTTTGTGTATAATTTGTATTTTAGGATTTATTATATTTTCCTAGAAGGAGGAACCATGTCTAAGGGCTGTTATTATTTAAGTGAAATATAGTTTTGATTACCTCGATACTTCTACATCATGATTCATTTTAATCTTGCAAATTCTAAATACATTAATAAATAAAAAATAAAACTAAATACACAAACATAAATCGTTGGTGGATTTATAATTGCTCGAAAAAAATCATTTTTAGAAATATTATTTATATATAATAATTAATGGATTAATATATTAAATTGAATTTTAAATTATCTATAATTTGAATCTTTAGATTATATACCACTTTTTAATTTTATTAATGGACTAGCATTAATTATTAAAATGTAACTTTGTATTGTTTTATATAACTTATATAATTTGAATGGATAATAAATCATCTCATGTACTTAATAGTTCTTTTAGCATATATGTTGAATTTGAATAGATTGTAAATTTATTTTCAACAAATTTTTTTTATCACACTAAAATAAAATAAAAAAATTATTATCACATTAAAATTTCAAATTAGGTAACATTTTAAACATCTTTATTCTTTACTAAAGCCAATATCATTTTTTAAGTGAAAAGAAAAAGGTTAATTCAAGAGAGAATGATTTTTTTTTTCCATTTTTTTAATATTTCTTTAAATTAAATATTTGTAAAATGGATCTTTAAAAAGAAAAACCATATCCTATGGATATATTAAAATCTATAAAGACATAAATATTTCTACATTAAAGTTGTAATACTTGAAAAAAATAATTTGATGTATTTTTATTATGAATTTTGTTATGATGACATATAAAAAAGTATCATTAAATGTAATATTAATACTAAAATTAAGATTAATATTAATTTATTATGGTACTAATATTATTAAATCTATTAATTTAGCATTAATACTATATATATATATATATGGGCGGAAACGTGAAGCTGGGTTACACTTTTGTGAGAATCGGGGGCAAAAAAAAAAATTTTTGACAATAGTTATTTAGAATTAGAACCTTTTATAAAGTTAAGTAGAACTTATAATAGATAAATAGAGACTATTTTAGTACAGTAGAAGACACGGATCAGTTTATATTAATGACAACTGTGTGACGATGTAATTTTCTTGGGAGGTTTGGAAGCAGCGATGATAGTTAGTAGAACTCGGTTGAAGTTCGGCGAAACTCACGTTTATAAATAAATGCGCCGCGAGGTTGTTAGTTCTTGTTTTGATCTTTTCGCGCGTCTGTTTGTTTTCAGCGCGGTCTGAGTCCAGGATTAGTCTTCTTGTTGGCGATTCAGCTAGATCGGTCGAGGATTCTTTGCGCCACCAGATTAAGATCGATTCTTGGTCAATTCCTAGCTATAGATTAAGATCGATCGCTGGTCGAGGTTCTGCTGCATCTGGTCGAGGTTCAACGCGCCAATACATTTTGAGTGGTAAGAATACAAACATACCTGTGGCTGAACTGGTATAATGATTCGAGTGTGAAAGGCCAGATGCATGTATCTTGTCTTCTGATGTTCTTAAAATGTACAGAAAAGCCTTCATTAAAGCCTTCATGTAATTTTTGTAGGATAATTTGTTAATGCAAGTTTCCATAGTTATTTATAATTTTTATTTTAATAGAAAGAGCCTTCAACCAAAAATACCCAAGGTTAGTCCCGCGTGTGCCCTTTGAGACACATTAGGTCATCCCACCAATTCATGCCCCATGCTTCATGAGTTGAAGGGTATCTTTCATACCCCTTAAGCACCCCCATTTCTCCCCACTCCATCATGTGATGTTGCCACCTCATCACGTAATAAGGGTTTAAGAACCAACGACCTCTTGTCTATTTATGTGAAACACAAACATTATACACTTGACATTGTCTCAATCTCTGATGATATCAGGATGTGTTGGTCACCATACATCATGCCTCAATAGTAGCACCACCACTTACACCAACCTCATATGTTGATGATTCCTCTTCCACCATTTATTATGTCACGAACTCGGTTAATTAGTATTTGGCATGCCCTTGAGTGCTCTATGTTAAAGACACTCATCTTATCTATATGTGTCCTGTACTCGTCAAATACCATCATCACTGCATGCATCAAGTGACATATCCCCCTCATCAAGATCCCAATCCGCCTAATTTTGGATGCTCCTCATACACTAAGTACCTTGACCATATCAATGGAATGCCCAACTCCTAGCATGGTTCCCACCACACCAACATAACTATTGGAGATTCAAACGACCTCACCACTTAGAAAATGATACGAAATTATTTCACCCCCTTGTACTAGAACAATACATAGAAAGAATAACATAATTAATAGAAGAGATAAAAATATGAATTAGAGAAAGGCATGGATCACATGTTAAAGGAAATAATAGAGCTCATGTACAAATTTCCATATTTGTTGCATTTATGTGTGTCTAACATAACTCTACTTTCAACATCTTGCTTCATGCAACATGCACCATACTTTGAATTTGCAAAGACCCAGGAATTCTCCACCCCCCATTTAAATGAACCTACAAGTTGATTCTTTTAGTTTTTTCACTCTATAAGCATAAACGTACGATTATGCATGATGGAGAATCTCTAGCGCTTTCCCTTGTTAATATATTTAACAATGGAAAGCGCTAGATATTCTCCGTCATGCATAATCGTACGTTGGATTTGGTGATAATTGTCTCCATATTTTGGCTTTAGCATATATTGTGCAAGTGTACTTGAGAAGTATAAGAACCTGGATTGACATTTAATGCTTGTAATTTATCTCACAATTAATTTACCCATTAGGATGCTTTGACCTAGTAACTTGAGAGATGAAAAAGATCCTATCACATTAATGTGAGGATCCATTTTCACAATGAACATTAGGAAAAGACAATATTCATTACAGTTGGTAATATAGTCAACTAGTAGACTATTCAATTATTAACAAAGTTGATGAAAGAATGCAAGGAATTTAAGGTTGCATTTCAATTTTGAAAATTTTCTACAATAATTTTTGTAGGATAATTTGTTAATGCAAGTTTCCATAGTTATTTATAATTTTTATTTTAGAAAGAACCTTCAACCAAAAATACACAAGGTTAGTCCCCGGTGTGCCCTTTGAGACACATTAGGTCATCCCACCAATTCATGCCCTATGCTTCATGAGTTGAAGAGTATCCTTCATACCCCTTAAGCACCCCCATTTCTCCCCACTCCATCATGTGATGTTGCCACCTCATCACGTAATAAGGGTTTAAGAACCAACGACCTCTTGTCTATTTATGTGAAACACAAACATTATACACAACATTGTCTCAATCTCTGACGATTTCAAGATGTGTTGGTCACCATACATCATGCCTCAATAGTAGCACTACCACTTACACCAAAATCTTGTGACATCTTGTCACAAACAAAACCATCAAATTGAAAACACATCATTTTCTCCTTCAAAGAAAAAAAAATTCACATCATGTGAATATGTCCATGTACTCTTACATATTGGTGTACAAAACCATCAACCAAACAAGTTGACAAAACATGCCTCTTCAAACAACTGACTCTTGGCTCAAATAATAGAGCTCATGTACTTTCTCTAGAGAAGCGCTAGATATTCTCCATCATGCATAATAAATCGTTGAGTTTGGTGATAATTGTCTGTATTTTGGCTTTTGACGCAAAACATAATTATTTTGAAGGAGGAAGGAGAAACCAATGACTAATTCTTCTAACTGTATACAATGTAAATAGGCAAATTGTCCTTTGATACGAACTTGATTTAAATTGTCCACCCCACATTAGGCACAGTGATTATAACAGTTAATTGTGCTGATTGTAATTGCCCATTCAGATAGCCTAGTAGATGAAAAATTATCATGATTGTAATCATCGTTTCACACCATCTACATATGACCCTTCTACACATTATATGATTGAATTTATGGTAGGTAATCCCTTCTATCTAGACCACGATTAATTGTGACATTAGGTGAATAAAGGAAATTTGATATAAGGAAATGATCAGTATAAGTTTGTCCTCCTCCACGCACTCCATATCTAATGATTGCCTATTTTTCTCTTCCAACATTTTATTTTGGAAATTCATTTTGGTAGTTAATTCTACTATTTAGTCACAACACATTTGGAAGTCAAAGAAATTGTTATATACACTACTAAACTCAATTAACATTGTTTGTTATTGGACTTTACAATAACAAACAACGTAGAGTTCATTAATGTAGTAGTGTATAATATGATAATTATATGTATAGTGGTGTGGCTATCGATAAAATAGCTGCTAATGAATTTCGAGAATAGAAAGTTGGAAGTGGAAAATTGAGAATTCACTAGCTATGGGGCGGATGGAGGAGGACAAGCTAGAAACTATCTTCTGCTTATAAATTGTATTTTATTCACCTGTTGTCACAATCCATTCATGGGATAGGTAGAGAGGATGACATTTCAAAAATTTATGCATATAATATGTAGAAGGGGTCATGTATGAGATAGTGTGAAGTGATGATGATGGACATGGTAAATTTTCATGTGCCAAGTCATTTTTAGATGATGATGACAAACCAATATTAGCCATTTTAAGGTTATAATCATTAACAAGAAATATGGGTAAGGAAATTCAAAGTGCCAAATTCTAAGGAAAAAGCCATATTTGCTTCTCAAAAACTTTATTTGATATATTCTTAAAAAACCAAGTACAAATTTTAGTAATCCTAGAATCATGCTTTACATAAGGTAAAAGTGGGGAACTCATGACGTGTACTATAGATAAAAAAACATTTACACTTACCAAAAAATATATGATAAAAATTGACAAACTACATACCCTTAAGCTCAAGGGGATATAATCATTCTTGCCTTCCATATAGATAATGAAAATGATTGTTCTAAGTCTCATGTTGCTTCTCATGTTATTTTATAAACCTTGGTTGGAAAGAAAAATAGGAGGGCTGAAATATAAGAAATATAGAACATATTGGATTTAACATCCCCAAATTGGATTTTACTCTGAGGTATTGATTTTTTGAAATCTATTTTGTGAATGTTGACCAATAGATATACATCATGGAGGATGAAAGACGAAGATCAACCGAATCCCATATGAGTCTCGGGGATCGGAGGATGTTCAGGGTATTTAAATATAATCTTAAATCTACATACATGTGTGTACATATGGAATTGATTTTTTTACTAACTTTGTGAGTGAAATTAGTTGTTAACAAGTTTCATATTTTAATTTTTAGGAGGTAAGAGGAGAAGGCTTTCTACTCCATCAATGGAGTGTGGCCAAGGTTCAACCGGTCGAGGTAACATGGTGCCGGAAGGGGGTGATATTTATTCCCCCGAAGGCCAGCAATCAATGGCTGCTGGTTCTCAGCAGGGTCGTTGTGGGTCTGGTTCTCAGCAGCATCATTCTGGGGCTGGTTCTCAGCATGGTCGCTGTGGGTCTGGTTCTCAGCGGCATCATTCTGGGGCTGGTTCTCAGCAGGGTCATGTTGGAGATGATGTTAACCAACAACATCAAGGTTGCCATCAATTTCAATATTTTTTCATTAAATTTTTACAACTTTTTTTACACATGCTTTTTCTAATATATGAAATTATATATATATTGATGCAGAGGCTCAAAATGTTTGAGCCAGTGGTCAAAAAAGACGCAGGGCAGCGCGCTACATTGAAGAAGAAGGCTGTCAACCTAACACAACTTATCCGGCTGAGATTACTGATATACCATGGGAAAGGAACATGGCGGAATGCACCTTACAAAGGTGTGAAAGCCTTTATGCAAAATTGCAGACAGATCTCCAGGATTTGACTATACCTGCTGAGAGTAGACAAAGCCTACGGATAGTTGCACATTCATTGAGTGAAATGGTAAAAGTGTACAAAGATTTGGGGCCAACCACTGATTCGTTTGTAGAAGTGATGAGACAGAGAAGAGAAGCAGTGATAGGTCCCGATAAATGGCAGGACATAAAAAAACAAGTTTCAAGACAGGACGCTAAGTCAATGTTTAATTTTAAGGAAGGGCCAAAAAGACAGATGTTGAAGGTGCAGTATTTCAAGCACCCAGACATAGCAAAATATTTGTATAGTCGACATCTTGCGGCCTTTGGAAGGCTTCCATGGAACGATGAGGGTCCTCTTTATTTTGCACAAATGTTTTATGCAGAATTTTTTAAGGGTATGAAACCCGACTACAATGATCTTCCTTCAGAATTTTTTGGCCCGGGGAGAGGTCGATTATGTCAACGTAAGGGCGCAAAGCGAGATGTGGAGTTGCCTCGCCCTGAGCCGCCATTGGTGAGTCAACCGTCTCGAGTCGAAACCTTGCGATCAGAGATGGATGCGACTTCTCAAATAAGTCGTGAAGCAAGAGATGTTATGATTGAAAATGTTCATAGCGGATTGAGTGGAGTCGATCTTGGCTTAAATCGACAAAGAGCACGTCAATATGCACGTGCCAATTTTGTTTATCATACAAATGAGGAGATTTACAACATGAATGTTGAAGATCTCCGAACATACGCAATAAATTGTCGCAATGGTCTGCAAGACCTAATTTTTCGTGAGGAAGAGGGCACCGGAACGGTATGTGTTAGTGACCTTGGGATTTGAAATTATATTTACATATACATGTGTACAATTTGTAATAAATACATGTGTATGTACACATGTATACATTTATTTGTATGTGTACATTAATCTAACAAAAAGGTATGATTATATGTTAAAACACCATTTGCAGTTCTCAGGCATGATGCGTGATGAAAATGTTAATATTACGTTCGGGACCTATGGCTCAAACGATGCAGATGGGTCTGCCCATCATGATATGTTGGCACATGTATGTTAGTGTTTTTTAAGTGACTCTAAAATAAATAATTGTTGCCACACATGTGCATGTATGTATATATATAATTCGATAAAATGTTTTAACAGGTACCGATTCCGTCTGATGTTTTTGGGATCCCAGTACCTTCTTCTTCTTTAGGAGATATACCTTCTACTTCATTGGGAGATGACCAAGTATGGACAATTTTTCACAAGTTCAAAATTTATGTTACCTCAAAAAGTTCCATAAAAAATTGAGATATAGAGAGAGAGATCTATATTTTGAGTTATTTAAATTTTTTTGAATTTAGGTTTGTATAGAAGATTTTTTTAATCCGAGGACTTTAGCGACGGAGATAGGGACATCCACAGCATTTGAAGAAGTTGTCTTTAGTTCTTTTTTTTTAATATTATTGTTCAAATAAGTTTATATATATGTACACACGTGCATTTTCATTTGAAAGTTTTTAATTTATATAAATTATTTCTGTATATATATATATATATATATATATAAATTTATATTTAATTGTACATGTATATTGTACAGGTTACCACTAGAGATGTTTCTATGGCAGATACTCTTCATCAAATGGAGAGGCAACCTTACGAGGTATTGCGCGATTTTTTTGTTATATTTTGTTTTTTACATGAAGTTATAGATATATATATTCTCGTTAATTTTTAAAACTTCAAATTTTAATGTTCAAGTACATGTACATTGTGTATGTAGGTTTTCCCTTTACAAGATAGCGAGCCAATCGGGACCCGGAGGCTAGATCTTCCATTTGACGGACAAGACATACAGTAGATTTGATTTTATTTCAAAATTTAGATGGTTTTAAAATTTGTTAAACTTGATACAGTTTGATACTTGAGTGAGATTTACAATTTTTGGACATATTTTATTACAATATGTTTTTTGCACATATTTTTGGACATATATGTTAAATGTTTTTGTTGGATAGTTGAATTATAATTGGCATGGCATGTGATATTTAATGTTTTAAATGTTTTTGTTAGATAGTTGAATTATAATTGGCATGGCATGTGATATTTAATGTTAAATGTTTTTGTTAGATAGTTGAATTATAATTGGCATGGAATTTGAAGTTTTTAAAACTACATGAATGATGGAATGTGAACCTACATTTGCACATGTGGTAAATTGAAATGTTAAAGTTTGTAACAAGACAATCCCCATTGATTTCATTACATTATATATGTTGATTTCTGATTTGATATAATTGCATATATATGATGGTACATTACTTGTAAAGTCATTGGATTTCATTACATTATATATGTTGATTTCTGATTTGATATAATTGCATACATATGATGGTACATTACTTGTAAAGTCATTGGATTAATAACTTGTTCATTGATTTAAGTTTTCTTTGGATGGTTTTAGTACTTTTGGCATGTGAATGTGAAGTAATGTTGTCATTGAATTACATTTGACATTTGATATTTAATGTTAAATATTTTTGTTGGAAATTTTTTTGTTAGATAGTTGAATTATAATTGGCATGGCATTTGAAGTTTTTAAAACTACATGAATGATGGAATGTGAACCTACATTTGCACATGTGGTAAATTGAAATGTTACTTGTAACAAGACAATCCCCATTGATTTCATTACATTCTATATGTTGATTTCTGATTTGATATAATTGCATACATATGATGGTACATTACTTGTAAAGTCATTGGATTTCATTACATTATATATGTTGATTTCTGATTTGATATAATTGCATACATATGCTGGTACATTACTTGTAAAGTCATTGGATTAATAACTTGTTCATTGATTTCAGTTTTCTTTGGATGGTTTTAGTACTTTTGGCATGTGAATGTGAAGTAATGTTCTCATTGAATTACATTTGACATTTGATATTTAATGTTAAATATTTTTGTTGGATAGTTGAATTATAATTGGCATGGCATGTGATATTTATTGTTAAATGTTTTAGTTGGATAGTTGAATTATAATTCTAATGGTATATGAAGTTTTTAAAACTACATGAATGATAGAATGTGAACCTACATTTGCACGTGGTAAATTGAAATGTTACTTGTAACAAAACAATCCGCATTGATTTCATAATGTAGTATATGTTGATTTCTGATTTGATATAATTGCATGTATGATGGTACATTACTTGTAAAGTCATTGGATTAATAGTGTTCATTGATTTCAGTGTAAGCGCAAAAAATTATTGACGATGTAGAATGATTTTTGTGTTATAATAACTAAACCTAATAATATTGGAGAGCAAGAGAGACTTGAGGTATGGTGTTTACTACAAGAGTTTGAGCTAAATTTTTAAATGGTTTATCTATCTTTCATAAAATAGTTTAAGATTGATCACAAGAATTAAGAGTTCATGTCTCGGTCCATCATTGGTATGGTCCATCATAGAATGATCATCCATGTCAATGACTCTTAAGTCTATCTTTCCAAACCATGACACTACTCTCACATGTGTGCTTTTCATGACACCAGTCGTGCTACTTTTATCCTTGAGTTGACTGCCTTGAAAGCACTCAACTCTTTCTCGATGCTAGCCTTCCTCTTTCTAAGAGATGAAGCTGCCTTTCGACTTAGGAAGCCATGGGTAGCCCCATGTCTATCAAAGCAGAGAACTTTTTCCCATGTACGGTTGTAGACATGAATCTCAAGTCCAAGGAACTTTCATCATCATTCCTCCTTGTCTTGTGCCTTACTTTCGCAATCTTCTTCAACACTTCCTCTTCCAATATGTTTTTCGAACTAGCCCTTGGCTTAACAGTGCTTTTCACATATCTCTTCTCATGAAGCTCCATATAACAATTTGATCCTGGGCTTGCTTGAATTGGTTCAAGCTCTTTCTTTTTCGAATTCTGTCTAATAGCTCCAATACGACATATATTGACTCCTTCCAAACGAAGTGCACCAATCCTCTTAGTGTGGTCGTCTTCTTTTCCAAGTGTGCCAACACATGCATTTTCTTTCTTCAAACCAATAGGTTTTGGATCAAGAAAGTCCCTCTTGATCTTATCTTCCATGTTCTTGACTTTACCCTGCAACGTGGTGCTTATTTCCTTCAAGTGAGCCCTTTCCATAAAGAGTTCCTGAAGTCTTTGTTCACCTTGTCGTATCTCCATGTCAAGCTTTTCAATTTTAGCAGTTTGTCTAGAAATTCCATCCTTGGAATTTCTTGCGTGAAAAAACAAGTAGGTTGAACCAACGTTGGTCTAGTGCATTGGAATTCATTAAAGAATTGGTCATTGGCGCTGCTTCAAGCTAGGAGTGAGCATCGTCACCAACCTACATTGAATATTTTACACTCCCTATGGTGAATGATGCTTTAAATTTATTGACAGTCTAAGACTTTCGAATTTTTCCGAATGCCAAATGATCTTACAAAGTTAGTATTTATAATATTCTAGTAGGTCATTCGGCGACAACTTTTACCAAAAACTTGAAACGACTTTGGCGTGTGATATTTAATTTGTTAAATGTTTTTGTTGCATTGTTGAATTATAATTGGCATGGCTTAACAATGCTTTTCACATATCTCTTCTCATGAAGCTCCATAGAACAATTCGATCCTGGGTCTCCTTGAATTGGTTCAAGCTCTTTCCTTTTCGAATTCTGTCTAATCGCTCCAATACGACATATATTGACTCCTTCTAAACGAAGTGCACCAATCCTCTTAGTGTGGTCGTCTTAGTGTGGCGTGTGATATTTAATTTGTTAAATGTTTTTGTTGGATTGTTGAATTATAATTGGCATGTGTCATGTGAAGTTTTTAAAACTCCAGTTTTGGATGGTTTCAATCTACATTTTGCATGTGATATTTAATGAACTTTAAATGTTAAATGTTTTAATGATGCACAATATATAATCGAAAGGGTTTTAAGACTTAAAGTTTTGGATGGTTTCAATTTACAACTTAAAGTTTTGGATGGTTTCGACCTACATTTGCACATATGGTAAATTGAAATTATGTTACTTGCAACAAGACAATCCCCATTGATTTCATTGTATATGTTGATTTCTAATTTGATATAATTGCATGTATGATGGTACATTACTTGTAAAGACATTGGATTAATAATGTTCATTGATTTTACTTTAAGCGCAAAAAATTATTGATAATGTCTAGAACGATTTTTGTGTTATAATAATTAAACCTAATAATATTGGAGAGCGAGAGAGATGAGGTATGGTGTTTACTACAAGAGTTCGAGCGGGGCATTCAGTGACAACTTTTACTAGAAACTTGAAACAAAGAGAATCTATCTTTGGCTAGGACATCATGTAAGATGCTCGACATAAACAGTAAAATTGTACTTAAAAGCCGAGATTCGGGAAAGTGGGGACAACCACTTGTTATCTCGTCCCTTGGAGGCTAGGCCATATGGGGACCGAATCTGACTTTAAAAAATAAAGTGAAATAGTTTGTACCATATGGTCGGAGAACATATACAAAAACAATTAATATACAAGAACAATTAATTTCATTCTAGAATATATATATCCCATACATATTTAACATTTTTAATCAATGCACATGTATAGAAAAACTATTTTCAGTGGAAACTAGAGCACGTGCTTGTACCCAAACAATTTGTAACATTTGCAAACCACAAATAACATAAGCAGTTCAATTTTTAGTTGAGTACTGAAAGGTTTAAAAGATAATAAATTGTTGTCCTGACACTTCACTCAAAAAATTCTAATGGAATTCCATCCTCAATAATCCGTTCATGATCGGATTTTGACATTTTCCATTTCTTAATTTTTGATTTTTTCTTTGATTGAACTTCTATCAACTTTATGCGTGCTGCACACACCAAGTGACTATATTGACAACTTATGGAATCGGGTTCATAGTCTTCGAAGTAAACAAAGTCTCCACTTTAACGAGTTTGTTTGAAAAAATAACCTTTCAGTATAATAGACCCTTTGTCATACTGAAATCCGTGATCATTATAGTCTTGTAATAATTTCATTTTTTGTTCGGTGCAACGCATCAAATAATACTTCACATTTTCATCGTTGTCAATAGGTGCAATTACAGCAAAAACATCTCCTGCACAATAAAATAAATTTAACATTTAATTATGTATATTTAAATTTAAATTTGTAAATCTTTAAATCATTAAAAAGTAATTCAATTGTTACCTTCTCTAACAAGATCAGAAACTCGATCACCATCGGATGATATTGTAGTTTCATCTGATTCCATTTCTTCAATCATTGCAACAGACATTTTTCCCTTTGTATTTAGCTCTGTATGTTTCCAATCGTTCACATATATTTTGTTTTCACAGATGTCATTGGATTTTTTGTTGTCTATGCAAACATCACAAAAACAAGAATATTTTCTTTTATCCAATGCAAACACATTTGTGGACAATTTTGTTTGAATTGAATGCAATTTTCGAGTCCATTTTATTGTTCCAACTTCATTTCCAATTGATCTATTTACGTCTCCGATTCCAATATGCCAGAAAAACCTTTATGTGGAAAATTAGAAAAAGAATTTGTAAATATGATATCAAAATACAATTAAAAATAATCAAATTGCATGATAAATGTACAATGTTTAAAATTAGATTACCAATATAAATTAAATTGAATGTACCTTTGCACTTCTCGTGATGGGTTAATCTCATGGCTTAGAGCATTTTTGCACCATTGAACAACTTCTTCACCGTTCGCAAGTCGGCGTGCAAAGTGGTTCATTTGATATCTTCGAAGTACTCGTTTTATGCATGCTCCTGCACCGTCATGTTCTCCTTTTCCATGGCCAGTCTCAAAGAAATTCCAACAATGTTTAATGGAGGTTTTCTTATGAAGACGACACAACCACAAAAATGATCGTGCAGATTTGAATTGACCTGCGCATCCGTCTGACCATATCCAATGTTCATTGAATGTTATTCCACGATTTTTCAATGAATCATAAATTTTTCCAAAACAATGTTGTACAAAACATGTATCATGCGTACGATTGTCACTGATATAAAAATGATGTTCTTTAATGATATGTCGATTTTCACTCGTGCTTTCTATATGGTCGACATTTTGTTCAGCATGTCTATATAGAATATGAACGAGCATGGAGACTTGGTCAGAGTGATAGTATTCACTCTGAATTTCTTTTTGTGGAGCAAATGTGTAGTTTTCTGCAAAATCAATCACTGACAAAATGGTTCCTGGTGGAAAAACTTCACGAGATTTTTTGAATTGTAAGTCTTGCCATCGAGCTCTATGGGAATGCATGGTGTATTTGTAAATTTCTGCTTCAAACTTTCTCAAAAAGTCTATTAGAAAAATTTCGTCTTCTCATAATTCGATTCTTTTAACACTATCTGCACTTTGAATCGATGTACTGGTATATTCGTATCTCTTCCATTTCACTTTCATGTTGGACAATGATTGATCATTTATATCAATACGATATTTGTTTTGAAATTTAGTCAAATTTCCACAATCATCGCATTTTTTACCACCAACGCATTTCTTTTTGTAAAATAGTTCATCGCTTTCTCTTTCACATAGA
This sequence comes from Pinus albicaulis, assembly GCA_034641835.2. Classification (NCBI taxonomy): domain Eukaryota; kingdom Viridiplantae; phylum Streptophyta; class Pinopsida; order Pinales; family Pinaceae; genus Pinus; species Pinus albicaulis. The sequence goes on from CM076584.1 coordinate 1,388,227,891, forward strand.
ATTTGAGATATGAATTCACGGATAGTGGAAGGAGGAGGTGAATCATTCCATAATGTTCTACCGAAATCAAAGAATGTGTCATAATATAACTCAAATTCCACATGATAACGGCAACAACAAGTGTCGCGTACGGTGATAGGTTTTACATACCATGGTTTTTGTTGAACAAAAGCACTGAGTGAAACTTGAATTTGACGATTCTCTTCTTTGAACTTGTTGAATAACTCTATTTGAGTGGTTTCAAAGAGATTTTTTTCATCTTCTTCGTATTGATTTCGTGCTATTCTTCTTCGCATCACATGTCTTGCAGTCGGTGAAACACGCGAATTGTTCTTCCAATATTCATATATTATTTTTTTAACATCTTCTCCAAGTCTATCTTTGTATGGTTGCCTACAAATAGCTCTCCAACAATCGAGTTCATCATTTACATCTATTTGCAGTCGAAATTTTCGATGTTTGTGCAGATTTTTTCGCGAGGTTCCCAGTGCTCGTGCCATAGATGTTAGATTCAAACGATTCTCTTGAGTACTTGGTGAAACCATTGCCATTTGTATTCCTCTACGTATATTTGAAACATTTTTATCTCTAGATCTCCTAATTGACTCTATAGCACTACTCATATTTTTTATCACCTCTTCCTTCATTTTTTTATCTTTGGTTGATTTTCGAATACCCAATAGTGTCGTCGCTTCTTTTAATTTCCTTGATGATAAGAGACATTTCAACATTTGAGCTTGAACTGTCACCTCAGTTTTGAAAAACATTTCCAAAATTTTCTCGACACGATATCGTATAAAATAGTCGGGTTTTTTATCTCCATATGTGCGAGTGTCGACATTTTCTAACATCTCATTATCGATAGTGATTTCATCTGTACATATTCGAAAAAATAGTACATATTCAATAAATAACTAAATTAATAAATATGTCAATAAATATTAGGAAAATTTTAAATATATCAATAGATCATAATATCTACATTTACATACCCGATTCTATTTCTGCTTGAGGTTGATTTTCTTCTTCAATATTTTGAGGAGTATCTCTGTCTGTTTACATTAAACAAAATATTTTTCAAACTAGTTCATCAAATAAAAAATAAGCTTCACATTCTACATTGGGAAAACTTTAAAAATATATCAATAGATCATAATATTTACATTTACATACCTGCTTCAATTTCTGCTTGAGGTTGATTTTCTTCTTCGATATTTTGAGGAATATCTCTGTCTGTTTACATCAAACAAAATATTTTTCAAACTAGTTTATCAAATAAAAATTAAGCGTTACATTTTACATTAGGAAAAATTTAAATATATATCAATAGAGCATGTAATATTTACATTTACATACCTGCTTCAATTTCTGCTTGAGGTTGATTTTCCTCTTCAATATTTGAGAGAGCTTCTAACTTTCTCTTGCGATATTGTCTCGTCTCTTCTCTACGTTCCTCGGGCTTTCTTTTTCGATCATATTTTCTCACACAAGTTCTTCGATTTCCCATGATAATAGGGTATGAGGTTTAAAAAAATTCCTTTAAAAAATTAGACAATAACTCAATTACAAACAATATCACAAAATATTTAATTTAAAAAAATCTTTTCTAAAAAATACGTAATCCAATCCAAAACACGTACATATCTCTAAGAAAAATCACACCGCCTCCAAGAAATGTCTTCCAAAAAAATTCTTTAAATCTTAAAATGTAAAGAAAAATTTTTGAACAAAAAAGCTCAAAAGATTTATTTAAACACAAAACACGTACATACCTCAAAGAAAAATCACGTCGCCTCCAAAAATGTCTTCCAAAAAAGTTTTTTAAATTCAAACTTTGAACCTCCAAGAAAAATCACGCCGCCTCCAGAAAATGTCTTCCAAAAAATTTTCTTAACCCCAAACTTTGAAGAAAAATTTTTGAATTCAAAACAAGTTGTAAGATGAAATGAAGTGCGAAATGTGCGAAAATTGTGAATCATTTCGCGGCAATTTATATTGACCGCGAAATATGTGTTTTGTAGGGGGCTCCACAAAAAATTCCGGCCGACGGAAAAATACACAATAGTTCGGCCGAACTTTTGATAATAAGTTCGGCCGAACTATTAAGCCGTTAGTTTTAGCGGCCCGTAAGCGGAAAACATAGTTCGGCCGAACTGTCGCTAATAGTTCGGCCGAACTATCGCGTCACTGATTACGCAGAGCCAAGCTCTGAAAACGGTTCTGCAACTTTGGACTGATTAAACTCCATGAAAACTTGTTAATTAACTGTCGGAACCAAGACAAGCATTTTTAGAATTGAATCTACTTTCAGGAAATATAAATTTTATGGAATTTCGTAAACGTTTATTAATTTTAATTATTTTTCTAATAAAATGAGTGCAAACAATTTTTGAGGGTCATCGTGATTCAGTGAAATCAAAATTTTGTATCTCCCAAAATACATTGTAAAAATTTTTTTAAAAATTATGGAGCATTACATTGGTCCGTTGACTGTAATGGGTAGCTTTTAGATTTTTAGTTTATAACTTGTATGTTAAAAAATTTGTTGCCACACGAAACATATAAAAAATACGCAGTTTTTCGTATTAGACCAGTTCAAAAAATTCTAGTAATTATGATATGCATCCATTGGCTTTGTAAATATGATGAAACCAAAGTAGACTCTGTCTAGATTGTTGTAACACATTTTGTTTTTTCAAAAACAAGAATTTTCAATGAATACAACGTTGCCACATAACGTGACTACTTATGAATTCTTTGATTGTTAAGAAACACACACTCAAAGAAACGCTAAGTTGACATATCAAATCCGCATAAAAAAATTTCAAAAAATAAGTAATAGAAAGCTAACAAAATTTCTCATAACTTTTATTTTTACCGCAAAATGAAATTCTACACGGAAAAATTGTTATAGTTTGCAGAAAGTTGAAGAACCCAAAAAAATGAAAATTTTTTCTCAAAAAAGGGCAAAAAGTGTAACCCAGCTTCACATTTTCACCCTATATATATATATATATATATATATATATATATATATATATATATATGAATATGTCACAATATATATTAAATCTAGATATATATATGGGAGGGAAGAACAAACACATAGAGGGGTAGAGTTGGAGAGAGAGTTGGTATGTTTTTGGGGTGAGGTAGATAGAAAAATAAGAGGATATGGAGGGAAATGTGGGAGAGAAGGAGAGAGGGAGGGATATAGTGATAAAGTTTGAGGGAAGAGAGAGAGAGAGAGAGAGAGAGAGAGAGAAAGAGAGAGAGATGATGGGGAGAGACAAAGGGGGGTGGGGGAGGAATGGAGAGAGAGGAAGAAAGAGAGAGAGGACATGTGAGTGAGAAGGAGAGAGGGAGATGGAGTTGTAAGGGAAGAGATATGGAGGTAAGAAGAAATACATAGAGACATCAAGGTGAGAATATAGAGAGAGGGAGGGATAATGGAGATAGAGAGAGAGGGGTGGGAGAGAGCAAGAGGGGAGAGAGATACAATGTGGGGCAGGGAGAAAAGGGGAAGAGAGAGAGGTAGGGAGAGGGAGAGGAAGAGGGAGCAAGAGAAAGATAGATTTGGAGAAAGAGTGTGTATATTTTGGGGGTAATATAGAGAGGCAAATGAGAAACGTATATAAAGATATATACGGAAGATGAAAAGATGGAAGAAGAGAGAGATAGAGATGGGGGGGTCAGAGAGATAGATAAATATGCAGAGAGAAACAGGGTGTGTGTTTGGGGAAGGTGAGGTAGAGAGACAAACAAGGAGACATGGAAGGAGATATAGATATAGATGGAGGGGGGAGAGAGGGGAGAATATTTATTTCTCTAGATGGATTGATTTTCGTGTAGATTATGATTTCTATTTGATTGCTTTCACTAGATGCATTGATTTCAATGTAGACGTTAATTTCTAATTACATTTGATTGTTAGCAATGGATCCATTGATTTCAATGTAGATGGTGATATCTTATGCTATTTGATTTTTTGGATTGGATGCATTGATTTTATTGTATATGAATATTTCTAATATTATTGATTGTAGTGGATGCATTGATTTCCATGTATATGTTGATGTCCAATCCTATTTTATTTTATGCATTAGATGCATTAAATATTGTTAATCACTAGCTATAAATTATTAAAATATTTTTCAGGATATATTTAGTAATACCTACAAGGACACTATTAAGAATTAATAAACTATCAAAAGTTGTGATACCTAGAATTAAAATGAAATAGATATGTAGAATCAACCTTCCTGCAGCAAAGTGAAAATAAAATTTTCAGAACATCGTCTTCTTCCTTTATCACCAACTAATTACTAATAGACAATTACATATATTCAAAATATATTCAAAATTACATATATTTAAAATTAGTAATAGATTCTTGCATAAAAAAATGTATTCAAAATATTTATTAGAGGAAAATGTATATTTATAAATATTCAAAACAAATCAAAATATTCTTGAAGCACATGTGATAATTTTTTGGAGAAACAAATAATGTAAAAATTTCACAAATCTCACCACTCATTAAAAAGGATAAAAAATGCATTTTTTTTAACTTTGCAAAACATACTATAGGTAAAAATTTTTATCAAAATATTCTTGAAGGAAGTAAATTATTTCAAACATTAGCAAAGACACAAGAAGAGTAAGTAATCTTGACGAAGTAAATTATTAAAACTTCTATTTAACTAGAGGGACATTGTTAAAAATTAATTAGTTGTTACAAATTGTGATACCTGATCAACAAGATTGTCTCCCTCCTTGGTCACCAACTAATGAATAACAAAAAATTACATACACATATAGAAATATAACAAAATTGTAACATTCGAAAACATCACCATCCAAATCCAAACACATAAACACACAAACCACTAGAAGCATCCAATCACACACAAACCATTCAAGGCAATCAACACATACTAAATTAAATAAGAGAATGATATGGTCATGTCCAACAAAGAAAACATAATTTCAAATTTGAAGTTTATCTCAAACATATACATAATAATAATAATCTAAAAATGTGACATTGCTGCCGTCAACTCGAACGAAGCTTGGAACCAAACTTAGATCCATGAAATATATACATAATAATGATAATCGAAAAATGTGACATTACTGTTGTCAACTCCAACCAAACTTGAAACCAAGCTTAGATCCATCGAAGACTGGATTTATCATGCCCCAAGAAGGATCAAATCCCTTGAAGTGAAAATGTTTCCTCAAGTTATAATGTCCAAAAAATTGTTTATACTATATAAATCCAAAATAATGTGATGACTTACCGATGCTACATACCTAAACTTTGGTTCATATGACCTTTCTTTTAATTAATAAATTTAATTAAATAAATACAAAAATATAACTAGTTTCATAGCATTAATTTAAACCTTTCGTTCCTAACCACTCACAAAAATGTTTTGTATTATAAATTTTAAAAATTGTATTTCAAACTAAAAACGCCATTATAACTTCATGGGATACCAATTTAGATAGAGGACTCAGCAACTTACTTGAAGTTCGACCTTAAATCCTCTAGCACAACACAATTGAGATACGCGACACGATGCTCCTGGTCTTCTATTCTCCTTACAATCTCCTAACGTGTTCTTGGCTAAAACTGTCCTCAGACAGGTGGCCCAGAAGGCTTCGAATTACTTCAAATAAAATGTTACACACCTTGTTATGCCACATAGCAGAGCTTAAAGGGCTTCTGAACTCTTCACAGGCTATTACAACACACTCGCACTTACTCTCACACACACACACTCTAATGCTCTGAAATCCAAGATGATCAAGCATATACACAACATGCCTATACATACAAAATGAAAAAGACTATTGAGGGTCCTTGTCAGGCATTACTGGCCTAGACGGCGGTGTCTACTCAATATTCTCGAGTACAATGATTTTCAAAAAGAAATAATTACCATGATCCCTTCGGACTACGATCCGAATCATATTGCTCTCCTGGTTCAAAATCACTTGGCCACTTGTCAAGAGATGGAGAGGAATTTTCATCTTTTGATCTGTAAAGCCATTCGAGGTACTTTGATTCCCATTCACTTTCATCATGAGGTTGAGCATCTTGATAGATGTCGACATAGAAATTATCTTTTTCCCGTGACATCTTTCCTGTAGTCGACTTTTCCGTAGCTATTCCTTTATCCACTTTGAAGATTCCCCTTTATCTATCTTTCTTGGACTGAAATTAATAGTATCCTTAGTGACGAACATATTACTTTGTGGGTACAGATATTTGTCGGCCGATTTGGTCCACTTGCATACATATGCCATAGGATCAACTTCTATGTCAAGAAAAGGATCTTTCTTTGCTTTCTGAAAGTTGATGTGAGTCTGGACAGCGAATTCTACACCATCAAGGAGATCTAATTTAAAAATCTGGAACATGGATACGGATTGTTCTATACAGCATTGGATCCAGTATTTGCAATGATGATTTATCCCATAGTGCTCTTGCCATCCTAATTCAAAACTGATAGAAGAACCAACATGATTAGACAACAATAAACTTATGAGGCAAACCACATATTTTGTCCAATTTCCATGTTTAACCTGAATGGTTACCAATGCCCTTTGATTTATGATTAACTTAATGGCTCCACAATTTTGCTGACATTTTTCTAAGGTATTAATCATATTTATCTTTTCATATAACCTTAGCTCAGGAAAATCCTTTAACCAATTGGTTAATTTCTTTACTTCATCCATGCTATCAGCAATCAGCATTTCGACTGACTGACCAGGTCCATATAATTGAGAAAATGGATTAGGAACAATGGGGTCTCTTAACTCTAGGTTGTTATAACTCCATGGTGTAGAAAATGTTCTCAAATATTGCAAAGACTTTGATATGCATTGAGTAGTTCTGATTTGAGGCTTTTTCCTGCAAACACCATTATGAATCTCCCAATCTGCAAATGGTTCGAAAATCTCATACTGAGGAAACGTATCAGTATTAGCAAAATACTCAGTACGACTTTGGAGATATGCTACTTCCATTTCATCAAAAAAGTCAATTATCTCGAGAGAAAGTAAAAACTTTGCTACATCTTCATGCATATTAATTTCTTCCAGATCTATCATCTTGGCAGAGGTATAAACACCAAGAGAAAAATCAATTGCTCCTATGATCTGATAATAGTTCAATCTTTTCAAAACTTCAATCATCTCATCTGAAAATTTGCGGGACTAGTAATCATCCAGAGATTTAAAATAAATTTTTACCTTCATGTTTGGTAAAGGATATACCTTAACCAATTCTTCATCAAGTCCCAAATTAATACCAACATTTTTAGATTGCCAAGCCTAGCAACGTTGTATGCAATGATTTCTTCTCATTCTCATTCCAACAAGCTTCTTAATTTGATTTGCAACATCTTCAAGGACAAGCTCTAAAATATGAAATCTTTTCACAAATGACTCAAAAGTATCTGGAGCTGGAGAGAGGTAAAAAAGATCGGTTCTATGCATCTTGTTCATATCCCTTGTGAGGGAATCTGCCAAATAATTTGAAATACCTGGAATCCATTCGACATCAAAATCATACATGTTAGACCAAATCTGCCAAGCTAATAACCTTCCTCTAGCTAATTGTTTAGATATTTTTGCAGAGAGGAAATGTGTAAAGTTCATTGAGTCTGTTCTAATTAAAAACTTAGCAGGAGCTAAATAAAGCTCAAATTTTTGGATCCCATTAAATATTGCTAATGTTTCTTTTTCTGTTGCAAAATATCCCCTTTGATGAGGCAGAAATTCGCCTGATGCATATGCACAAAGTTCTTCTTCTCCTGATTCTAACTTCTCAAACAAAACTGCTACCCAAAATGAACTAGAGGCATCTGTTTGTAAAATTAAAGGGCCTTGTCCTGGGGGCTTGAGTTTTGGTAACTGCTTGCATTCTTCTTTAAGCAGTTTTACTGCTTCTATTGCTTCTTCCGACCAACCTGCTTGCAGATGTTGTCTGATGGGGGTTGTTTTCTCTGATAGTCTTGGAATATATTTATGGATGTAGTTCAATACTGCAAGGAACCTTTGGATCATCTTAGTATCAGAGAGTTTATCAGGAAATTCAGCCAATTTTGTTAAAACATGAGGCTGCATTTGTATTTTCCTATCAATAATATGAATACCCAAGAAATCAACACTATTTTGAAATAAAACCATCTTTTTCTCTGACAGAACAATTCCATGTTTTCTTACTTCATCTAGAAAGATTTCTAGATGCTTAAGATGGTCTTCAATATTATCGCTGAAAATCAAAATGTCATCAATGTAAACACAAATGAAGTCATACTTTCCAAAAATATAATCCATTCTCCTTTGGAAGAATGCTGGAGCATTCTTTAATCCAAAAGGAACTACTCTCCATTGGAAAAATCCAGCAGGACAAGTAAAAGTTGTCTTGTGTCTATCTTCTTCTCTGATCCGGATTTGGTAATATCCTAACTTCATGTCGAACTTACTAAAAATCTTGCTTTTCTGGATATTCTGCATAATATTCTCTTGCCTTGGCAAAGGGTAATTGAAACTTTTTGTGATAGCATTCAAAGGCTTGTAATTAATCACCATTCTTACCTTTCCTCTGATAATCTCAGAATGATTTCTTACTAAGAAGGCAAAACAAGAATAATGAGACTCACTCGGTTCTATCAATTGAAAATGAAAAAGTTCATCAATTTGTTTTCTAATCTCCTTTTCATCTGAAGGAGTGCAAGGGATCAATTTACGTTTAACACCATTGTCATGGAGGGTTATGATTTCTTGTTGAGGACTCTCCACTGACCAAAATATTTGAGGATTCTCTGAACAGTTTTTTAATAATTCTTCATAAATCTGAACTTGTTCTTTGGACCAGTCAGTATTAACATGAGCTTTTTGCTTACCTTTCTGAGATTTTTCTTCATATCTTTGTAGAACTTCTATCGAATCACTTGAATCTTGGGCTGGTCTTCTTGATCCAATTTTCTTTTGGCTAATCTGTCTTTGAGGTTCTGAGTTAGCCAATGTGAGCCTTGGGACAGAAATAGCTTTTTTCTTCACATTCAAAATCAACTTATCATCACTAATGGTTACTGGAAGGACTGAAGATAAAAATGGCATTCCCAAAGAAAGGCTACATGAGGTATCATGATATTGTACTGCTGATATTTTTATAATCTCCCCCCCAACTTTTAAAGAAATGCTATCCGCATAATGGGTTAGAGAGACTGAGCCTCCAACAGTTTCAAACACCAAAATATGGTTCAGAGGTTTCCATAAACCTTTAAAGAGTGAGGGTCTTGCCAAATTATTTGAACCTCCAGTATCTATGAAAGCATGAACTGCTATCCAATCTTGACGGACTTGGACTTCTACTGGAATATAAAACAGATTATTGGTTTTTACAATCTTTTTCAAGAATGAAGTTTCTTCTGGAGTGGTGATAGGAGGGACTGAGGATGGAGCAACTTGTTTTGGATATGGACACAAAGCAGAAAAATATGGAGATGGTTTTGACTGACTCGAACTGGACTCATCATGAGGAATATCTACAATGGTAGAACTTTCTTTTTCAGTATATACAGAAAAATTATCACAACTTTCATCATCTTCATCTACATCATATTCGGATGTTTCAGAAGTCAACTCTTCATCGCAATATAAATAATCATCAGAATAATAACAGCGATTCATTTTTTGAGAGAATTCATTTGAATCTTCTTCTTCTGAGGATGCATCAGTTAAAATGTAAACTTATGAAATATCATCTTGAGATTCAACCATCGACCATGAATCTACAAATTCTTTAATATCTACACATGCTTTGAGTTTATTTGAAGAGCTTTTGGGACATTTTCTTGCGAAGTGACCTTCTTGTTTACAGATAAAGCAACAATTATTTTTGGGCTGTGTTTGCTTTCTCTTTTTCAAATATCTGTATTTTGTGAAAGGTCGCTTAGGATGAGCTACTCTTTTAGGCCTGAATTTACCATATCTTCGTGATCTGCGTTTTTTGAATGGAGTCCATGGTAGAGCAGATCGGGATACATCCAATCCAGGAGAAAACTCAGAAGCTTTCTTTTCCCAGCATAGATATTTTATCTTCTTTGAGCATCTGAACAATAGATCTATCAAATAGATCTGGTCAATAGTCTTATTCTGAAATTCTAAATCCTTGAGAATCATATCTCCAAGGTTTCAAGGTAACTTTGATAAAAATGAAATTTTTTGAACTGAATCATTGCTCAAATTTGCTTTAAAGACTTTTCCCATATATGCATCACCAAATTCTTGAAAATATTTTGCATCTTTTAACTCCATGCGGGCTAAGTCTGTTATGAGCTGTTTCTTTTCATCAACAGGCTCTGGTACAAATTGAGTTTAAGAAATAATTCCAAGGTGGCTAAACCAGCATTACAGACATTCATTCTTTCTTCTTGGGTTGGTGTCATCCACTAATCATATACTATGCCTGCCATTCTTTTCTCAGCCAAGTAAAATATAGCTTCATTATTTAGCTTGGAAATTACTTGCATCTGGTATAAGGCACCTATCCAGATACGAATTGATTCAGTCGGGTTTTTGGATTTTTCTAAATCGAGGACATAACCAGTTGAACTAGTTGCAAAAAGATCTTCTTCTATCCTGGAATATTTGAACTGGTCTCTGAATGTATGCGCTTTTTGTAGAGAACGAAAAATAAAAGATGGAAATTTCTTTGCAGCATCTTCTAATGTAGCCAACTCACTTTTTGGTTTTTGCATTAAAGGAGATGACTCAAAAAAAATTTCAGAGATTTTTGTTTTACCCTTTAAAACTGATTTATCTGATGTTTGAGCTTGGGTACTTGATTCTATCCCACTTTCTTCTTCTTGTTCTTCTTCTTCAAATTCCCAATTGCTTGGATTTTCCATTGTCATAGAAAAACAAGGTGTTCTCAAATCTTTCTTTCTTCTTTCTTTTTCTTTCTTTCTTCTAACCTTTTCTTCTTTTCTCTGCTTTTCAGCTGTTTGTTCTTCTTGTAACAGTCTAAGTTTAGCTAATATTTCTGCTGATTGAGAACCAAGGTCATCTAAGACATCTTCTGCATGGGAGCACCAAGTAGTCAAATAGTTCCCTATTTGATATACTTCATCAAGGTCTTTGGAATTATTTATACTATGTTCAATCAAAGGGGCACAGTCAGCTCTAGTAGTAGGCTGTTTAGACATCAAGGATGTAGTACATAATTTTGTTTTTGGTGGCCATTTTCCTCCTCGAACAAACCTATGGTTTGCATATGTCCATTCTTCTTGTGGTTGAGTTGTAATATAAGAAACACGATGCATTTTTTGAACAGGTAAGAAGGGATTTTTCTCAGGTATATACAATTCTGTAGAACTCTTTTCATGTTCTTTAGGAAAGACTTCAGAAATAGGTTGTCTACTAGAAGAAGATTCTTCATGATATTGAACAGGAAAGACATGACGCTTTGGTTTAACTATAGGTCTTTCAATCTTCGATCTGGATGGAATTAACTTAACATGACCATCTGAGACAACAACTCTTTTTAATCTTGACTCAGGTTTTTTAAGATCTTCCAGAGACTTATATTGAAAATACCAGTCATTGGGGATCTCTTCTGGACTATATACAGCACCTTCAACTTGTGCATTTGACATTCCAACAGTTACACAATCTTTTAAAACAGGCTGTTTCAGTTTAGGATGAGATGTGTTGGTTAACTGAAATGAAGCTTGAACTATTACTGATAAATACTCACTATCATCTATCAGGCTTAATCCTTGCACACCAGTCATCATTTTCCAGCAGTCTTGTAGATGAGGATCTGACAGACTCACAACATAATCTGAAAAAATAGTACCATACTGACAACCAGTAGACAAGTTTCCCATTATGGTTCCTATTCTTGCATGATCATATACTTTATGGCGAGTATCAAAGACTTCTGCTATACAGGGAGAATTAATTCCATGCCTAAACAATGGTGCAAGACCAATACGGATACCTCCAAAATGGATATAGTTATATTTCTTTTCTACCACATACTGTCTGAACTTTTTTATTTCATCTTTAGAAAAAAGGTTCAGAGCTACTATCTGAACAGAGGGGCCAGAAATTCTAATCGTCACTTCAACTTCTTTTAAAAATGATTTTTTCTTAAACACATAAGTGACAGGGAGTTTATAAATTTCTGTAGCATGAAGAGCAGGAGGATTCCAACTTTCAGGGTTATCTACTTCATCATGCTCGATTTCTTCCGAACGTGATGTTACTTCATTAACTATCTTTCTATCAATACTAAAAAAAGTGCGAAGCAAATGTGCCATGACAGAATCAGAAACAGGGCTCTGATACCAATTTAGATAGAGAACTCAGCAACTTACTTGAAGTTCGGCCTTAAATCCGCTAGCACAACACAATTGAGATATGCGACACGACGCTCCTGGTCTTCTATTCGCCTTACAATCTCCTAACGTGTTCTTGGCTAAAACTGTCCTCATAGCTAGGCATGTCACGAAACTAATTATTGAAAGCGACAACGTCATACTAATGTGGGCCATACACAATAATGAGTATCTTATTCACCGTTTCAACTTTCTATGATGACCAAAAACGAAGAAAAGGATGATTGTCTCTACCGAATTAATAGCTTTGCTTGTCATTGTCATTGTTACAAGTACTTGCGCGGAAGACGATGATGGTCGGTTTACATTAATGCTCCTGCCCGCTCTGATACTTGGAAACGATTTGTTCGATTTATAAACGTCCTGTGAAAGAATGAAAAGAAACAGCTGCAAGTGATTGAAACTAACGTGACTTTTAAACCCACTCAGCTGCGTTAGTAACGCTGACTGGCCTTCTGAACATCTGGGCTGCGTTGATAACGCACGTGGATAAAACTTTTATAACCTCCAGTATTTGTGTTCAAAATTTTTAAAAAATATATGCTTTCTCTCTGCTGCTTCTCCTCATCTTCAAAATTCTGCTGCTATTCCAACGAGTCTTATGCAGGCTTCTCTCTTCTCTATGTTGCTATTTCATGGAGTTTTAACCAAACTGGCTTTGATATCTTGTTAACTAATGAATAAAAATAGTGGCGCAAAGATTGCTCTTTAATTTTTTCTATATTAAAAATTAGTTAAATAAAATTAGATTAGAAACATCAATAATAAATAACCTGCAATAAAACTAAACAAACTCAACTAACTTAAACTAAAACACTTGGATAAATAGTTTTAATCATAAAAATGAGAACTCACGTGACAAGTCCCCTTTCTTAAACCCATAGAAAATGGGAACTTACTTTATTCATTCTTCAAACCCATTTCACCTCATAGGTGTTGTCACGAAATTGACTGTCATGGAGAGCAGGAAAAATAAACTAAATAATGATTTATATTCTTATCACTAATTTACTTTAAATATAACTTATTAAAATCAAAACAATTAATCTTGTTGTAAACAAGTGTTGTACAGAATATTATCGTCGTAACGGGCCATCGCATCTTTCAGTTTATTGGGCATCATTAATATTCTGTTCATATACCGATCACTTTCACATGATAGAATAAGCAGAGAAGATATACTCATGTCGATGTGACTTTTCAAATGATTATGAAATGACTTTATTGAAGAGAAAGGCATGAACATATATACAAAATTTAAATTATGTGAAACAACATTTATAACATAAATTAAAATGAAAATATAACATCTAAACGTTAGAAAAAAAATGCAAAAATGAAAATATAGCATCTAAAAGTTAGGAAAAAGAGATCAAAAACAAAAAAAAGTAAAAGTTTGAAAATATAATAGCAAAAGTGGTTTTTTTTTCGAAAATAAATAACTCGAAAGAGTTTATATATATAAAAAAAAAAAATTAAAAATTTAAAAAATTAAATATTCAAAATTAATAAAAAAACATATTAAGTGGTTGATCATTATTAAATTGTATGAAGATGATTATAAAGTCTCTTTTTTTAAATTAGTATTTATGTTCTCCGACAAAATGAAATCTGAATTTTTTTTTGAAATATTGGGTTTTATATATTTATATATATATATAGTTTGGTAGAACTATATCTTTATCATGTGTAATATATCATGTGTAATATATCATTATGTTCTCAGACAAGAATGAAACCTGATTTTTTTTTGAAATATTGGGTTTAATAAATATATAGAGTTTGGTAGAACTACATCTTCATCATGTGTAATATATCTTCCTAATCTGGCTAGAAATTGAACAAGTGACTTCACGTTAAAGAGAGTCTTAACAAAACACCTCATTACACATCATTTTAAAATAACTCTCTCTAATATAATTTAATATTTTTTCAAAAAATGACTTTCAATCTTAATTCTTCGTTATTGAAATTTAAAAAGTAAAAATAGAATAGAAACTAAATCTCACACCAAATTATACTTATTTACCGAATTATATAGACCTCTTAAATTTATCTTACATCAAAGCAACAAACATTTATACAATAATAACAACAAAATCTATTTATTCTCAAACAAGCTAATCTCATAATAGTTTAATGAAAAACAATACATTTCCTTGAGCATCAGATTCAAACAAAGTAAAAACAATAAATAGTTGTTGATCAGGTTAAGGCCATACTATTATTCCTCTGCCAAGTACCGTATTCCTCTATATATAATATCATCTGAGGTCTGGCATGTGAACATCGCAACAATGCACAGCCGAGGATACTTGCCAACACTCTCCTGCATGTGACGACGTTGTACACAACATGGATTTGATCCTAGTGGATGGTTGCAAGTCATGCTTGGCTGCATCACGCGCTGTGACCCCCATGCAAGATCCCACATGATTCCTTATTTCGCCATTGGGGTTGCTTCTACAGGAGCTTGCGACAGAATGGAATCCAGGGACATTTAGGCTCTGGCAGTGCCAATATGGGAAAGAGCATGATCAGAAAAAGGACCAAAACAGGAGACTGTTATACGCACGGAAAATGAAACGTAGACACACAACCCTTTGAAAGGAATTGCTGTATAAATAGAGCGAAACAACAACCTAGAAAAGATCGAAAAATAATAATGAAAAATATTGGAGGTCATATTGAATCCACCATTGATTGCATTTGGCAATTCTTCAGTACATGCAACCGCCCCGAATCAATCTCCTCCTCGATCATCCCCTCTCTCCATCCCGAGTGCGTGCCACCCAAAAAATTTTTATCTAGATATTTATGTTGTGGTTCTGTTGTGGCCAACCACAAATGGATGTTATGTATCTTGACAGGCATGCCACTAGAAAAAAAAAAATAATAAAAGAAAACGAGGAGCGAGACGAAGAAATCCTTTAGAGAAAAGTGGGCGAGACAAATACATTCTTTCATGACCTCAACGGCTGAGAGTGATTTCTTTCATTTTAATGGTGGCTCTATTGAAGCGATGTTGACAAATTGAAAAAAGGAGAAAGTAGAGAATTGCAGAGAGCACAGCAGCACTACATACCATTTATTAAGGATAAATGTATATTTATACAAGACAGAAAAAGTTATGCAGAAATGAATCTCGAAATTGATTACTAACTAATTTAGAAATTGATTTAGAATTAATTCTAAAGTAATTGAATGATTACATTGTTTTATTCCTAACTTTTGACATTGAAATTCAAAATTAAATTTTCCTAATGGTTCATTGGATTCACAAAATTTGAGAACAATATCACCGTTTTTGACGAGTTCACGAATGAAGTGAAAATGAGTGTCAATAAGTTTTCTCTTTTGATGAAAGACATTGTTCTTCGACAAGGAAATAGAAGAAGTGTTATCACAAAGGATTCAAATAGGTTCATTTTCTATATATCAGAGAGAAATCTCTTGAATTTCAACTAGATTTGGTTTTCTTCTTCTCTTCTTCCAAATTCTGTAGCCTCTAACTTGTTTCATCATTTTCATCTCATTGTATTTTTCAAACCTCAGATTCTTCATTTGCTGGTACAGGTCGTTTAGTATTCCAGGTTGTCTAAGCATGTCCTGGAAATTTTCAAGAAATGTGGGCTGCTGCAACATATTGTCTTTTGTAGTGCGTTTTTCATGATCAATCTACTGCAACATAATATTAGAATAATATCTTATTTCTTCAAAACTCCAATGCATGAAAATTACATTGACATGTTCATCATGCATGTCATCTTCAACATTCATATCTACATCTTCTGTGTAGATCTCATCCAGACATGGTATTGCAAGCCATGTTTCAATAAACTTTAACTCTTCTCCATAATCAATATGTATACCTGCACACTTGAAATTAATGTTAGAATTAAAAATATTTGCAGAATGACATTCATTCTTGTCTTTCTGCTCTGCAATGAGAGCTTTCTCTTGTTGTGTTTTCTTTTCTACTTCTGCTTCTATCTCTGTTTCTGCTTTCCCTTTGCAAACTTATTTCTTTCCTTCTGTCTCTGCTTCTTTCTCTATTTCTTCCTTCTCTACCTCTTTCTCTTCTTGACTAACCTGTAATGTTGTAAATAGGTTGTCTTCCATTGTTTGAAGTGGGGTTATCTCACCAAATAACATCATGTCAATATCATGTTTTTGTTGCATCATCTGCAACCAGTCATCATTAGTCAATAAATATTCTTTATCAAAGTTTACATCATCAAGTTGTATTGCTTGATTCAACATATCATTATCAACAAACTCTGTTGTTGTTATCACCAAATTTTCATCATGAACAAGCTCTGTTGCTGGTATCATCAAATCTTTGTTAGCAAGCTCCATTGCTGGAATCAAAAAATCATCATCAACAAACTGTTTTGCTAGAATCATCAAACCTTCGGCAGCAAGCTCTGTTGCTGGAATCACCAAATCTTCGTCAACAATCCATGTTGCTAGTATCATAATATATTTGTCCACTTGTAGCTGTGTACAATGGGGTTCACAAGAATCTTCCTGCTCTCTCTCTGTCTCTTCTGCACTTTATTCATAGCCATCATCCACCTGAGCACAATGGGATTCAACAAATTCTTCATCTCGTTTTAGATCTGCTGGTACAGATCCACCTTCATCTTCAACTTCAATGCTCCCCCTTGTACCAAAACATCTCTCAAGGGTATCCCAAGCCTCCTTGGCTATCTTAGCATCTGAAATCAAGGAAAGTATACTTTCATCGACTGATTCTTTAATGAATTTTAACGCATAAGCGTCTTTTTGCCTCTTTTTTCCAGATCTAAAAATATCTCGAATATCTTTTGTTTTTTCTTTAGCGTCTTGGCTTTTCCCATGACCTTGTTGCTTGACTTCTACAAACAAATGAGTCTACATATGCATCAAATACCTTGCTTCCAAAAACTTAAAAAATTTATGTACTGAGACAATACTTTGACAAAGCTTTCACACTGTCACTTTCTCACAATTTCAAAATTCTTTTTTTTTTTTTTTTTTAATTCCTTTTGTCAACAAAATCTCATCTTCTTTAAAAACTTAAAAATATCTTTTAAAAATTGAAACCCTCTTTTAAATCTACTTTTCCAAAAGAAATCCCTCTTTTAAAAAACTTCACACATGCTCTTTTGGAAAAATCTTTTTTCTTTCTAAGAACCTTTGAAAAATTTAATGTTTTTGTTTTCAAAAAAAAAACTTTAATAAAAAAAATTCTTTAATAAAAGGGATTTCTCCTTTTTTTAAATAAACACTTCAAAAAAAGGCATTTATTCCATTAACACTATCTTTGAATAACACTATCTTTGAATACAAAGTGGTGATTTAAAAAAAATACCTCCATACCTTCATGAATTTTGGGCTATGGATTTTTTGCAATCGCTACTCATTTTAAAAATACACATGATTCAAATACGACCTTCGTATTTTAAAAATCCTTTGAATGACTTCAAACTTTCATGCATACAGTTTCATAATTCCTTTTACACAAAAAATTACCCTAACGCGGATAATGAACTCTTCTCTCACGTGTATCTTAACGCAAGTGATTGCTCTTTGGTCCTGCATTACTTCAAAATCGATATAAGTAATTGGAATTAACGCGACCCTATGCTCTTGGCTCTTGCGTTAGTCTTATGCAGGCTTGCCTCTCCTCTCTACTGCTCCAACTTGGCTCTGTTGCTGCTCTTTGGGGAGGCTTATGCTAGCTAGCTCTGATACAATGAAAATTTGACAAAAGGAGATAGCAAAGAATTGCAGAGAGCACAACGCCACTACATACCATTTATTGAGGAGAAATGTATATTTATACACGTTAGAAATAGCTATGCAGAAATTGAATCTAGAAACTGATTACTAACTAATTTAGAACTAATTCTAAACTAACCGAATGATTAATTCTTTAACAGGTTCAGACTGTTAAATTTTTAAAATAGATCGAGTCGATGGATAAACCACATTCACATTAATCTTTCTTAATTTCTAAATTAATTTAGAAATTTATAATATTTATATTTATGATTTTATCACATTCAAATAATATTCAAAATTGATTTAAATGATATTACTAATATTTACAATATTTAAAATTGATTTGAATGATATCACTAATATTTACAACACTTAAGTTAAAAACAATAATAATAACAACACTTAAGTAAAAACTCCACTTAAGGAAATGTATAACAAAACATAATTTAAAAACTCATGTAGAGTGATGATAAATATTCTTTGTGTAAAACAAGAGCTACAAGAAGAAGATAGTAGCTTTCAACCCTGAACAAGGTTGGAATAAAAAGTTCAGAAAGTGTGAAATGTAATGAAAAGAGTGTCCAAAAGAAGATACATCAAAAGGAGAAAAAGGTGATACATCAAAAGGAGAAGAAAAACGAACAACACGATTAAGTTGAGTGTGCAAAGTCACTTAAATAATGCATGTGAGGAACTGTAGAGTCAAATTTTCGATTTAGGAAACTTGAGGTCATCCATGATGTAGCAACATGGTGAGATTTATTGAAAAAATAATTTTTTTATGCGGCCAACGAGGAGTGAACAAATTGAAACACATGGCAAGGAGGTCATGGAAAACATTAACGTCGGGAATATGATGTAGGACCATCAACCATAGGGAGTGTATTTGTCTTAATACTGAAGAAGGGCAATGTAATTTTCCAAGGTAAAAAGGAAATTCTATCACTTTGTAACTGTTTGGTGTAAAGTCAAGTTTCTTCATTTTAGAAGAATTAGGAATTGTTGTGTTGTTAGTCTGTTGATTTCGTGTTGTTGGTAATGTTGGCATTGATTGATAATCGTTATGATGAGGAAACGTCTTGTCATTAAGTTGATTGATTAATGTTAATAAATGTTCTTGACGTCATTGAAAAAGATGAAAGTGATATGAAGTGAAAAGTATATGATATTAAATGTTAAGGGTGAAAATTGTTAAAATGGAACATAAAATAATAATACAAAAGCTTAAAACTATATGCTTTCATTGTAAAAAAATGTAGATAATAGAAATATGTTTTGTCTCTTTGGAATCATTAATTGAGTTTTCTTATTTAAGTTCTATTCTTTATATTGTAAATTCTATATTTCAGATCTGAAAATGAAGAGACATGTTTTCAACACTTTTATAAGACCAAAAGACAATACCTCTTTCCATATTCTTACAAAGAATACAAACAACCAAGAATTCTTTCTTATATAAGGTACATTATTGAATGGAAATGTGACTTTTGAAGTGAAGTAGTCTACATGAGAAAGTTTATGAGAAGCAGCAGAAAAGGAACAAAGTTGAAGAGGAGAAGCAATGCATATTTGTAAAAGAATTGGCAGCAAAATTTAGGTAATCAACACTTTTGAATTAATATTGTGATTGAGAGATTGAAGTTACTTTCAATGTTGTAACTTGATCAAGAACAATTTCTAGCTTGTTAAGTTAGGAGCTTCCTATAACAACGGTGGTGAAAATTCCATGTAATAAAAGTTAAAAATAATAACAAATATTGATAGGATGTGTGTTCCAAGTTGAATGGTGGGAAAAACATCCTAGTAGGTGTTCATTCAGTTTATTATAAATAAAGAAAATTGGAAAAGCCTTTGGAAATTAATGAGGCATTAATTGGTATTTTATTTTTGAAAATAATGGAATTTAGGAGAAAAGGAAGGTGAAAAGTCATAGGTTGCATGTGTGGAGGAAAATGAATGAAAATAATGGAAAATGAAGAAAATAGACACCTCATTAATAAAAATGCTTCTGAGGATCAGTGGGTAAGATTTTTCTCACACTTAAGTATCTCATTCTATTATCTCTCTCTCTCTCTCTCTCTCTCTCTCTCTCTCTTCAAAACATAGAGTTTCTTGAAGCACTTTGGCATTGGAGCAAGAAAGTCAAGAAAGAAAAAAGGAGGAAGCAAGGAAGGAGGTGTAGGAATAAAGAAGCTACAACAATATTCTTTCCAGGTATTTATTTGCATGTATTATTTACTTGCTATATTTGGCATGCATGGTATTGCATGTGGTTCTTTTATATCATGGCATGGGTTTTGTTAGGTGTGGCACTATTTCCAACCTAGCCTTTCCATTCCCAGATAGCCATGGTGTTATGGAGTTCTCATGTTTAGTTTAGTTGGATTTTTGGATGGATTCGAAGTTGAGTGAGGTGGATATCCAAATGATTATGGAATAAATTCATGTGTTGCCTCCATTTAAGGCCTAGTAATCCAGGTTTGGATTGCAGTAAAGCATGAGAGGTGGTTTTCTCTCCAGCCAGGCCTAAGAATACTAGGTTTGGGATATATGGTAAAGCCTTGAGAGTATCTCTCGGTTTATGTCATAGAGACCCCTGATTCAGACTATGGGTTACGGTAAAGCCCGAGAGACCAGGAGATGGGAAATATCCTCACAGTTTAGTTGAAGAGAATCCAATGATATCAATTCTTGTGTTGGCCTAGTTACCGTGTAGATCATGGTAAATCCAGTTATGATTTGTTTCTTTTGTTGGCTTCGTGATCTGGGATGAGTCACAATAAAGGAAAATTTCTATTGTTGAGGGTGAGGTGGTTTAGCCTCGAGATGTATGGTTGGTTCTTTTGGTTTGAGTCCCACATTCAAGCTTGAAATATGGCATGGGGGTGATTGGCTGAAGAGAGATTTGGTTTTTCCAATCTATGGTGAGGTGGAACTTGGATGTCCCATCTCCAGTTGGTTTTTACACTCATTAATGAGAATCTAATTCCTTTGGTATTTGATGTATAATTTCACTGGTTATTATGTGGATTCTATTGTTGTTGTATGCATGGTATTTTTGTTGTTATTATGTTGGCTATAAGCATTATTTTATCAGTGATGATGTATGGCTCTATCCATGTTTTTACGTCTATATGAGTTCACAATGTATGTAAGGTCAGATAGATTGTATTGCAGATAATTATGTAAGAGAGAAATTCTTCTTAGCGATTCTTAGATAAGTATGAGACCCCTATTCTTAAATATGTTGTTTACACCTCTATATTTAATGTTTGTGACATGTTTGAAAAAATTCCTGTCATGGGTAGAAGGGGTCCAGATGAGTTCTTATTGATGTGATTTCTTCACTATCATTTTTCTATTGTTATTTATCATCCCTTAAGTTTTCATCAAGTTTTGGGGAGTGACCTAGTCTCTGGGTCTGAAAATATAGCTCAAATCTAGGACTCGTAGGCACAAAAATAAGTATTCAGGGCCCTTTCCACTGGCATGTAGTGTTATTAATGCAGATATAGCCTCTTCCCCCTGAAATGAAATTTTGTGTCTACGAGTATGGCTCAAAGGGGGTTAAAATGTTAGTGTGACCCAGGGGTAAGAGGTTGGAATGCTTGGGTCACCTCCTCGAGGTGTTATGGTTGTTGTACAAGGTATGTATGTTGTGTTTTCTATTGGTTCCACTTCCTTAAGGTGACATGGGAGGTTCAATCTCATTATAGTAGCCTCTCGTCGAATGCTTACCCTGGTTGACTAGTTACTTGTGTAGATATGGGAAGGGGGTGTTACAAAGTCGTATCAGAGCATGGTTCAACCCTTAGACTCTAGGGGTAGTGTGTTGGACTTGTTTTTATGTTGGTTTCATATGTGTTTCTCATACCTATTGTGTATGTGTTTGTTGCATCCATTTTTTTATTTTCTGGTGTCGCCATGGAAGGAGTGATGGTGTTCTTTTCAATATGTTGTCATGAGTGTAGGATAGGGTATGTGTTGCTCATGCTTGTATATTTTTCATGCACACTTTCTTACATATTGTTACACATTGTACATGGATTTATTTCTTATTCTTGTGCTACATATTGGTCATGCTTCAATGTTATCAGTGTATGCTTTATTGTGTGATGTCATATGTTGTTGGTCGTTCATGATTGGTTATACATTTCAAGTGGCTCCATATGCTAAAGTTTGCATTGGTTCAATTGAATTTCTTGTGCATAAGGTCATTGTGGGCAATTAGGTCATCATGATGATACTGGTATGTTATGATGCTAATGTTTTGGCTAAGATAGAGCAGGAGATGCAAAATCATTAAAGTGATTTTCCAACAATGGACTTTGGGGTAAGATCATATCATGATACAAGTTGGTATGCTTGACATGGAGGTATGTGATTCATGGTTGTTATAAGAATTAGGGTTACTTATATATTTCTCATTCTATTATTATTATGGTTACATATATGATAAATGTGAGTTGATCAGCGTAGTCATATGCATTATGGTTATGTGTATGCCTTTCATTCTATTTATTTTATGGTTACATACCTCATAGTTGTTAGTTAACTAGTGCAATCATTGGTAGATGCATTGGTTAGTCAAGAATGGTATTAATGGATCATTATGTTATATGTTGTTGATGAATATGCCATATGTTAACTTCTAGTTAGCTCAATGATAATGTTATATGTTATTGATGAGCTTGTATGTTAACTTATTGTTGTTATATGTTAGTTAACTTGATGATTAGGGTTATAGAATTAATATATTGATGTTATATGTACAATGCTAAATTGGATTTGTCTAGGAAATGGTTAGGGTTATGACACTCAGGTATGAGTTGACTTGATTTTGCTATTATTTCATACTAATCTAGGTTTATTGTGCATATGTGCTTGTTATGTATGAATGACAATTTTTTATGAGCTTATGATGTGAACTATGTTAGTTAGTTCTTAAAAGGAGAGTCCATACACGTGAATTAGCTTTCAAAATAGAGGAATAACCTATTCTGAGTTTTTTAATAACCCTCGGAATAGTTTATTGCTCTAATTTGAATGTTAGTTAGTTAGTGTTATGGATATCATGAGCTTATTTAAGGTTGAGCTTATATGTTGTGAAGTATATCATGCTAATCTAGATTGATTGTGTAGACAAGGTAACTTCCCTTAAGATACATTAAGGTATGAGCTTGCTCATGTCGTCTACTTTGTACATGAATGTTTGATTATGTCATCTTCTTGGTGTTTGAGTGTTGGTGTCTATTATGTCATATATTTATTGTTGAATGTTTGATTAATCACATGATATGAGTATGTGTCTATAAGATGTCATGAAGAAATTATTTTTTCTTAAAATGGTTGTATTAACGTAATATGTGTTGAGATAGCTTATGTGTACTTGAGTATAAGTAGTTGGTACTTGTAGTATTGTGATTTTGACTACTAGTTCATTATCACATGATTGTTAGTCTTGGTAGAGGATGATTTTAGCTAATAGATATGATATATGAATATTTGTAACATGTTATTGACATGTGTAAAAAGTTGCAGGGAAACATGCTTGGTATTAGCATGACAAGGTAACAGTTTATGTGTTTATATAACTAACAATGGGTCATGTGATAGCTCATAATAAAGACCCAATTGTAGCAAGGTAAATGGTAAAAGAAACGAATTGGGTAATGATTCCTTTGGCTCTATTGGAAACCCTAATTCCAAATGAAGGAGTTCATTGCATGCAAGAAGTATTCTTACACCTAATATTGTATGGAATTATTTGGATATGTTTTATATTTATGTAAATGTATTTGAAAGATATAACAATTGGTTTCTAGTTATGGATAGATTCACCAAGGGATTGGAGTCCCTTGAGAGATGATGTGTGTATGTGTTTATATACAAGGACACATGTTTGGCACAACACTGTAAGATAACTAGTATTTTTTTATGTTTATTTAGGCACTAATAGTTATGTGTTTCGGGAAGTATGATATAGGTATTGCATGGAAAGATACCACCATGAAATATTGGAGAAGTCTTGGGTTGAAATTTCCTTGGGAAGCATTGGGAACCATGTGACTGAGTCATGGTTTTTGTTTCTACATCATTTTATTTTGGCCTTTTCTGATTTTTTGAGGTTCATTTGTGGTTTTGTTTATGTCTCGTGCAAGGCCTTGCCACTTTTCTTGTAGTTTGGTATTTATTTATTTTTCATGGTATTATTCTTGCTTTCTCTTGTTCATTCCTTTTATGTTTTGAGAGTCTTGGGAATTGGTTGGGAAAGAGGAAAGTTGAGGGAGCTCGGAGAGATTTGTGTGGTACCCAATAGGTAATGAAAGACTTAGATGAAGCTTTATGCATGTATAAGGGTAGTTCAAGGTAAGAATATGACGATCAATTGGAATGGTTGGGTCCATTGTGGTGAATGGACATCGATAGTACGTACATGAGAAACGTAACCAAAAAGTTAAAGAAAATGGATCTGAGGTTTTAGATACCTTGGCTATGTTGGGAACTATTGTTCTCAATGTTTTTCATGTTGTGCACGAATAAATCAAGTTTTCTTAACATAGACCCTTGATATCTAGCAAGTGTGTTACGGGCATGATTATGCTGATGTTTATATATGTATATATGTATGTATGTATTTCATGTCTGACAGGGTGACCATGGGTCAAGATTATTTAATGCTAATATTTATATGTATATATGTATGTCATTGTATGACATGATTATGATTTTTCTATACTAATGATCATAGACATGTACCTATGTATGTATCTATGTCATTGTCTCACAAGGTTGTCAAGGATCATCTTTGCGGAGGAACAATTTCTTATGCAGGTGAACAATATGAAGAGGTTCTTGGTCTTATGAAGAATCAAAGGGTAAGAGTAACTCTGACATATCTATGAGGTAAGTATCATGTAGATATGATTTAATTTTATAGGCTTGTACTATTCCTATGTCTATGTTATGGTAGGTAATGCCGAGAGGTACATCAAAGAAGTGGAAGTAGTGTGACCTACCACATGCTAGGATAAGTATGGATAGTGGAAAGAAATTAAAAGCAAGGTTTCTTGTGGGGTCAATGTGTGGTATATGGATGTGCAGTAATACTACTATGTCTATGTTGTGCATGTTGTATATTCAGTGATTGTACTTATGGTGATGTGTACCTATAACATATGTAGTATTGTGTACATATGATGTTATATGTTTGTTTTCTATAAGGTGTTTTGTATATATTGCATATGCAGTGCTAGGTATATATGGTGTTATGTACACACTAGATATGCGGTGCTATGTACATACTGTACTATGCGCATGTTGGATATGTAGTGTTGTGCACATATGTTGATGCGCGCCTGTTGGACATGTAGTGATGTTTACGTATGGTGCTATGTACATGTTTTATATGAAGTGCTATGTACATAAGGTGTTGTGTGCATGTTGTACATATGGCGATATGTACATATGGTGTTTTGTGCATGCTTTTATATGTGGCGATGTGTGCATGTGGTGTTTTGTACATGTTGTACCTGTGGTGTTGTATGTAGGTGGTGTCATGTACATGTCATGCATGTGGTGTTGTGTACATGTTGTGCCATGTACATATGATGTAGATGGTGCGGTGTACCTCTTGTATTGTGCACACATTGTAAATGTGGTGTGATATACATTTGGCATTGTTTACATGTTGTGAAGGTGTTGTTGTGTACATGCGATTGTAAAAATTTCTGAATATTACCTACACAGAAACCCTACTTTTAAATCTTGATTTAATTCTCCTACTTAGACAAGTTATTAATATGAAATAATAAAAATTAACATCAAAGTAAACACATTAACAGTCTACACAGATACAGATCTAAACTGAATACATGAACAATGACAAAGTGACACACCAAATTGTTTGGACAACTATCCTTGGAAAAACCCAATGTGGTAAAGCTGGTCTTCTAGATGCTAAATGGTTTTATTATTAAGTAAAATATAAGTACAACAAATCTGGGCACCAAACAAGTTAACCCGGTAGAGAAATAAGAAATCTGCAGCAATACCTTTGTTCCGGAGATATAAAAACTAATTGATTCACACCCTCAAATGGGATTTACAGAACTCAACCCTTTTCAGTCTTCAGAAACCCCAACACTTCTCTAAAGCCCTCTGCATTATCTTTGATAGACTGCGTCAACCTGTGAAATACTTAGGAAGGGCCTGCATCACCCCAGACTAGGTTATGCTACCTCTGCATTGCCCTGGCTGGGCCTGCGTCAGCCCTAATGGCCTCTTGATGCCTCTGCGCTAGCCTTTATGGGCCTGCGTAGGACCGAAAGCCTATGTGTTTCATAGCTGCTGCGTAGCTCCTGCTCCCTCTACGTCGTTGATTTTTTTGCTTCTCTACCTCTTGCTGCACTCTTGGCCTCAGATCAGATCATCCCTTTTTACAGTACAACCCCTCACTGCAGTTGAAACACTTCTAGAAATTCTTAGCAAACAACGCCCTATAATTCTAGCTTAGTATTAGTTCTCTACCGCTGTGTATGTCCTCCAAGTGACCCTAAGGCTTTCCTTTATAATTTTCTCATTGGGAAACCAACAACCATGATCTAATCTCAAATCGATCGCTAATATTAAAACAAAGCTTGATCTGAGTGACTTAAGTCATTTCCATCACATGTTTAAATTAATTACCTTTATTCTTTTAATTTTTCTAAGTTAGAATTAGGGTCCTTAATTAAAAAGAATGATTAATTAATTTTATCTTAAACATGATGGAATTTCTCAAATCCCTTTCTGGGTCTTGTAGATCTCATGTACTCTACTCCCTTCGCAAATTTTGGTAACTAGAGCACATCTAATGCTACCCCAACACTCAAAAATATCAAAACTCCCTCTTTGCGAGGAATGTTCTCTACCACAACACTTCACCCAGAAGTTTTACACTGATATCTGGTGTGGGTCTTCGCGGTGATGCCTGGCCTACTGCCCTTCATCACTGTATTATTACTGGTCTCTTATACTGCTCCCCATGATGTTGCAACTGCCACAGTTGCCACATCCATACTAGAGTTCCCTCTCAATCTGCTGCATCGTGCTGCCAACTGTTACACTACAACTCAGTTGCGGAGAGAAGAAACTAAAAAGTCTTGCCCAATATTTGACAGACAAATCATTTGGGATGCATATTCATCACTAAAGCTCCATAGGTTGTTGTCCCATGCTATCATATGGAGGTTGTTTCACAGCTATAGCTCTACACTGTTGTTGAGGGCTGGAGAGTGACTTCCTCAACATTAGGGATTCCACCCGGTCAGGAGCTTAAAGAGACACCTTTTCCATTGAAATTTTGGGTCATATTGGGGATATAGGGACCAGTTTCCCATATAAGAAAGAATTTATATAGAAATGGAGTAAAATAAACACGAATCGAGTGATCTATTCTAATTATAACATAAATAAAACTAAATCTAACTACTTCCCCAGATTTGACTGATTTACATGATTATGGAATAAGATTTCATAAGCATGAAACAATATAGATCATCAAATAGTAAATGAATATAAGCACGTTACAGAAACTAAATCGATGTAATTGATTTAGTTGATGAACAACATTAATCATATAACAGCTCTCTAAGTCACTCATCTGACATCATTAATTCAATACATTTTACCAATAGTAATAAGAATATATCATTTCAATGATTATCAGAGAAAAAACAATAGATATAAACAAGTTTACTAAAATCTTAGAAACATAGAACGATTAATACACATATAATAATACCTGTGGCATCATAGCTTCGTTCTGAAAAGATATCCTCTGGGATCAGAATTTCAATTAGATACTTCTATTGAAACAATAGTGTAAGTTCCAAAAGCCTCTTTCTCAAAAATTTGGACCCCTTTTGAAATGCATGAAAGGGGTTTAAATACTAATTAATATTACAAAAATAGAAGACTTGTGAAATAATTATTCTAATATTAATCTAAACTATAAACTAAAAGCTAGGAAATTAAAATGCATAAGTTATAACAGTCTCATGACTGTTTCTCAGATCCACACTCTAATTACTCCTGGAGTTGGCATGCTTTGATGATATAATCGAGCTGTGGGGGGGGGGGGCGGTGAATTGGTTTCATTCTCTTCTGGCCCATGAATATTGCATCATTGAGTGCTGGAAGAAGCTGAAATGCAGGGCTTGAAAGACACCTCAGAACTCCCAACTGATTGTGAGGTTTGATGAACAAGTACCAGTAAATTTCCATGTTTACCTTTGTCAAGTTTTCTATGTCAATAGCCTTTCTGTTTGACGTTTCTTTCCAATATACTGATTTCTGGCATGGTGTCTTTTGGTATTTCTTGGATAAGATTGGCTTGTAGGAGAGAATATTTTATGTACTCAAAGATTTTTGAGCACATATTTTTAGCTATGATGATAGCTAATTCAACACTTTTCATTTTCATATCTGAATTTCCAAATATTATATCTTTCATTGATTCTTCAACATGAGGAAGATTAGTTTCTCTTCCTTGTATATTGTCTCGCCAATCTATATAATTTGACAACTTATCATCAGTCTCTTCATAATAAATCCTCAAATTAGAAATATGAGCGACTAACTGATCACATGTCTTAATTTTCTCTTGAATTTGTTTGTATTTTGAAAGAAAATTTTTTGTTGTTTTACCAGTAATGTTTCCAGTTCTGTTGCTTATTTTTTTACCTCATTAAGTTATGGTTTCTCTTGGAGGTTTTGAATGTTCTTCTGTAGCTGATGAACTATTACATCCTTATCTTTAATTTCATTTTCGAATTTGAGTTTGAGATGCTGAAATTCCTATTGTAGATTATTAATACTTGATTACAACTCCTGCTCAATCTTTTGTTTTTCATTAAATAAACATTTCTCCATTTGAGAAATTTTCTGATCTTTCTCCATAATTAATGACTCAATATTTGCTACCTTATGAATCGTTGCATCTGCATAAGGACCTGCAAACTGAGATAATTTTCTAAGTTATTTTCCTGGACCAGATTGAGTTCCTTTCGAAAGGACTTGCATTGATATCATTGTTACACAGCAATTTGTCACCGTCCCTGCAATCCCCCGTCTCGTACATTGGAGGGCTTATTCTGTGACCTGTGAGTAGTGACATGACCGGAAACCACTTTCATGGCATCCCCCTAGACAAGGACATTCATTCCCCTGAAGACAATTCCTTGTGAAAAATCCTAACAATAGTCTTTTTTGCCTTTGCGCGACTATCTAGTTCAGTACTGGCGCCAATGGGGGAAATCCTCCAAAGAAGACGCGCCAGCTGGCACACTGTCTCAGTGTTCTACCTGCGCCAGGCTTATTAAGGAGTGTTTTTAAAAAATAAATGGCGAAATATTGACTCCAACCAATTCCTGAACTAGTATCTAAATTGATTTGGGAGTTTTGGCTCCAGATCTCCATGTAGAGGAAGTGGTTTTCCACCTCTAATGGAAGCTTCCTCGAGGATAGGGCCAATCCCATGATTATAGGGATCCCAACTCCCCTTCCACCATCTATATAAGCTTTCCATTTTCCTTTTGCAAGCTAGCCTTCAAGAGCCCTCAATAGCCTAGAGAATGCTGAAAGAGCCTTGATAGTCCTCATAGAGCCAAATCAGTAGCAAAGAGATTATTGTCAAGACAACCGAAGAGAGAGGCTTGTCCCATTCCCGACAAGCTTTATCGAGACATAATCCATTGTCGATCTGCCGAAGGAAGATTCAGCATCAGAGCCAGGTTGTATCTTTCTCTGTATTTATTAATGATAAATGATTTTGGTTATGGTTCCACTCATATGTTCATACTTTGTGATTATGGGTTGTATCTTCTCTGACTAATACATAATTGCATATATTTGGTTTTACGCTTGTGTGTTTGTTGTGTTTCTTGTATGTGAAGGTGTTAGATCGTGCCAAGTGGGAGAATTGTGATCTGTCGGGGCAAGGGAACTGGAGCGCTATCTTTTCCACGAACAACAACGTTGGACTTGAGGTATGCCTTTCTCGCAATTTGGTCTATTGCAATTAGGAACTTGCATCTTTGCGTGATACGATTGTCGCTAGACCCGATCTGGGCTAGTAGGGATCGCCTCTGTCCACAAAGGGGATTTACCTCTCCAAAAAACTGGTGACTCCACTGGGGAGAAGTTGATTTGAGTAGTGTATTTTCCTTTCGATCGATTCTTGACTTTGCTTGCTTGATCAGCTCTTTTGGCTTGCTCTTTTCATGTGTTAAATTTTTGTTTAGGTTCACCATCACTAGTCTGTTTCTTGGATTTCTCTTTTTTATTTTTACATAGTAAACTCGATAGGTGCGCTTATTAGCCTAACAATCACGCCAATTAGTGCATATTTCCAGTTTATTACCCGTGCCAATGTTTTTCTGGCACTAGTTGCAGCCTAACAGTCGTGCCAATTCTGTAAGGTGCTAAGGTTTGCCCGGGCTTGAGCTTTCTGAGCTTGATCTGTGATTTTGGTTTCATTTTTACAACTGCCTGAGTGTTCTGGAGCTGTGTTTGACTAACTGTGGCCTTCATCCTTTGGTTTTTAGACCTCTTCTATCGATTTTACATTCTAGCCCTAGGGCATCTAGGTGCTATAGTGTGTCTAGCCTCTCGTGGGAGTTTTTCATTTCTATCTGTTCAGTCAACTTTGTGATTGATTCTCTGCATTCGTTTGGTGGTTGTCTATCATTTTGTTGCGTTGTTTGAGTGATTCGTTTCTTCCTCATTCGAATTTTGCCTTGTCTCGTTTTGGGCCTAGATTACATGGTTCATTTGAGTCTTTGGGTTTCTTTTTGTTTTGAGGGATTTTTTTGTCAATTTGAGGTCTGATTGTGTGTTTGCATTGAGTGAAACTTGCTTATTTTTACTCCTTTGCTATCACTTCTCAAATTTCTCGTTTCATTAGTTTTCATTTGTTTTAGTGCATTTTTCTCTCGAACACTGAAAATACAAAAAAAAAAATCTCTTTTGCTCTTGATTAGTTAATGCAAATTGAATTTTTTCCGTGTTATTAATGATTTATAACTCTGAAAGAAAATCTTTTTAGTTTTCATTAGCTTGCATTAGAGATATTAGTGATTGTTTTTTGGTCATTTTGTTATTATATGAAAAGCTCTTAACTCTCTCGTAATTAGCTTTCATCGAATGAAATGATATACTATGTCATGTAGTGTGCATTTAGGAGATTTTGAGACATAACACTCGCTAGCGCCTGGAAATTGAAACATAATTGAAGATTAACATTAAAATTTATTCAATTTACATTAAGGAAGCATTGAAACCTAACGAAATATATTTAGAGGTCTAGACTAGTGATGTGTTCCAGGGTCATTAAACCTAGTAGCTGTCGTTCACCTCTTGGCTTTAGACAGTGCTAGTACAAACTTGTGCTCCCCGTACCATCGGGTATATAAAGGGAGACCCCACTAGGTTGCTATCCTTTATCTGTAGGAAGCCTAGTCTGCCGCCCTATACCCATGATACACCGGACATAGCATTCGGGGAGACTACCTGCACGTACATTAAGTCCCTGGTCATTTCTCTTTCATTTGATCACCAAGGTGTATATTGCAGTTCACGGATATATGGTACACCCATTTACCTAGATTACCAGAGTAGTCATTTTGATCTTTTCTGACTCATGAAATTTGAAAGGATCATCAAGCGCTTGTCCTTTCACGCTTGTTTCCAATATGAAAGAGATAGAGTCACCTTTTGCCTATTTCTTCACTCTTAAAAGATGAAATAGCAGAGTTTTGTTTCAATGTTTTAAAAATTAACTGCCCACGAAATATTCCTGGTTAAAGTTAGTTTCCTTAGGGTGTTGTTTTAAGTTGTTTCTGATGGCAACTTTTCTGAAGTTCACCAGCCAAGGAATCCCCTCCGATGGGAATCCAGGTCCTTTTCCTCCTTTTGGAAATGTTGGCACTCCTTATATGGCGACGTTGTCCCTTCCTGGGTTAACTGTTGGGTTGCTTGTTTGGTTTTTTCAACCTCTGTGGTCCCAAATGTCTTGATCTTTGTTCAACCATCTCCTCCACCTAAACAACATCATGTTGATTCCAACGTGGACCTCTCCCCTTCTTTGCCTGTTTCTCCATCCTCCTCTTCTACTTCGCCTGGTGAAAGTCTGGATTCGATTAACCAGTTGGCTGAGAAGAAGAAGAAGACAAAGAAGAAGAAGTTTGATAAAGGAGAGGCTAGCTTTGCGGCTATTGCACCTAAGAAGCCTTCCATTGATAAACCTTCCAACCCTTCGTGGAAAGTCAAATTCCCTTGCATGTTGTGCACAGGAAACCATCTTCTTTGATACTACCTTGTCATTCCCAAGGTGCTCTAAGCATGGTCCAATGGTCGTCTGTCGTTGCCTTTGGCTTCTGGGAGTCAGGTTGGGGGCACGTCTTCAACTGGTGCTGGTAAGGCTCTTAAGAAGCAGGGTAAGATTACCAATACTTATAAGTTATGTGGGGGGCACCATGCCATTCACCTTTGTCTATATATGGATGAAGCCAAGCAATTTTTGGAAAACTCAGTTGTTTCTACACCATGCCTTCCAGCTAGTTACAAACAGTTTTCTTTGAGTCCTCCACCAGCTGATCCTATGATTGGTCAAAAGTCATCCTTGGTCGATCCCGCTCCCTCAAAAATTCAAATTCAGGAATCCATCCTCGACCAACCATTGGTCGTGGGATCAGTTGAACTTGCCCCTTCTGCGGTGCACCAGGTCTTTTCCGTTGAGAGTGGACCTCACATCCCTCAGGTTATTCTTGTTTCCTCAAATTCCTCGGACTTGGATAAATATTCTCCTGTCCCTATACCTCAAGAAGCTGCTCCTCTACCTCTCATGATGGAGGTCCCAGAGAATACTCCTCTCGCCTTCGAGATGGAGGTCATGGAGGATGCTCCTTCTTCTTCCATAACACCAGAGGAAGACCATCTTGGTTTGATGGTAGCCCCTCTGAGTAGTTTGGTTGCTTCCTTTGATTGGAATCGATTTCTGAGATACTGCCTTCCATCTTATGTGCCTTTCGAGATACCGGTACAGGCCTTTGGTCTGGTCGTACCCAGCACCATTATAGATGAAGGCGTGTATGTTAGTATTTTATCCTCAACTACTTGGAAAGATTTTGGTTCGCTGCCGCTTGTGCCTGTTATGTAGAATCTGTTGGCTTTTAACAAAAGAACTAGTCAACCGTTAGGGATCCTTCCAAGGTTACATATTACTTTGGGAGGTCAAACCATCCATATGGACGTGATGGTTGTTGCAGGCCCCTTAGATTTCAATCTGCTCTTGGGGCACCATTACACCTATGCCATGGGAGCGCTTGTCTCCTCCCTTTTTCGTGTGGTAGAGTTTCCACATGAAGGAGGGATCGTGACCATTGAATAGCTTTCGTTCTTTGGTCCTGATGTGGCAACTAACCCGCCATCATCCCTTCTTGGTTTTTATCCACCCGTTGTATCTGCCCCACCGTAGGTCATCTATGTGGTTACCTACCCCGTGCCTGTACTCAGTGATTGTGTTGTTGTGCATCAGGTGCTGGGGGCATTGGTTAGTTGTCTTCAGAGCACAGTTCGTTTTCTTGTGTCAATCTCCTTAAAAAATGAAACAAGCGCTTCAGAGCATGGTTCCTTATCTTGTGTCAAGCTCCTTAAAAAATGAAACAAGGTTGTCAGAGCATAGTTCGTTTTCTTATGTCAAGCTCCTTAAAAAATGAAACAAGCTCCTCAAAGCAGAGTTCGTTTTCTTGTGTCAAGCTCTATTAAGGATATTTATTTTAATGTGTCAACCTCGTTAAAACAATGAAACACGTTCTGGTTCAATTCGAGTCTTTGATCAGATCTCGTAAAATCCCAGTTGAATATGCCTCTTGATCTCGTAAATTGAACCTTCACTCCATCTTCCTTTCATATGGATTGAAGCTTGGGGGGTATGTACCTCGAATTGAGTCACCATGCTAGAGGCATGCTTAATTTTTCAAGCATAGTTTGTTTCCATTTCAAGCTTCTGTAAAAATGAAACCGGTTTCAAGCATAGTTTATCTTTGTTTCAAGCTTGTGTAAAAATGAAACCAACTTCAAGCAGAGTTTCCTGATTTCAAGCTTGTGTAAAAATGAAACCTTTCTCATTTTACCTCTTGTGATTGCCATTTTATCAGCCTATTTTTTCCATATGAGCCTTGTTTTTCTCACTCCATCGTCACTATCTGCTTGGCCAATCATATGCCTTCACTTGGTTGTTTCACCCATTCCTGAGGAACCATTGCAATGAGTGGTCTTGTTAGCTAGCCTCTTAACCTTTACTTGTTCTGAGCAGTTCCACCATTACCAAAACCAATTGCTACCCTTTATACCACTCGTTCCTCTAGGAGGAGTCAACGTTCAGCTCTTTTCTAACTCTTAAAAACTGAAAAATATTGCCGAGTCTCTTGCCGTTTTGATCTCGTTAAATTGGCTGCGAAACGACATCTACCCAGTATACATGTACCCCTTTTTCGGTTTGGGACAGATTATTTATGAAAAAGGAATACCCTAGCCTATTGCGACTAGGAGGTTTTCTCAGACATAGTTTTCTACCTTCTCGGATCTGAGGAAATATTTACAAAAAGGGACTTTCGGAGTTT
Organism: Pinus albicaulis; assembly: GCA_034641835.2. Lineage (NCBI taxonomy): Eukaryota > Viridiplantae > Streptophyta > Pinopsida > Pinales > Pinaceae > Pinus > Pinus albicaulis. The sequence goes on from CM076584.1 coordinate 1,388,262,752, forward strand.
AATTTTCCTCTATCTTTTCAAACTCTCTAAACATGAAAAGACACCGAGTTCTTCCTTTGTCAGACTCGTTAAACTCTGATGACATTGGATTCAGTCGTAATGACGATCTTCGAGTTCCTCCTTCCTAGGCCTCGTTAAATTTACTAGGATGGATTCGTCTGAAGGATGAACTTATATGACAAGCATATGGTATCCTCTTCAAGCTTGTGTAAAAATAAAGAGGTACTCACCAGAAATGGTGGGGAAAAATGGAACTAGTATCATCATCGTGTTGGAAGTATGTCGCTCTTGAACATGGCACTTGTATGCATTCGTGTCGGATTGGGGACATCTCATCTCGATCTCTGTTTTCCTTCATGGGTTTGGGTAATCCATTTTGACCTCTCATCTTCTCTTTGTCTCTTCATCATGACCTCTAATCTTTTGATGTCAAAATACTGCCACATCCACTGTCGTTCCGCCGATATGTTCAAGAGAAGTTAACCTCTGCAAAGTTTCAACCTCCCTCTGATTCTCATTTGATCCTGATTCACAAACATTATTTCCCTCTGTCTCACGTCGATGATGTGGGAAACACTATGGCCACTTCCTGTCGACTTCAGCTCATTATCTAGGAAGCTGATATAGAGACTCCCTTTCAGTAACTTGGAGCCTGCATGCCTTAATGGCAGGTTCTTCACATTCGACACAAGGTTTTCATCATTGACCTTCGATTGAGTGATTCTACAAGTGTTCGACGTCAGCTCACTGTTCACATTCCGTGGATTGTACCTATAGCACCTTGAGGACCATTGTCACTATTGGTGGTAGCTCTCGCGTCTGTTAACAACTTTCATCATTGGCTGGTAATCAGGCGATGTTCTTGCATGTTTGATTTTAGCTCACTTATTCGCATGCTTGAAATTGTACTTTTTTCGGGTCGAGATGGAGCGCAAGACCCTGGATTTTGTTTGCTACAATCCAGGCTATGATTTTGTGGATTATTATGATTCGTCATTGGATGGCTACAACCATACCTGAGTCTATTTATCGATCCTTACTGGATGGTTGCGTCCATGCCTTGGATATTGATTATTGTATACCCTGTTATGGATGGCTACGCCCATACCACATTTATCATGTATTTGAGATATTAGTTGTACTTGTCTATGAAGGTTTTTCAACGGCAGTGTTTTCAGTTCGACATGTTCTCGTAAAGAATTTCACCCCTCTCTCTCTCTCGAGCCTCATGCTTTAGGGGAAATCTGTTACACAACAATTTGTCATCGTCCCTGAAATCCCCCGTCCTGCACATTGGAGGGCTTATTCCGTGACCTATGAGCAATGACATGACCTAAAACCACTTTCATGGCATCCCCCTAGACAAGGACATTCATTTCCCTGAAGACAATTCCTTGTGAAAAATCCAGAAAATAGCCTTCTTTGCCTTGGTGCGACTATCCAGTTCAGTACTAGCGCCAATGGGGGAAATCCTCAAAACAAGGAGCGCCAGCTGGCGCACTATCTCAGTGTTGTACCCACGCCAGGCTTATTAAAGAATATTTTTTTAAAATAAATTGTGAAATATTGACTCCAACCAATTCCTAAACTGGTCTATAAATTGAGCTGGGAGGTTTGGCTCTAGATCTCCATGTAGAGGAAGTGGTTTTCCACCTCTCATGGAAGCTTCCTTGAGGATAGGGCCAATCCCATGATTATAGGGATCCCAACTCCCCTTCCACCATCTATATAAGCTTGCCATTTTTTTTTTGCAACCTAGCCTTCAAGAGCCCTCAATAGCCTAGAGAATGCTGAAAGAGCCTTGATATTCCTCATAGAGCCAAATCAGTAGCAAGGAGATTATTGTCAAGACAACCGAAGAGAGAGACTTGTCCCATTCCCGATGAGCTTTATCGAGATGTAGTCCGTTGTCAACCCACGAAAGGAAGATTCAGTGTCCGAGCCAGGTTGTATCTTTCTTTGTATTGATTAATGATAAACAACTTTGGTTATGGTTCCACTCGTATGTTCATACTTTGTGATTATGGTTTGTATCTTCTCTGAATGATACATAATTACATATATTGGGTTTTACGCTTGTGTGTTCGTCATGTTTCTTGTATGTGCAGGTGTTCGATTGCGCCAAGCGGGATAATTGTGATCTGTCGGGGCAAGGGAAATGGAGCGCTATCTTTTCTATGAACAAAAACATTGGACTTGAGGTAGACCTTTCTCGCAATTTGGTCTATTAAAATTAGGAACTTGCGTCTTAGCATGATATGATTGTTGCTAGAACTGATCTGGGCTAGTAGGGATCACCTCTATCCGCAGAGGGGATTTACCTCTCCAACAGTCGTATCCATAGGTAGTTCTAGAGAATATTGCATCTTTCATTTCTTCTTTGACCTAGATACAACAGATTTGTGACAGATTTGTGATTTGGACTGTAAAATAAATCCAATGGAGGTATCTCTTCAATCTTCAGTATTATTTTTGTTGTTGGGAAAGAAGGGATGATCTCCATATCTTGGGCCAATGTTTCTCCTTGTTTCTCCTCTATATCATTGAGCTTCAGTATCTAATTTTTTTCAAGAGAAATTTTAGAAACCTATGCAATAAATGAGATTTCTCGAATTTCTCCTTGATGTTTGGAGTCATCTAGATTAGAAGAAACTTTTTGAACACTTTGTTCACCTGTATGAATTGATGTTTTTAGAGTATCTTTAGTAGGGATAGTTTCTGGAAAAATAGCACTATTATTAGTAGGAGTATCAGTATTAGATAATTCTTTATCAAAAATTTCCCAGTCTTAAATAAACTTCTCTTCCTGTGGAATATCTACAATTTTTGGTTCTGGTACTGGTTCTGGTACCTGAACTGGAGGAATCATAACTGAAATTTGTTCTGCTTCTGGCACTTGCCTATGGAACATGTATTCTGGAAGATGAGAATTCCTTTGTTTTCTATATTCTTTAAATCATATAAAATCTTCTAGACTAAACCTTTCGGTTGCTATTTTATGAACCCTTGAAAATTCTGGGGTTGACTGGAACACATCGTCGAATTTATAAGGCTCGCTTGGAAACATCCGCAGCTTAACTCGATTCATTATTTCTCTAGAAACACCAGATCAATAATAACTTTTGTTTGGTAGAATTGGAGAATTGAAGGGTTTTAATCAATCAATTTCAAGACATGCATGCTTGAAATTGTCGAGAGTATATGACCCACATGAAATAGGAAAAGTTGGCCAAATTGTCTTTTTGGCATCTTTCAGAAGTTTAGTCAAGCCATTACCTACAGTCTGATAAGAAATTTCCTTACCCAATAATTTGTCCTAGTATATATAAGGGTAGGACATGAGGGTAAGAAAGACTTCTGAAAATTCAGATGTATGTGTAAAATTATTCACCAATCCACCTTCATATAGGCTTGAGACTTATCTTAGCTTCATGGGTGACTCTAGGAATTTTTCTTTCGAAAATGACTTTATAAAATGGGTGCATTATATCATTTCATGTTTTGAAAATATGAGACTGGTATTTTGATTCCCACGGGAATTGTAACTCTAAAAAGATGGGGGTTTTGACTTCTCTGGTCCATTTCCACCCTAATGATAGAAATTCAATAGAAAAAAAGACAACATCTATGATAAAAGAAATCATATAAAAAGGAGTGACTATACTAGATGAGAGATTACGATTTTCTCTATAGACAGTGATACATCTAATCAAATTATCAGACATAATATTAGCCCAATCAAGAATATAGCCATCAAAAGTTTCTTCTATCATGGGTGCCCAATCTTCTTTAAACTTGGTTGTATCTATAGACCCAAAAAGACAAAACATCATTGCACCAATTTTTGAGAATGGGGTTTTAATAGAAACTACTAAGTACATACTTGTGTCCTCGCGTTTATGGTGATTAGGATCATTTCTCGAATATTTGATTACATTTGCAGGGTGTTCATTCTCTCATATGAATTCTTGAACAAACTAGTTGTCATATTTCTTCTCGGGCTATCAAAATTTATACATATTGTTCAAATCTAATAGCCTGAAAGAACCAATGAATATTCGGCTTCTGGTAAAAAATTGTCTATCTAGAATATCCACATGATCCAGCACCCATTTTACTAAGTCAGTGTTTTGCACCATTTTAGGACGGGCAGCAATTCTGTGAAGAAAAGAGTTAGCTGCGTCATATCATGAGTCTGAATCCGTGAATGCAGAATCATGAGCTATAGTTGTTTTATTCAAAATTACTTATGGATTTTTGTTCTCAAACAACTAATAGATCCCGTCCTTGCTAGAGGAACAAATTTTTCAGTTGTATGTTGTGTCTCAGATTAAAGGATCCACCTCGTTCTTTTCCTCTTGTTGAACAACTAACTAAGGTTAGGTGGCAGACTTCCTTCGTGATTTAATCAACCTAGACATAATTTTATGCTTAATTTTCTAGAATTACACTATTGAAAGAAAACCAAACAGGGTAAGCTAATACTATGTCAAATTTTGTTAATTGTCGTATCAATTTAACTCATGAATAAAGGGAGTCGTAGGTATTAAATATGAAATAATTATAAAATTGATTGCAAACCTTGATATCATAAAAACACCTGAATTATCATTAAATTGATAGAATGGTTTCGTATGAGATTGACGGTTGTTATCTTATGAGGATATGTAGATTGGCCTTTTCATGATTAGCGAATTTTTGGCACCTTAAAGAAATGTGCGACATGCGAAATGTGATACAGCAATGAATTTTATGACAGAATGCGATATCAGGATACGTTAGATGAAAAAATTCGATATCAATAATCATTACTTGACAAAATTCAATGTTTCACATATTGGCAGTTTCCTTTTTTGCATATTCGTGTTTCACTATTTCGGATATCAACAATTTTCTATTTCGGCATTTCACATTTCGACGATTTAATTCCCTCTCTTGTACTCTTAGCCTTTATGTGTTCATTAAATCATTTTTTTATGATTTTCTTATGTTTTTTTAAAGAAATATAAAACTTAGTCTAAAAATTGAATTTTAAGTTTTATTTCTAATTAAATGAATCTAATACTAAAATTTTCAAAAGGGTGCCATTATTCTTTCTAAGCTATTATACTAGAAAAATGGGGAGTTGTTGTAATACTGCAACAATTGGTGACACGATGAATCCAGAATCTTTCATAAATATTAATACTTAAAAGATAGTATTATAGGAAATTTATAAGTGATTGAAATCTATCTTTAATATAGGTAAATTTTATCTTTAAATAACCAGATTTTACCTGAAAATTTTCTTTTTTTTGTTGTAAATGAAATTTCTCTTTAAATGAATCAAATCTTAGTAAGTTCAAAAGATAAGTAAGAAATTAGACAAATATTAGATTATTTGAACATATTAGACACTATTAGAGCCACTGCTGCCAGCAGGCATTCATAGCCTCGACAGGGTCACTATTTAACCAAAATGAACTAGTATCCCATTCATAACATAATAGACATTTCTAAAGATAATGTAATTACTTTTATTTTTGGTCACTTTAAAATCATTATCCTCATTTGGTAGCTAGAAGTATAATGTGATTCATTAGTTATAGTAAATTTGAATAAGCAGACTCGTTATGAGATCCCTTATCTCAGGTTTTTAGGCCATGAGCCACTATCATGGTTTGGTAGCCAGTTTGATAATGTCAAGTTTACTAGTTTCCTATGAACATGATGAGTCGACTCGTATTGAGATTTCTCAAATTCAAATTTTTTTATATTTTTTAATTACACTTTGAAAAAATATCTAATATGAATGAATGGGGAGGTTATCATTTTTCTCCTAATTAGCTTTTCAATGACCATTTAAGTAAAAGATGTTAACACTTCAATAAAAATTCATACTTTGTGAAAATATTTTTTCAAACTTGGTTCATGTTTAAAAAAAAATATATGTTTTACATGGGTTAGAATAATTCTTATTTATAATCGGTTATTTCAATCAAAAATTTCCAAATAAATCGAGTTGTCAATATAAGATTTATTTCCTAGTTTTATATCTTAAAAAAAATACTTTCACGTTTAAGAAAATGATGAAGTATTTCACTTTTTTTGCGTAGTATTACAAAAACATGTTTTATTAAACTATATACATATTTATATAAAAGAATTGTTGTTATTTTAAGAAAATTATTTTTTGAGGGTAAGTCCATTAATAGGAAGACTTTCCTTCTTCCCTTGTAAATTTTTCAAAATAAAATTTAATGGACCTATTTTTTCAATTATTTGAAAAGGGCCAAGCCAGAGCTTTTGAAATTTTTTATGTTTTCCTTTTTCCTCGAGCAATTTATCCCATTTCAATACCAAATCTCCAATTTAAAACTTTTTTGTTCTTACTATATTTGAATCAAATGAACTTTTAATCAATTGATGATGATGATTATGTATCATTTTAGCTTTTTCTCTTTCTTCTTCCATTTTAATTGTTTGGGACATTCTTGATTGTAATGAAGAGAAATGTTGTTCATTAATGAATCGAACCAGGGCCGTTGATGGTATAACTACGTTTAAAGCTAAAACTGCTTCCTTCCCATATACCAATCGAAAAGGAGAAGTTCCTATTGAAGGTCTTTTAGTTATCCTATTTTCCCATACTGGAAAAGTCAAAGCTTTTTGCCAATTCTTCTTATTTTGATCAATGATAGGTTTAACTATTCTTATGAGGTTTTTATTTGTGTATTCTACCAAACCATTTACCTGAGGATAATAATTTTCATAATATTTCTATTTAAACCCTCTTTTCAAAGCAAATTCAGTCATGGAACTCCCAGAAAAATAAGAGGCATTGCAAAATACTAAAGCATAAGGAACACCAAACCTTATGATGACGAATTGATCAATGAACTCAGTAATGTTTTTAGAGTTGGTTGTCCTCAGAGGTATAGCTTCTACCCACTTCATAAAATTATCCGTAGCAGTCAATATATATTTATGTTGTTTAGAATAATGATGAATGATCTCACCTATTATGTGGAGTCCCCATTGTTCAAAAGGTTGTTCCATATTTACTGGTTGAGGTGGCATTGAGGATTTTCTTAGTCTTCCTGTTGTAGTTTGACAAGTCTTAAAATTTCTAACACAGCTGTGTGCATCCTTGAATATTGTTGCCCAATAATAGCCTGCATGCAAAATTTTATGGGTTGTGGTATCTCCACCAAAGTGTCTATCTGCTTGTCCATCATGAAGTTCCTAGAGCACATTAGGTATTTCAGTCTTCTCTAAACATCTTAGTAAAACATAATCATACTTTTTTCTGAATAACATGTCATTGACTAATTGATATTTATTAGCCTTCAATCTTAATGCTCGTTTTCTTTTGGAATACAAATTAAGTGGAGCATAACCATTCTTTAAGTAAAATATTAAATCAACATACTGAGATTGAGGGTTAAAATTGAGTACCTCAATGAAATGTTCAATAGTAGTAGTTACCTCATCAGGTGATGTATCATTCATTCTTGTAATCAATATAAAAAATCATTGTCCTCTCACAATTTTAACAGGCTTAATTTCTAAGTCATACTCTTTCATGGCTATTACCTAATTAGCTCTCTTTTCTCCTAGATCCCTTTGTATAAGTATTTGTCTAACTGATGAGAAATGAACTATTACTTTGATATGAGCTTTCAAAATAAAAGGTCTAAAGTATTTGACCGATTTGTAAACAACAAATGCTTGTTTATCGACTGTTATAGTTCAATTCAGCTCATTGAAAATTAGAACTAAAAAGGCAGTTGGAGTTTCAAATTTGTTATCATCTAGTTGACCTAATACTGGGGCATATGATAGAGTAGAGGTGAAATTATATAAAATGAAATCATTGGTAAAATTTGGAGTTGAGAGAGAAGGAGCATCGATAAATGCTTGTTTAATGATTTGAAATGTTTCCTTTTCTTTCTCTTCCCATTTAAACAATGTATCTTTCTTGATCATATCTTTCAATGGAAGGATAATATGTGAGAAATCTAGAATGAATCATTTTACGAAGTTTATCTGTCCTAAAAAGGATTGCATTTAATTTTTTTATGTGGTAGTGGACTTTCTGAAATTGTTTTAATACGGTCAGGATCAATACAAATTCCATTTTTTGAGAGGATAAAAATAAGAATTTTACCTTCACTTAAAGAAAAAATTGACCTCTTTGGATTAAGAGCAATCCCAAATCTTCTACATATTTCAAAGATCTTCTTTAAGTCATGCAAATGGTTTTTTCTCTTTTTTGAATATATGGTTATATCATCAAGATAAACGACCACCATTCCATTTATCAATTCTTTAAAGGCAATATCCTTGGCTCTCTGAAATGTTTCTCCTGCATTCATTAATATGAATGACATATTTTGGTATGCATAGGTTCCCTACTTTGTTCTAAATGTAGTTTTCAAACGATCCTTTGGATGAACCAGAATTTGGTTATATCTTGAAAATCCATGTAAAAAAGACATTAATTTTGAACCTGCTACTGACTGTGATGGTAAAGGAAAATTATCCTTTTGGAATACTTTTTTCATATTTCTAAATTCAATACAAATTAAAATATCACCATTCTTTTTTCTTACAGGTACTAGATTAGAAACCCATTTTGAATGTCTAGTAGGAAAAATGATTTTTTCTTTCAAAAGTTTATTTAACTCATTTGTTATTTGAGTTTCAAAATTTGGATGTATTTTCGTGAGATTTTTCTAGATGGGTTTAACATTGGGTACTATAGGAATAATATGTTGAATGATGGATTGGTTGTAGGTTTTAAGATCCTCATAATTCCGTGAAAAAAGATATTTGTATTTTTTCAATAATGAAATGAATGCATTTATTTATTTAGATGAAAGGGTAAGCCCTAGATTTATATCTGGATATACTTTATTAGATCCTAAGTTAACTAATTCAAACCTTAAAGTAGAACTTTGCAGTTTGCAATTGTTGATCTTTTTGAATTTGTATTTTACATCGTATAAATCTTCAAGTTTTACCACAGATTTTGGTAAAAGATTCTTATCAGTTTGTTTTTTAATTTTTTTATTATCATGTTCATATTCATCTAGAATTTGATAATCATATGATTTTTCAGAAGTAAGAAAACATAAAATATCACTATCGCCATTGAAAACTCGGAAACTAGTAACGTATCCAGCAGAAATGGACAAAAAATAAATTCGATAGAGAATCTTTAAATAATAAAATATTCTTGTGGAATCAGCTTGGATGCAACATTAACCAAATTATCAGCATTGGAAATTTGTGATCTAGGAATAGGAGAGATATTGAATGCTCAAAAATTAGATGTTAGGTCTTGAACGAGAGATTGATAATGTTTCAAGTGAATTGAATGACAGTGAATAGTATTTCGTACTTGTCTTATGACAATTTATGAATCTCCAAATACCTGAACATATTGTATATCAATAATTATTGCTTTAAGAAGACCTTGAACTAATGCTTCGCGTTCAGCAATATTGTTACTACATTCAAATTCAAGTCTACAAGCTAGTATATTTTTTTCACCTTTTGGGCCAAAAAGCATGCATCTTTCTCTTGCACCATAATTGGATCTTGATCCATCAAAGAAAGGTTTCCAAAATGGAGAATGGAGTATTATTTCTTCTTCAAAATTTAATCATCTAGTCAAATCATTTTGGGAAAAAAATTCTATTTGTGAGTTAACAAAATCGATCAAGAAAGATGAACTTTTAGCAATAAAATTCCCCAAGAATGAATCTAAAGATTAATTACCCAAAATATTGTTATTGAATGTTATGTGTTCTTTTTCATCCCCAATATTTGTAACTGAGTATTTCATATGTTTTTCATGATCAACTCTGATTTGGTTCAGTTTTCCATTATATGGAAGCCACATGTGGGACCAGGCCGTTGCAAAATATCCATGTAATTTTTCAGAACAGTCTCTTCTAAGAACTAAAACATAGAATTCAGGGATGTCAGAAATCAATATATCAATAATTTGAGAAAATTTTGGATTTTATGACAATCGAATACTTACTGAATTGATTTCTCCTAAGCCCTTAACCTTTGTTCTATCAAATTGAACTATACTAATTGATGACTTATGGGGTGTGATATTTGACTTCTCACAAATTGAATATCAAATTATATTAAAGATGAAGCCCCATAATCAATCAAACAGTTATGAACATTTCTATTGTAGATTTCATAGGTTAAGAGGAAAGGAGGGGTGTGAGAATTGGATCTATCACCAATAAAAATAGCATCTGAAGTGTTAAATTTGTTTGAATTATCGATTGAAGGTTTCCCTATACCATTAGCAGCTTTATCAATAACAGTCGAAGGAAGAGGAGATGCAATAACCGCATTCAAATATTTCAATAAAATATTATGTTGCTTCTACTTCATGAAGAGAAATATTGGCTTTAATCTTCTTCATATCCTCGACAATGTTGTAGTGAATAGTGTTAGATATTACCAAAGTTTTAGATTGAGGATTGGGTGTAGCTTTGATTGGTTAGGATTCAGTAATAGCTTGTTGAGATGGTTTGAATCGAGGTTTTTTATTGAAAAAATTATATTTAGCACTAGAAGTTGGGATTTTCTATTTCGGTATGGACTTATTTGGTTATGCAGAAGTCTTACTTATAATGCTAATAGGCATAACCTCAGATTCCATCTCTTCATTAGAGGAGTGTAAGAAAAAGCGCCATAATACAAGTAATTCAACTACTTTTTCACCTTCACATTCGTCAGCAGAAGCTGTAGTTTCTTCTTATTTTTCTTCTTCAAATTCAACATTAGAAATAATTTTGGGGGGTTCTGATACAGACGACTGATTTTCTCTAAATTATCTAAAGGTTTTTCTAGTACAAGTTTTAGCAACCTATTTTTTGATTTCAACCATTTCATTGGACATGGTCTTCAGGACCTTTTGAAATCCTTCAAGATCAAATGGATCTTTGGGAGTTTTCTTCTTTTTCTCCTATTTAAATGTTATGTTTTTTATATTTTTTTATCTTCAAATTTAGTCTTCTTCTCTAAAGCTACAATTCTTCTCTCAATGGAAAAAGCTTCTTTCATATTTTCTACAAGTGTCACCTTATTGGCTCTATCTACAAAAAATGCTATATTAGAAGGAAGGGAAGATATGTACCATTCTATTTGTAGATGCAATCCTTGTCTATATGAAGCTTGAATTTTATTCAATAAATTGTTAAACCTAGTGTTTAGCCAATTTAATGTCTTAAATTTCTTACATATATTACAAACTGAGGTTTGTAAATTGATGAAGTGTGGTGCACTATATGTGCTTAGTTAACCTTCTTCATACTTCGTTGTATGTATTTTTATGTTGTTTTTGGGGTTTTGTTCTTTATGTCTAAATTTCAACCTAGAACTATGAAGGGAATCAAATGAATCTAATGAAATTTAAATGTGTAATACTATTTTTAAAAGAGGGAAGAAATGCAAGTTCTTAAGTTAAACTAATTTTCATAAAAATGAATCAAAGACTATTGACTGGTTAGAATCTGATCTGAAAATAGGGTGTCTATTCTAATGAATTCTAATTTAACATTAGCCTTACTCCATGCATCAACATCTTATGGCTGAGGCTTGAAATTGCAATGCTACTCTAAATGAAAAAAAATTCAAAAGAAAACAACTAATGTATATTTGATTACTCCAGCATTCAATATGAAGTATGATAAAATCACCCTCTTGACATGATGTGTAAGCAACCAATTATACGTTAGTTTTTAATTTTCTAGAAAAACAAGTAAAGCATGCAAAGGAAAACTCAATATTGCATAAATTATTTATTCTACCATTCCGTTTAGAAATATGATAAAATCACCTTCTTGAAATGATCTTTAAGAACACCCAATTATACAATTGAATGAGGATCTAAAAAGAAATGTCAAAGCATGTAAAAGTAAAGTTAAATGATTGTATAGGTTGAACATTCAATCACCCAATTTTGAAATATGACAAGTCACCTTCTTGGCCTGATCTTTTAGGAACATTCAATTATACAATGAATTAATAGTTTGACCTAAGAAAGTAAATAACAGAACATGAAAGAAAACTAAATAACTGTGAGCTCTATTAGCTCAAACTTAATCCAATTGGAAAATAGATAAATATATCCTCTTGAAATGTTTTTAGAAAAGAAAATATTACACAATCATTATATTGTTCATGCAAAGAAGGAATTCATGACTTAATTCTATGGTACTGATCAAAAAATGTAATGTAATATTAATCTACTCATAAATTGACAAAACATAGTAAAGAATTTAAACTAAAAAAATGAACGAAAAACCTCCTCCTGCGTAGGGGCCCTGTGCAACAGATTTGGTTGAAATCCTAACTAGTTATATGCACACTAAGCAATCATTGGAACCATGAACGCAATTACTATATTATAATAGAATAGAGTTTCAAAACAATCGACAACATTTCAGAAAAAATACTACTTGTCTTCGGTTCTGTACAATTGGTATTTAACTAAAACTAATCATAACTGTAATGAGTTGATTACGCCTACAGGTGGCTATCTTAATTGAATCATAGAATTGGAGTTTAAATTTTTTAACTCTTGATTTGCTACGTCAGAGAAAATCAAGAGTTCTTCGCTTCTCGGCTTACATCCTTTGATCATGCTTTGACCGTGATCTCAAGCATCCTTTTCTATCGATTTCTATCAAGTATATAGGATTAAATCAATGTGTCAATTATTCTAGAGATGCTCATGTGGCTCATTTCTCTATTTTCTCTTTCAAACCTCCCAAACCATGAAAGTAGTTGTGGAACCAAAGATTAGTTGTAGAATAGGTTGCGTTCTATAGCCAAATTACAAAAATCCATTCAAATAGCAAGAACATTAGAATATAACATAGAAGTCATTTAATGCATTCCTTCAGATAAAACATGACATTTATCTTTGATTGGAGTGAATGAACTTATGAGAAAGTAAAGAAAAAGGGTGAGCAAGGATGTCAGATAGAGGATAATTGTGACGCTCAACACCTGGAGTTGAATTCCGTGATCTTTTCATTTGAATTAGCTTTGAAATTATAAAGATCATTAATTAATGAGGAAATTTTCCTATCATCACCAAATTTAGCAAGAAAAAAATCTTGAAAAGTATTCCAATCTCGTATAGAACCGGAAGGGAGTTAAAAATACCAGGTCTTGCAGATCCTTGAAAAATATATGGAAATAATCTCACTATAACATATTCATTTTGCATACTATGGAGGTTCATGGCCAACATAAAATTATTAGGAAGGCCATCATCAGGATTATATTTAGGTAACCATTTTTTTGGAAGATCTGGGGGAGGATGTAAGTTTTCCATTTGAACAACACCCAGATTAGCCCATGGTAGGTTGCCATTGTTTAAATTTTTGGTTCTGAAGATGATCTAGTAGGTCCATAAGTAGATGTGGATGGAGAAGAACATACTACTAGACTAGTACTACTTATAACAACACTGATTGTTTGAGTAGAAATGGTGTGATGAATAGAAATGGGTTGAGTAGAGGAGATGGAGGGAGTAAATGGGGATGAATATTATGCGATCTCACTGATACCTTATTGAGATGTTGATATGGTTTCTTTCTTATGATCAGATAAAATAGGAAAATCAAAAGGATTTATCCCAATTTTTTCACCTTGTGATTGGGTTAACACACCAATACCTCGAATCTTAGATGTAATACTTTCTTCATAAATTTCTCGATGGGTTGTCTTATCTGGAGAGATAGATATTTGTTCTAACCTTTCAATTAAAGACAAAACTTTGGGAGACTCAGGAATATGTTCTGAAGAAGGTATATGAGGTAATGTTTTAGGAGATTTAAGAAACATTTCTATGACTTTCGACTTATGACCAGGAGATAGTGAATGAGATCTTGAAGTTATAGAAGGGTTGGAGGGAGTTTGACACTTATCTTGGATTTTCAATTTAGATTCAGCTTTATATGCCATACATAGTCGAATGGCCCCCCTTCTAGAGCCAAAAAAATTGAAGGCTGGAGAGTGACTTCCTCAACATTGAGGATTTCACCCGGTCAGGAGCTTAAAGCAACTCCTTTTCCATTGAAATGGTGGGTCGGACTGGGGATACAGGGACCAGTATCGAGTATAAGAAATAGTTTATATAAAAATTAAATAAAATCAAAACAGAAGGAGTGATCTATTCTAATGATAACATAAATAAAACTAAATCTAACTACTTCCCGGGATTGGATTGATTTATGATTATGGAATAAGATTTCATAAGCATGAAACAATATAGATCATTTCATACTAAAGAAATATAAGCACATTAAAGAAAAGAAATAAATGTAATTGATTTAGTTGATGAAGAATATTTATCATATAAAAACTCTCCAAGTCACTCATCTAACAACATATCATTCAATACATTTTATCAATAGTAATAATAATATATGTCATTTCAATGCTTATCAGAGAGAAAAAAATAGATAGAAACAAGTTTTCTAAAATCTCAGAAACATAAAACGGTTAATAAACAGATAATAGTACCTGTTGCATGATAGCTTAGTTATGAAAATATAGCCTCTGGGCTTAGACTTTTAATTAGGTACTTATGTTCAAAAAATAGTGTATGTTCCAAAATCCTCTTTGTCAAAAATCTGGACCCCTTTCTAAATGCATGAAAGTTGTTTAAATACTAATTAATATTACAAAAATAGAAGACTTGTGAAAGAAGTGTTCTAATGTAAATCTTAACAATAAAGTAAAAGCTAGGAAATTAAAATGCATAAGTCATAACAGTCTCATGATTGTTTCTCGGATCCACACTCTAAATTTTCCTTGAGATGGCATTCTTTGATCATATATTCGAGTTGGGGGGATGAATTGGTTGCATTCTCATCTGGCTCGTGAATATTGCATCATTGAGTGTTGGAAGAAGTTTAACTGTAGCGTTTGAAAGACACCTCAGCACTCCCAATTGATTTTGAGGTTTGATCAACAAGTACCATTAAATTTCCATGTTTACCATTGTCAATTTTTCAATGTCAAGAGCCTTTCTATTTGACATTTCTTGCCAATATTGTTTTAAGAAGATGATTTCTGGCATGGTGTCTTTTAGTATTTCTTGGATAAGAATGGCCCGTAGGAGAGAATATTTTATGTACTCAGAGTTGTTGGAGGACATATTTTTAGCTCTGATGATAGCTAATTCAGCACTTTTCATTTTCATATCCAAATCTCCAAATATTATATCTTTTATTGATTCTTCAAGACGAGGAAGATTAACCGCTCTTCCCTGTATAGTGTCTTTCCAATCTATATAATTTGACAACTTACCTTAATTCTCTTCATAATAAATCTTCAAATTATAAATATGAGTGTCTAACTGATCACTTGTGTTAATTTTCTCTTGAACCTTTTTGTATTTTTGACAGAAAATTATTTGTTGTTTTACCAGTAATGTTTCCAGTTTTGTTGTTTTTTTCTTTACCTCAGTAAGTTTTACTTTCTCTTTGAGATTTTGAATGTTCTTATGTAAATGATGAACTATTATATCCATCTCTTTAATTTCATTTTCAAATTTGAGTTTGAGACGCTGTAATTCATGTTGCGGATTATTAATACCTGATTGCAACTCCTGCTCAATCTTTTATTTTTCATTAAAGAAACTTTTCTCCATTTGAGCGATTTTTTGCTCTTTCTCCATAATTAATTACTCAATCTCTGCTACCTTATGAATAGTTGAGTCTACATAAGCACCTATAAAGTGAGATAATCTGCTAAGTTCTTTTCCTATAGCAGACTGAGTTCCTTTCCAGAGGGCTTGCATTGATGTCGTATCCATAGGCAGTTCTGGAGATTCTTCCATCTTTCATTTCTTCTTTGACCTAGATATAATAACTTTATGCTTTGGACTATAAAATACATCCATTCAAGGTATTTCTTCAATATTAATTATTATTTATGTTGTTGGGAAAGTAGGGATGATCTCCATATCTTGGGTCGATGTTTCTCCTTGTTTCTCCTCTGTATCATTGAGCATTAATATACGACTTTTCTCAAGAAAAATTTTGGAAATTTCTATTGTGAATGAGATTTCTCAAATTTCTCCTTGATCTTTGGATTCATCTGGATTAGAAGAAACTTGTTGAATGCTTGGTTCACCTGTATGAATTTTTTTTTTTAGAGTATCTTTAGTAGGGATAGTTTCTGGAAAAATAGAACTCTGATCAGCAAGAGTATTAGTATCAGATAATGATTTCTCAAAACTTTCGTATTCTTGATTAAAATTCTCTTCCTGTGGAATATCCGTGATTTCTGGTTCTCGTACTGGTACTGGTACCTAAACTGGAGGAATCAGAACCAATAATTGTTTTTTGTCTGGCACTGGCTTGTGGAACATGTAGTATAGAAAATCAGAATTCCTTTGTTCTCTATATTCTTTGAATCATATCAAATCTCCTAGTCTAAACCTTTCAGTTGCTATTTTCTGAACCCTTGAAAATTTTGGGATTGACTCGAACACATTATTGAATTTATCAAGCTCGGTTGGAAATGCCCGTAGCTTAACTTGATTCATTATTTCTCTATCAACGCCATATGAATCATAACCTTTGTTGGGTAGCATTGGAAAATTGAATGGTTTTAATCGATTAATTTCAAGACAAGCATGCTTGAGATTGTCAAGAGTATATGACCCACATGAAATAGGAAAAGTTGGCCAAATTGCCTTTTTGGAATCATTCAGAAATTTAGTTAACCCATTACCTATAGTCTGATAAGAAATTTCCTTAGCCAATAATTTTTCTGGTATATATAAGGTTAGGACATGAGGGCAAGCATGACTTCCAAAAATTAGGATGTACGTGTAAAATTATTCACCGAACCACCTTCCTATAGGCTTCAAACTTCTATTAGCTTCATGGGTGACTCTAGGATTTTTTCTTTCAAAAATGACTTGAAAAACTGGGAGCATTATATCATTACATATTTTCAACATATAAGAGTGTTATTTTGATTCCCATGAGAATTCTAGTTGTACAAAGATGGGGTTTTTTACTTCTTTGGTCCATTTCCATTCTATTGATGAAAATTAAATAGAAAAACTGAGAGCATCTAGGATAAAAGAATTCATATAAAAAGGAGTGACTGTATTGGACAGGATATTATGATTTTCTCTATAGAAAATGATATATCTAATCAAATTATTAGATACGAATACTAGCCCAATAAAAAATATAGCCATTAGAAGCTTCTTATATTAGGGGTGTCCAATATTCCTTAAACTTGGTTATATTTACAGACCCAAAAAGACGACACATCATTGTAGCAATTTGCGAGAATGGGATTTTAAGAGAAACTACTGAGTACATACCCTTTTTGTATTTTTTATGGTGATTAGGATCATTTAAAAAATCTTTGATTACATTTGCAAGGTGTTCATTCTCTCGTATGAATTCTTGAACAGACTGGTTGTCATATTTCTTCAGGGGCTCTGGAAATGTATACATATCCTTCAAATCTTACGGCCTAATAGAACCAATGTTTGTTCTTATTCTGGTAAAAAAATTTCTATCTCAAATTTCCACATCATCCAACACCCATTTTACTAATACATTGTATGGCAAAATTTTAGGACGGAGCACGATTCTGTGAAGAAAACATTTAGCTGCGTCGGACCATGAGTCTAAATCCGTGGATGCAAAATCATCAACTATAACTTTTATGTTTAGAATTACTTATGAATTTTCGTTCTCTAAAATCTTATAGATCCCTTCCTAGCCTGAGGAACCAATTTATAGGTTTCATGTTGTGTCTGAAATTAAAGCAGCCATCTCGCTATTTTCCTCTTGCTAAACAACTAACTAAGGTGGGGTGGCGGACTTCCTTTGTGCTTTAATTAGCCTTGACATCCTTCTATGCCTAAGTTTCTGGAATTACCCTGTCGAAAGAAAAATAGAGAGGGTAAGCTGAGATCATGTCAAATTTTATTAACTCTCCCATTAGCATAATGGGAATCCTTGCTATTAAATAGGAAAAAATTATAAAATTGATTGCAAACCTTGAGATCATAAAAACACCTGAATTATCATTAAATCAATAGCATGGGCTGCTGTGAGTTTGACGGTTGTTATCTTATCAGGATCCGTAGATCGACCTTTTCATGATTAGCAAATTTTTGGCACCTCAAAGCAATGTGCGACATGTGAAAGGCGAAACTGCGATGAAATTTATGACAGAATGCGATATTGGGATACGTCATATGCCATAATCCGATATCTGTAATCGGTAGTTGTGGACTTTGTTGTTTCTCATATCAACAGTTTGTTTTTTTCCATATCGGCGTTTTTCTATTTCGGGTATCGATGATTTGTTGTTTTGATGTTTCGCATTTTGGTGATTTAATTCCTGCTCCTGTACTCTTAGCCTTTATGGGCTCCTTAGAGTGATTTTCTATGATTTTCTTAATTTTTTTTTAAGAAAAATAAAACTTAGTCTAAAAATTGAATTTTAAGTTTTATTTCTAATAAAATGAATTTAATCCTAAATTTTTTTAAAAGGGTCCCCATTATTCTTTCTAAGCTATTATAATAGAAAAATTGGGATTTGTTGGAATACTGGAACAACTATGTAAGCAGACCTCCTCTTCCTACCTCTGTTATGATGTCCCCTAAGCTTTTGCTGCATTGCGCTATCCTCCTGAAGCCTCTACACTGCTAAAGTCACATCATCCCCTACACTGTTGTTGCCACACTATTATTGCATCTGCATTGCGCTTATGCTTCTCATCATTGAGCTCTACCTCTGCTCCATCTGTGATTCTCTGCAAGCACTAATCCACTTGTCCCGCTACTTTCTTAAGGATCTCGTAGCATTGATGTGATCCAATGGTTAGGCTACTCAAGGATCCCGCCATCACTTTGTAGCTTCTCTACAGATCCATGTCACACCACTTTTGTGGTTCATGAGTGCTCATGGCTACACAATCTTCGAATCCATCGTCCACCACAACAGCCATGGAGCTATAATCTTCCTTGTCCGTTTTCTTATAAGTAAAATTTCTCATGAAATGTCTTAGTTCATCATACTGGAAACACTTGATCTGCGACAGATCATGCTTCTTTCTCCCTTGCTGTCTCTTTGATGCCAAGGTTGCATATTGCTCTTCTTCTTTCTTTACTTTACTTGACCTGGTGTGTTACTGTCTCTTGGTGCTCTGACGAATTTCTTATTATCAAAGGATCGACCATATATTGTTCCAGTTGGGAAGGTCCGGTCTGCCCAAGAGACTTTGGACGAAATTTTCCCAGTCCTCTGTGACAACATTTGGAGCCATCCTCACCATAACATCATCCTCCTCCTTCACCCCCATGCTACTCTGTTGATCCCAGATTACTTGTAGTCTAGACTGAAAAGGATCGATCTCCTCCCCCTTGGCCATGAAGAATAACCTCAGCTGGTTCTCTAGAAGAATCTTTCTCTGGAGGGGTCATCATTCATAAAATGTTGTTAGAGCTACCCACATCTCATGAGCTGTTTTATTATCTGCTATGTGTGGAGCCACATGATCTTTTACCCCGTCTATTATGAAGTGCTTGGCATGTGCTGCTACATCATCGTGCTTCGCTAGGAGAAGAGAATTGGTTGGTGTGGCCAAGACTTTCTCTACATGCTCCCTTGGACCATATACCTTCCTGACTACTAGGATTTTGGCCTTCCAGATTTAAAAGTTGGACCAGCCGTCCAACCTATCCTAATCACATAGTCCGTGAGGTGCCATATTCTCAAAGACATTTGTCAGAACAAATCCTCCTCTCTATGCTAGAGAATTGGATCTAGGGTCCTCAGCAAGAAAGACACCCTCTACTCCCTTTAACAACTGAATTCCTCTCTTGGAATTCTTCCAAATAAAAAATGAATCAGCTCTCTTTGATCCTCTGATTGATCTTCAAACTTCTTTGGCTGGAAATATTCTGAGAAGTTGTTGGGGCCCTTGTTTTTGGAAAACCTTGTTTTGAACGGCCAGATTTTGGGGTTGCGGAAAATGGACACATGGCAGCTGCAACCAAGTCGCAACCACACCAAACGGCGGAGCTACCAAATTTGCGGAGGAACAGGCACATAGCAGAAGAGACTAGATGCACAGGTACAGATAAGAAGAAGATACACCAGAAGAATGCAAGCGGAACACACAGATAAGCAGAGAAAAGATAGAAGCAGCTACAGAAGGACATACAGAGAACTAGTAGTTGCGACCGAGGATGAATAAATAGCAGTCACCCAGATGGAAGAAGGATGATGATGATTGCGCAGCAGAAGAAAGGAGAGAGCAACTGACGGAGAGAAAGTGTAGGCTGCAACAGGAGACCAGATTTTGGATGAGGTCTTTGTAGTTCTTAGGGTCTATTGATGTACATCTATGTTCCGTGAAGCATATGCATCAGACTTGTAAGCGAGTGCAAAGCTATGTAAACTGTGAATTTGGTCAAGAGCTTAATACAATTGAAGGTTGTTGTCTATTGGGGTGATTCACATGCATGTGTATTAATTGTCATGTTTCAAAATTTTAATTGCTTACTACCTGTATGCTTTATGGATGATGTTGCGTATATGATTCTATTCATGTGATCTAAATGCTGATAAGAATGAGTTGCAGATCCTTCCCTCACCATTGGTATATTCACCTTCTGCATGTAGTCACGGCACGCCTCGGGTGAGACTTTCTACTCTCTGGAGTAGGGTGATAATGCCAGCATAATCCTAGACTACAACAGATTCCTTTGTTGGCCACAGCTCCCGAACCTGGGTCTTGCCCGCGAGACCTAATCACCCGCCAACAATGGTTCCGTTGTCGGGACCTGCATGATATGAAGGGACTTATACCATGGTATCGCGGATCTTTGAAGGGGAGATATGGCGATGGTGGGATAATCACGTGGACCACTTTATCGCTCAGCAAGCGGGCATGACTAAGAAAGGAGAGGCAGAGACCAGGGAACTCATCCTTTTCTCAGATTCAGTCGGTGATATGTACGAAATTTTCTGGGGAAGGTTCCCTACCGACCTTTACAATTGGTTGCTGAGATTACAAGCGACGGTGCCTCGAGAGGGCTTGTGGAAGATAAACCGTAGGTGGGCGCACGGAGATCTGGTGGCGCTGCATCGGTTGAACACCAAGCTAACCCGCGTGGTGGATTTTTGGCTAAAAACCACGTTGGAAGGATACACTGTGGAGTTTGCTGCTGAGTGCTATCAATATTTCTCTAAGGCCAAGGCTGTCTTCCACTTAGGGCTAAGAGGGAAGCTGCTTAAGGAGATTCTGCTGTGGATTAAAGCTCTGATGGTGGATGAAGGATTGATCGAATTCCACAAAACGAGTATGGAAGCGTAAACCACCCGTGCTGGGGAAAGGGTTGAGGGGACCGATGCCATGTAGAAGGTGACGTGGGGAGTGGGGATGGATGTTGAGGCCGCAAGGACGTTGAGGGAGCGACGTGCGCATCGGCGGCCATAGATCACCGATAGTTGGCGAAGAAGGGTGATCCGAGACTTGAAGAGATGGGAGATCGAGAGGAAGAATCAGAAGGAGGTGCCTCAGAGGATAAGGATTATGGACGCGGGTACCCAGGGACGAGAAGGGACTGCTGCAGAAGTACGATAGGTGCATGGGAGCCCCGCCGAGCGAGGAAGGGAACTGGTGACTGACGAGGATTGTGAAGGTATGCAGCATGAGGAAAGTTCTAATGCTGAATGGTACGTGGTAATGCAGTAGCTATTTCAAGGACAGAGGGCACTCAGTCTTCCAGGCTGCCATACTCCCCCCAATCTGCATGGCCGGGATCCCTGCCTACCCCTGGTACTTTACCAACCTTTGAGTAATATTTTTGTTAAATTTCAAGCATTGAGTCGATTGCACAGTAGTTCAGTGTCGTCAGCGACGCCCGTTAGTAGCAGCAGCACTAGTAGTATTGTATTCTCAAGGGGAACAGTCATGCAACCAGGACCCGGAGGATTTATCCTGGTCAACCCACCACAAGTAACCATGGCTGGGTCTTTCACTCGGTATCCCGAGTTCTCGGGCCGAGGTAATGATGATGTAGAGCAACACTGGTATCTGTGCGAAGCCATTTGGAGGGCTCAGCAGACGCCGAACGCAGGTAAACTAATAGAGTTCCAAACCACACTCAGAGAGAGGGCTCTGCGATGGTTTAGCAAGTGGTCTGAGGCCCACTCGAATCCTGTCATTGCGGACGTAAAGCGGGATTTTGTCCAGGAATTTAAGCTTCCCCAGGCGGACCAACAGGGCCTGTCCGAACACTTGGAAATTAAACAGAAGGCCTTAGAATGCGGTGATTCAAGGACGTGATCGAGAAACTCAGTTACCCGATCGATCTGAACCATCAGAGGGATTGTTTCATCAAGGCTTTGCTTCCCTTGACGCGAACCCCCCTCACTCAGCAAAAGATTGACAATCTGCAGGATGCTTTGGAGCAGGCCATGAATATCGAGGCCATGGTGGGCTACCCTCAGGAATATCGCGGAGAGCTGGCCCCGCAGGATCCCTCCTCAGTGGGATTGCAACATCAGATAGCTAGTTTGACTGAAAAGCTCAAGGAGATACAGCCAGGCAGACCAGCCAGGCCAAACGTTTGGTGCACTCACTGCCTGGTCGAAGGCCACGTCGCAACTGAATGTCCTCGGTTGCGTGGTGCGGGGGTGGGGCCCTTAGTCGCGGCAATTCAAGGAGGGCCATCCATAAGGGGTGGCGCGGCGCTGAGTCTGCAGGGGGTATACCAGCCGCAACATCCCTATGTGAGGTTCCCCTCCCAACTCAACCCAGCTACCACGGAGTATTGTGAGATTTGTCGGATTGTGGGACATCCACCTCGGATGTGCCCGATTCTACAGAATTATTCCAGTGTGCCAAACAACGTATATTGTGAGTTCTATGCTTCCATGACTCACAACACTGAGCAATGTTGAGCACTCGACGCACTCGCGGACCGGCTGGACCGACCCTCCTACAGGGTGAATGAAGCCCCTAGAGGAAGAGGGGGCGGGGTGCGGGGAGGCTGCGCTGGGGGCCGCAGGCCGGTGAAATGCTATAACTGTGACCACGAGGGCCATGTGGCTCACGAATGTCCCCTCCCTCACCATCCGTGGTGTTCGCAGTGCCGCGTAAACACCCATGCAATAGAGGACTATCCGGAGCTCATCAAAAAATGGGAAGAACGTGCATGGCAGAGGGGCAAGAACTGGGTAAACGCCGAGCCGCGCGTAGCTGTGACTCCGGCCATGCAGAACGTCGCTATCGTGACAAGGGGTGGTAAGAAAACGGGGGAGGATGCTCGCGGAATGGATTCGGCACAGGTTGTCAAGCCAGCGTCCCGGCAGCGGGTAATCAACCCCGAGGCATAGAAGAATTATTTTCAGGAGGCGGTTGAGGCATTTACTTAGTTGCGTGACTTGGGAGGCCTGGAAGCATCTCTGCTGACAGACCCTGGACCACAGCATGCCCAAGGAACCCAGATAGCCGAATGGCTCTAGCTATTCCTTAGGATTGTTGACAATACAACTTTGCGGTAGCAGCTCAAAGATGCTCTGGAAGGGGCACTGCAGGGGAGGACAGGATTGGGGGAACCGGTGGATATGGCCCCCCAGTCGGTGCAGCACATCAAGCGGAATAAACGACGGACGGGTAAAGAGTTCCGGATTAATACGCAGGCTGGGGGATTCGAAATAAGCGACACCATGCTTGATTTGGGATCTGACGTCAACATCCTACCGCGCAAGACATGGGAGGCTCTCGGAAAGCCTCAGCTGGTCTACTCGCCCATCCAGCTCAGGATGGCGAACTAGTACTGCATTCTGCCAATTGGCTGACTCAAAGGAGTTGAGGTCGACATTGCAGGGGTCAAGACGTACACTGATTTTGAGGTTATTGATATTATGGGAGACAAGGATCCATACCCTGCCTTGCTAGGGATCGATTGGGCTTTCGAGAATTATGCTATCATTGACCTCAAAAAGGAGCTGATGATCTTCGAAGATGGGGAGGTCCGGGTCACTCAGCCTCTCGACCCCTATCAAGGGCCAAGGTATACCGAGACGGTGGATAACCGGGAGGATGCTCAGATGATGGACCACCTCTATCAGATGACTGCAGGGAAACGGGAAGACTACATTAACCCGACCGCGACTGGTTCTGTCAGTTGGCGGAGTGTCCAGAGTTCGGAGCTGGGATCCGAACTCACATGGGAAGACTGGAAACAAGGGGGATACGAGAATAGCATGCGGAGATGTGGTCATATTGGCCACGTCAATTGGATTGGTGCGGAGTTCAGAGACTACTTGACCCTATCGAACATGCAAGTTGTCAATACCTTTATTACTAAGGTTGAGGAGAGGGTGCCGGAAGGGAGCAGAATACTCCTTCTGGACATCGCACTACAATCGATAGCAGCCCGGTGGTGGAAAAATCACCGCGGCACCTTGGCACAATGGAGTAGTGTGGCGGACGCATTGCGGGCACAGTTTAAAGAAGATGAAGGCCCTCAAAGCAAGCAGCGGTATTCGGGGCTTTCCAGTCCACAGGACCATCTGCGGACCTGTGAGGAGTAGTGGCGGAGTGTAGGATACCTAGAAGAGCTGTGGGTTCATCTGTTTGTCCACACTTTAGATACCATCCCCCATGCATGGTATTTGGAAGAAGAACTGAAACGAGGGACTAGCTCTTGGATGGAGGTCGCGCGCAAATTTGCGCAAGGCTTCTCTTTCACGGGAGACACCGAGCTGGAATCTCAGGCATTGCACGCTATCAGGACGGTATTGTTTTTCCGCGATCCGTAGATCGACGGCTGCATATTGCCCGTCCTGCCTGAGGACGTGCGAGAGTTGGTGTGCCAAAGGATTGACGGTGATCCCGAGAATGATGGGCTGGAGAACCTGAGGCACCTGTATTTCGAAGAGAAGGAAGGTGAGCGGAACATTAATGAAGAACCGGCCACGTAAGGGGTCCACTTACAGTCGCTGAAGACAAAGAAGCTCAAGATTGGTATGGTAGAGATGCCTAAGTTGGCTACGGTGGGCGATTACTGGGACGAGGAGATGACCAAGGAGATCTTCAGCCTCCTCCAGGAATATGAGGACTTGTTCCCTTCATCGATAGCTAACCTAAAGGGCATCAAAGGTTACCTTGGTGAAATGCGCATCGTGCCGAAACCGGGGGCCATGTCGGTGAAGCACCGACCTTACCGGTTGAACCCGCGGGTTAAGGAGAAGGTTAAGGCAGAAATCGATAAGATGCTAGCCGCGGGTCTAATCTTTCCCATGGAGGAAGCAGAGTGGGTGAGCCCCATCATCATCCAGAATAAGAAGGACAAGGCGGAGATACGTGTTTGTGTTGATTATCGTAGTCTGACCAATGCCTGCATTCATGATCCGTTTCCCACCCCTTTTAGTGACGAAGTGCTGGACCACGTTGCGGGGAACGAAGCATACTCTTTCACTGATGGCTTTTCGGGCTACCATCAGGTGTGTATTGCGGAAGAAGATAAGTCAAAGGCAACCTTCACCAGCGAATGGGGGTCGTTCTCATACCATGTCATGCCGTTCGGATTAAAGAACGCCCCGGCTGTGTTTTCCCGGATTGTCATCGCTGCCTTCCGGGAGTACATTCACAAGTTACATGGACGACTGGACTATCTACAGTTTATTAAAGAAACACGCTACCTTGTTGTGGGTCATGTTTGATCGGTGTCGACAGCTGCAGATTTCCTTGAACTTAAAGAAATGTATTTTTTCCATTCCATTCAGCACGTTGTTGGGACATGTGATATGTAAGCAGCGGGTCTGCGTCGACCCTGCCAAGGTTGCGGTGAACGTACACATGGAAGCCCCTGAGACGGTGAAATAGTTGCGAGCATTACTGGGGCACATGAGATACTACAGGAGATTTATCCACAACTATGCCAAGATCACTGCTCCGTTAGAACAACTTTTGCGGAATTCCACAGTCTTTCAATGGACGGAGGAGTGTCGAATAGCCCTGGACACCTTGAAGGAGAAGCTGGCATCAGCGCCCATTCTAGTACATCCAGACTGGGATAACCAATTCCATGTGCATATCGACCCTTCCAGTATTGCACTGGGGGCTGTCTTGGCACAACCCGGCGAGACAACAGTCGACCACCCAGTCTACTTCGCCAGCCACAAGCTGTCGAATGCGGAGAAGAATTATACCACGACCGAGCGAGAGGCACTGGCGATGGTCTACTCTCTTCAGAGGTTTCGCCACTATCTTTTGGGGGGCAAGTTCAAGTTCTTCACATACCACTCTGCCCTGAAGTACCTGGTTAATAAGCCCATTTTGGAGGGTCGGATTTGTCGTTGGCTTCTGGTGTTCCAAGAATTCACGTTCAAGGTAATTTTCAAGCCCGGGAGGTTGAATGTCGGGTCCGATCACCTATCCAGGCTGGAGACAGGGGAGAACGATGGCTCCCTCGATGATCAGCTACTCGATGCTGACCTTTTCCAAGTTGAAGCTGTATCAGATTACTTGGCCGATATTGCCGCCTATCTGACAACGGGGCAATGCCCTCAGGATTACACCCCACTTCAGAAACGGCATTTGGTCGTCCGTGCCGCCGACTACCAGTTGATCGTGGGGCAGCTCTATAAACTGGGCCTTGATGAGGTTTTACGCCGATGTGTCATTGACCATGAACGGGAAGTAGTAATGTGGGAATGTCATAGCAGTGTTGCGGGAGGGAATGTAGGTGCGAAACCTATCGCACGAAAGGTGCTCCAAGCTGGCCTGTGGTGGCCGACAATACATGCTTATTGTAAGGCCTATGTGAGGCGCTGCGATGTCTGCCAACGGACTGGAAGGCCCTCACACCAGGATGAGCTCTCGTTACACCCAAGGCAGGTGTTGCAGCCGTTCGAGAAGTGGGTTGTGGATTTTTTGGGCCCCATAGCCCCAGTCGCCAGGCACTCCAAGGCCTAGTACATCATTACCACCACGGATTACCTCACCCAGTGGGCTGAGGCAGTGGCGGTACACGACTGCATAGCGGATACCGCCGCCCGGTTCATTTTTGAGCACATCATTTGCCATTTTGGCTGCCCGTGAAGTTTAACCAGTGACCAGGGTACGCACTTCATTAATGATACTATCAAAAAACTGCTGGACACCTTCATGGTTCAGCATCACAAGAGTAGCTCGTACCACCCGCAGGCTAATGGTACGATGGAAGCCTTCAATAAGATTCTAGAGAAAGGCTTGACGAAGATTTGCAATGCCCAGCGTGATGATTGGGATGAGTGCCTATCAGCAACCTTATGGGCCTATCAGACTATGGTGAAGCGCTTGACCAATCAAATGCCCTTCCAGCTTGTGTACGGCCGGGAGGCTGTGATCCCCGCTGAGTTTACTATACCAAGCCTGTTAATCACCACGTCTCTGAAGTTCTCGGAAGAGGCCTCCCTCCAGGAGTGCCTCCATGAATTGTAGGAAGTGGATGAGGCCCGCTTCCTGGCTAAATTCCACCAAAAGATCCAGAAGGATCGGCAAAAAGTGTGGCACGACTACCACATTAAGAACAAAACCTTCCAGGTTGGCGAAAAAGTTCTTTTATACGACAACAGGTTCCAGAAGTTCTCAGGCAAGCTCCAGATGCACTGGTTGGGACCCTACTTTTTTGTCGAAATTCACGACTCTGGAGTCGTTCGGTTGGCACAGCTGGATGGTATGGTTCTCCCTGGCTGGGTGAATGGCGCACGCCTGAAACCCTACCAGGAATAAGTGCCTTTCATTTCTCATCAGTAACTCTCGCACCCGAGAGCACCCGTAGAATAGCATAGTTGAATAACTATCCCGCAACTGGGATGAGCGTAGGAGGTCTTTCTGTTCGTAGGTAGTGTGTCAATAACTGCTCAGTTGTGGGGTCATCACCGCAACCGACTGTGGTCGAGGTGGCGCCTGTCCCGCGTGTCATCCCTGTAGGATCCGTACCCACCTCCCTGTCAGTCTAACTCAGCCCACCCACGTACTTGTGTCAGTTCGTAGGATCACCTAGATTTGCGTCATTAATTACCATAATTGGTAGTAACCGCGCCGTCATCATTTGGCCATCACCCGCAGTAACCTCAGCCGTCGCGTCCGCCCGCTTCCCCATGCCACCGTCAGCAACTGTCACAGCACTCATTGGCATGCGATTGATCGCACGATTATCGCATAATGAATACCAGCGGGCATTAACTCGTTAGGGGGTCTCATCAACTCCACTCGTGCCGAGTGCTAACATAACTTGCATGCACACCAAAAGCACGAGAATGCTAGACCCATTCGAATTAGCAATTGCCGCTGCACCAGAGCCGCTGAGTTCTCAGAACGCATTGCACCAGGAAAGACGCTCACGACTGATTCTATAGGTCTACCAACACCAGGCCAAAATGCCAAAGGCCATCCCAGCAGTTATTGAACCAGAGCTTGATCCTCGCAATCACAGAACCGAGTCCCTTGTGGGAAAGTACGATAGTGCAGCCCTGATCGACGCCAACCTCTCAAATGTTGCCGAGTTTCCGTCCCTCCAGCGACAGGCATACATGGATAACTGTTCGACTGCAGCCGGAAATACTGCCAGCCACCTGCGACCACAATTCAGTGGCCTCCAGACCTCGTCCTTGATGAATTTGAGGAAGCTACCGGTCTTTGGCACCACAGGACCGGTTTTGTAGTGTACCCATTTCCTCCTCAGCCGAATTCAGAATCGGTCTCTGTGGCTGGCCCAGGAAATTCCTATTCACGCTGAGGATATTCATCGCCTCACAGGTCTATCACAGATAGGTGCAGACGTCTCAATGGCCTGCCAGACCTCCTCCAAGCGTGCACGAAAGTCGGGCGATGCAGACCTCTATTCCAAATATGGCACTCGCAGGGGGGGAAAAGGAGCCAATATTGAGCTCATTAACAAGCCCGAGATTCGCTTCGCCTGTTACCTCATTGCCAGCAAAAAAATGAGGCATTACACGAAAGACGAGTGCACTCTTGATACCATCTCTATTGCTGAGCATTGTGTCTAGGGCGCCAGACTGAATTGGTGTTCCTTCGTCTTGAAAGATTTGTTCGCTGCGTGTGAGGAGAATTACAAGCGCGCAACTACCTTCATTTATGGCTACTTGATTATTGCTTTTGCCATGTGGAAATGGCACACTCCACACATCCGGTTCCCCACAGAGGTCCCCGAGGGCCAGCCCCTCGCGATGAAATTCACTCCCTGGCAGGTCTCTAATGACCCCAGTACCAAGCTGGTGAATGCAGAGGTGTTTCGTTCATGGTACCGACTAATGACGGATGTGGTGGCCGGCCAACAATGGGTGCCCCGAAACCTATTGGATGAATATAGCGCGTAGGTGTGGTTCGGGGTAAGCCATAAGCACACTTACCTCCGACCCACTTGCGTTCCAGCGGAAACCTTCCACATGACGCCACTGAAATTTCAGTTGGACAATGCCACTTTCCATCGTGAAGTCTGCTCATGGCCGGGAGTCACAAAGCACATGCGGGATGGGCTCCCCCGGTACAATTTTGACAGGATGGCACCAGTGCAACAGACGGCCGAAACGGCAGAGGCAACGCCCTCACAAGAGCTTCCTGAACTTCTCATCCCCATCATTTTCCACTTCAACGCCCAGGTACAAAATCTCAATGTGGTGACTCAGGTTATTTCTAGCGGCGCTGCTCCATTTCCTTTATTTTCCAAATTTTAGCTCACTCGCTCCCCTTCACACCCCCGTACCACTCCACTCACCTCCCCCATTCCCACCACCTTGTTCACTTCGGCTGATCCACTCACGACCCCCATGGGCGAGACGAGCGGGCCCAGAGATCCGCCCAAGGCCCCTCCACCTAAGAGGGCCCGTACAACTCAGGAAAACCCGGTGGTGGACCTCGCTGTTGATGATCCACCACCGCCCCCAAGCACCGGAGTATTGATCACCGAAGAACCCCTTATCGACCCGTCTGAGTTCATCAACATCCCACTTCCACATTCCTCCACCTCACATTTCACTGTCCCGATTACCGTCTTTCCGCCTACTATTCCATCTGGCCCCTCCACTTCATCGGCTACTATATCCAACCCTCTTGTCTGGGAACTTCAGGGTGGGGACCGTGGGGCTGAGGTCGACTCTCGTACTGCCACGTTCGACCCAGTAGAAGAACCCCACCCTCCTCTTACCGATACATGCACGCAGAAGACACCCATTGTGTCTATTTCTGCTGAGGCTCAACCAGCGGCCACCCTCCCTCCACAATCAGCCCGCATCGATCAGCACGCACCGCCGGATTTCAATATGATTGATTCTGGCCGTCCAGAGGCTGCACCTTATCTCCTCCTGAGCAGGGCAATGGATCAGTTGCCAGTGGGCAACCGTTGCCGGAGCAAATGCCGGCGCCGAGCACCTCTGGGACTGCCACCTTCCAGCCTGGCAACCCAGTTCAACTGTACCTATTGATTCAACGGGCGGCCCAACAGGCTGACAGACTACATTTGGGCCTCCAGCAGCACTGTGCCGAGCAGCAACGCCAAATTTCCGCGCTTACTGAACAATGCGATCACCTCCAAACAGCAAGGGAGCAGATGGAGGTAATGATCACCAACGTCACTCGGATGTTCTCCGAATTCTGGCCTTCCCTACAGCCTCACTACCCCCTTCTGCCTCCCAAAATTGTTGCGGCCAGTCTCTCTAAGCAAGAAATCCACCTCCGCATTGCCGTTCAGGAGTTACATTGGGATAATCACAAGCTTCGTGCAGCATTAGCAACCCGTTCGGTGCAGCCGGAGCCTGCGGTCAACTATTTAGTCCAGGTGGCCGCCAAGCAGAGCCAAGCAATTTAGATGCAAGCCGCACTTTAGTCCACAGCACGCACGGCTTGGGACCTCCTAAAGGGCCTTCAGGAATGCTCCCTGGCACTCACCGTCAAGACCCAGCTGATTTCAGCCCAAATTCAGCAGGTTTCAAGGGAGATTCAGGAGGCTACGGACCCTGCAAGGCTAGATCAATTGTACGGCCAGGCTGATCAGCTTGAAGCACAAATCCAACATACAAAAGCTAGCTCGGTGGAGGCCAAACGCGTCATTCGGGAGCTCCGGATGCCTCTTCAATCCAGCGCTCGGTCTATACAGCAGCTTGCAGCGGCAGCTAAGACCCAGATCAGCACCATGTTCGGCGCCCGTTGCGGAGGATGCTGCCACCAAGCTCGCCGAGGAAACAAAATTGCTCATCCAGGGTTGGCAGCAAGCTGTGTCAGATTTTAATGAGCTTCGCGCTACAATGTTCCGCAGGGTCCCGGAGTTGGGGCCTTTGTTTGAATAGCCGCCAAAAGATGCACAGCAAGGACAGGAGCAGGCTAAAGGTGCACAGGAGGAAAGAGCGCAAGATGAGGGCACGCAGGGTAAACAGGACACGGAGGCAAGCTGGGCAATGGAGGTGGAAACTGTGATTTGTGATTGACTCGGGGATGAGTCAAGGAACTATGGTCAGGGCCTGTTGGGGCCCTTGTTTTTGGAAAACCTTGTTTTGAACGGCTAGATTTTGGGGTTGCGAAAAATGGACACATGGCAGAAGCAACCAAGTCGCAACTGCACCAAACGGCAGAGCTACCAAAGTTGCGGAGGAAGAGGCACATAGCGGAAGAGACTAGATGCACAGGTACAGATAAGAAGAAGATACACCAGAAGAACACAAGAGAAACACATAGATAAGTAGAGAAAAGCTAGAAGCAACTGTAGAAGGACATACGGAGAACTAGTAGTTGCGACCGAGGGTGAATAAATAGCAGTCACCCAGATGGAAGAAGGATGATGATGATTGCACAGTAGAAGAAAGGAGAGAGAGACTGACGGAGAGAAAGTGCAGGCTGCAACAGGAGACCAGATTCTGGATGAGGTCTTTGTAGTTCTTAGGGTCTATTGATGTACATCTCTGTTCCGTGAAGCATATGCATCAGACTTGTAAGCCAATGCAAAGCTATGTAAACTGTGAATTTTGCCAAGAGCTTAATACAATTGAAGGTTGTTGTCTATTGGGGTGATTCACATGCATGTGTATTGATTGTGATGTTTCAAAATTTTAATTGCTTACTACCTGTATGCTTTATGGATGATGTTGAGTATATGATTCTATTCATGTGATCTAAATGGTGATAAGAATGAGTTGCGGATCCTTCCCTCGCCATTGGTCTATTCCCCTTCTGCATGTAGTCGCGGCACGCCTCAGGTGAGACTCTTTGCTCTCCGGAGTAGGGTGATAATGCCGGCGTAATCCTAGACTACAGCGGATTCCTTTTTTGGCCACAGCTCCCGAACCTGGGTCTTGCCCGCGAGACCTGATCACCCGCCAACAGAAGTTGTTCTTCTCCTTCCCTTTGTCAAATTCTCTTAGGCTAAATTCTGCATTGAAAATTTTTTTACCCCACCATCAACTACTGAAGGTTTTCAACACAACATCCGGAACTCTGAATCAGCTAACAACTTCAGGACTGAGTAATCTTGGCTGGTGTTTTCATGAGCAGACAGTCTCATCACAACTTCTGTGTTGTCTCTGCATAGTAAGTACGTGGGTCTGCGTGGAGACTCCATCACTATGGCCTTTCCATGGCTATAATTCCTTATGTTGCTACAGTGACCTCTCTGGTATGGATTTTTTCAGCTGCTACTTCTTTCTCTGCTCCTTTTTGTAGCAAGGATTCTTTAGTATTCTTGCTAAAGATTCATCTAGATCTGCAATCGCTCTGATACCATGTGAAAATTTCTGAATATTACTTATACAGAAACCTTACTTTTAAATCTTCATTTACT
This sequence comes from Pinus albicaulis, assembly GCA_034641835.2. Classification (NCBI taxonomy): domain Eukaryota; kingdom Viridiplantae; phylum Streptophyta; class Pinopsida; order Pinales; family Pinaceae; genus Pinus; species Pinus albicaulis. Next base: position 1,388,295,622 of record CM076584.1, read on the forward strand.
TCTCCTACTTAGACAAGTTATTAATCTATAATATTCAACATTAAAATCGAGGTATACACATTAAGAGTCTACATAGATACATATCTAAATTGAATATATGCACAATGACAAAGTGACACAGAGGATCTTCTAGACAACTATCCCAGGAAAATCCCAATGTGGAAAAATGGGTCTTCTTGCTACAGGAGGGTTTTATTATTAAATAGAATCTAAGTACAACAAATCTTCCCACCAAACTGGTTAACCCTGTTAGACTCTTATACCAATAGGTTTCATTTTTCATGATTGACTTGATGAACTATGCAATATGTTCAAACCTTTTTCTTGTGCAAAGGTGTTCCATATACTTAAAAAATTAAAAAATTAAAAAAATTAAAAATTGTAAAGATGGTATACCCTAAAAGAAAAATCAAAGGGTGAAAAAATAAAAATGGCCAAAAAAATGAAAGAAAATGAACCCCACCAAAAGAAAGGCCAAGGAGAGTGTGCAAATCTAAATGCCACTACTTTTTGTTCTGATGTAATAAACTAATTGTGTGCAGCTTGTATCTCATGCCACAATTTATGAAAAATTAAACAACTTAAGCTTGGCTAGTTCATTTTTCAATTTCATTTTTTAGATATAGAGAATAAAATATGACCAAACTATTTAATCTTGGCAGATAAGTAGATAGGTAGAGTGAATAAAAGGAGCTCAACAGTTTAATCTGAGCCCTTGGATGTAATAAGGTTAGAGCTAGATAGATTTTCATATGTAAAAGAAAAGTGTGATAAGGGTTTGCCAGTCTAAGTGCACCCTAATAAAGAAGAAAAAATGGTAGAGTAAAGTAGGTAGGGTAGGTAGATGATGTTGCTAAATTATCTGTGGTGAATGATTGATTTTGGTGGTTAAAATTTTAACTTTCATCACAAGTGAAAAGGTAGATAATACATTGGAAGAATGGCAAGCAAGGCAAAGTCAAATTATTAACTTTCCCTTTCATTTTTCCTAAACATTTAACTAATTTCCCCTAAGTACTAAAGTATTTGAAAATTAGAGGGGCTCAAGGCATTTCCTTGACTTTTGGAGGGACTAGACCCTCGGCCCAATAATTGGAAAAACCTAAGTACTTAAAAACATTCATCGTCACACTCATTCACTTCTAAAAAATCTTTTCCTAAGTAAAATCCCATTTTACTTAGGAAAATCATGCAATGTTTAATAAAAACCCTTTCATGCAAGCATAAGTTAAATACATTGTTCCAATGTTTTATACTTAGCTCTTAAAGATATTTTTTCATATTAACTTCTAATTTATTATTTAAATCCCTATTGAAATAATTCTTTCCTATAGTCTATAATTCCATTTATATAAATAACCCAAAAAACCTATATATTACAGTTTTAACCAAAGTATTTAATCCCCACTTGTTCAAAAAAAAAACCCACTTTATACCCCCTTTGGTTAAAATATATATTTATATGTTAATCCCTCCCCCTATGGTAATTGGATTAATCTAATTTAATTACTATTTAATAGAAATATTCAAAAATGATTTAAAACATGTTTTATTACGTGTTTTAAAACAAAAATAACCCATCCCGTGCGTATTTTTCCTCCCCGACCCTTCATCGTACACAGAAATTAATTAATCCTCACGATTAATTAATAAGACTAACTTTGGCAATCAAATCACTCCCGATGTGATTAATTAATAAAAAATCACGTCAGGCCCACCCTATTAACTCCTCGTCAGCTTCATGTCCCGAACAGCGTTCGATCAGCCACTCCAAGATCAACGACTATTGATAATTTCACTGGCCAACTGCGTCCGAACGATAACGCGCAATGGCCAAGTGGTTTTCCAAACCGTACAGAGCCACGCGCCGTTTGTTCTGTGGAATTGCTGCCCCTCTGCCCAAAACCGCCATGTCCCAAAAGTGGTGCGATGAAAACCGCTTACCACCTATCCTTTGTGACACGTCCACCGTACCTGCTGACGTCATCAATCAAAACCCGCCACCCTTTTGACTTTGTAAATAAAAAAAAATTGCTCCTGCGTCATTTTCATTTTTTTCATCCGCCAACCAGTCCCCATGCAATGAAATTTCAAAAAATTAACCATTGAAGATTACCGACTGTTAGTTTGCTGAAGAAAGTTGAAGCCGAATACTCCAGAATTCATTCACCATAGCAAGTCCCCGTTTAAGCACTGTGAATTTCCCATAAACAGGTATTTATTCCAATTCCCCACTAAACTCTCTTTAAAAATCTTAGTTCTGGTTTTAATTCTGCTCTAAAAGTCTGAAAAGAAACTTCAATTTGATCTGTTTTAGTTCCCGGAACTGAAATTATAATCCCAAAACTCGTAATTGTAATCCTTTTCCATAAAAAACCCCGAATTTCCATTTCTGAATCCACAAGAACCAGAAATGGAAGTTCCGGTAGCTCTGAATGTCGTGCCCATCAATGCCCCTCACAAGGACTTGAATTATTTGACTTTATTCGATATGGATTTTCAAATTAAAGACTTACAGCTTAGTGAAAACCCTATTCGAATATTTTTCCACTGCAGAGACAATTATTTGAATGGTTCTGATGTCTTTGGACTTTGGGAATCAAATATTCCCATGTACCTTTTTCCCTCAGTCCATATTTTTCCTGAGTTAATCCATTTTTTCCATGCAAATAACGATCCCTACCAAAGAGCAGTTTTATCCCCAAGTCAAAATGTTCTTTTCCCAATAACTGCTCAGTCCATAAATGAAATGCTACAATTCCAGTCGAGTGAAGACCTCACTCCCCTGTCCATGGCTGAATTACTTGAGAAATCTACTAAGTTATCCCATGGAGAGTTAAACCGCTTGTGCCATACCTTCATGTTACCAAAGCATCAGCGTAAAATCCCTCCCCCTTATGGTTATCCTTTCTTTACTGATGAGGGTAAATTTATTCTAAATATGATATCTTTCATAATGGGTTTCAATACTAGTGAGTATGTAGATCAGTTGACCCTAGTTTTGTTATCCATTTTTTCCCCTGGACAGCCTCCTGTTGTCAAATACGATTTTGCATTTTATATTGCTGAAAAAATCCATGATCAGTTCATGAGATTTGGAAATGAAAGAGTGTTCAAGTATTCTTCTGTCATATATCACCTCATGATTTATTTTCAATCAGAGAATTTCCCTTTTTATGTCAAGAAACTTGATGCCAAAGGGAATCCCAGGTCAGTCATCTTTTGGTCTACCATTACCCACAATTCATCTAATTCTCCTTATTCCTATAATGAGTTTGTTGACCTTTTTGTTCATCCTGCAACTACCTTGTTAACTGGAGTCTCTCCTCCTAGGATTAGCAATGAAATTAAGAAAATTCTTCATCTCTCAAAGTAGTAAAAGATAGGTGATTGGTACCTATATCAAAGCCACACAGAGATCAGGATATATGGATGTGAATTATGCCCATTCAAATTTCCCAAGTATGTCCCAATGAGACACTTTGCATTAGAATATTTTAGGCAGATGAATAATTAAGATATAGTTCATTTCTGCAATGCAAAGAAAAAGGGTCAGCTCAGGATCAAAAGCCAGTTAGGTCCCTTTGTATGTAACTCTAGGGAAGCTGGAACAGAAGCCAAAAGAATCTTAGAAGATTATATCAGACTACAAAAGAGTTTCTACTGGGTGCCTTATGACCTAGACAACTTTATATGTGATAGAAGAATGAAAAATAAACTATTACCATACATCCATCAAAGAATTCCAGAAATAGAACAATATGCCAATATGGATGAATGGGTGGAAGGCACATTGGTTGAAAAAGATAGTGAGCAGGTTGATGTAGAAAATTTGATGAAAGATCTTGAAAAGATACTTGACCTAGACTCTTTTGGACAGGTGCAGATACTAGGACCTTCTTCAGCTGGAACTTCACAACAAAATTTGCAGGAGATTAACAAAGTGGTAGTAGAATCCAAAGGAAAATAAAAGGAGCCTGATATACAAGTAATCGAAAAATTTACAATGACAGAGCAACCAGAGACTTCTAAAGAATAGAGCCAAGTACAAATTCCTCCTACTTAGATCAATGAGCCAGAAATTGTAAATTTACAAACTCCTCTTAATGTTGAAAAAGGAAAGAAGAGAGAAGCTGAGATAGTTACTCCTATTGGTGGCTCCTCTGAAAAACAAGGTGTTAAAAGGTAGAAATTAACTCCTCTTCCAGAAATTGAAACAGTTCAGGAAATCCCTGACAGCCAGGAAAGAGAAGATAGTCAGAAAACAGGTGCAGGTAGTGGGACATCCAGTAATTTTTAAAGAAAGGAAATACATAGGCAACAAAGTACAGAGATATCTTCTTTCAAACCTCCAGTAAAAGAGGCATGAGACATCAAAAGAACATTCATCAATATAAAGGCCAGGAATGATCCACTTAGACTTCAAGTGTACAACCAATATCTAAATATGGCTCCTAAAAATCAATAAAGATTGATGTCAGCCTATGACATCCAACAGGGTAAGATGATTATGAGCCATTTCAAGCCCAAGGTGCAGTAGCCTTAGACAGCTGCAGATTACATTAGGACTAATTTTGAAGTCTTAGCAAAATATATCCATCCTTTAGATCAAATTGAGCTCCACAAGCAAACCGGTGAGATGATTTATTCTACTCTGACAGATAAATCAATGTTGGCCCATAAGTTGCAGGATTCTTTGGATAACACTAATACATAGTTGCATCTTGAAAAAGCTTCCTCCCAGGATAAGGATAATAGAATCAAAACTTTGGAGGAAATAATCATTGGTTTAGGTCATAATCCTAAAGATGTGAAAGGTATTGAAGCTTTGATTAAAAGAAAAAATGATGATATTGTAGCTCTGAGAAAACAATTGAAATTACCAGCTTCAAGACATCCACAGACTGCAGAAATCATCAAGCATAATTCTAAAGAAGAACTAATGGATTTTCTCTTAAAATTGAATCAGCAACTCAGTGCAACTGAAAAAGAGCTTGAGAATGCATTGAAAGATAAGCAAGCAAATATTCTAGTTTCTACAGCAGAAGCAGTAACAGGTACAACAACAACAGGTCAGCCAGCAGAAATATCACAGGGCAACACTACAAAATTGAGCACTGATGAGTTAACAAAGTCAATGGATGAAATGAAACTTCATACCATAGAGCTTTTCAAAACAAAGGAACAATTGGCCACTCTATAACACAAATATGATCTTTCAAAAATGAGTGTTGCTGATAAAACAAGAGAAGTGAACAAATTAGAAAAATTGGTTAAGGGATTAAAAAAGGATCTCACATTGGAGAAGCCTTTAAAAGAAATAAAGGATATTCTTTGGGATAATATCATTCAATCAATAAAGGAGGTCTGATCCTCAATCCAAATAATGGATGAACAGAATGACTTAGTTAAATTGGCTCTGGATGAGATTGAGAGAGCAAGAGAAGAGTTGGGAAATAGGCCAGAAGAAGCCAATAGACTTATACAATTTTTGAATAATCAAACTAAGGATCAACTTGCAGAATTTGGTATTCAACACAGGACCGGAACAATTTTAGAAATAAAGAGAGTTTTTTCCAAAAGAACTCTGGTACAGAATCTAGAACGAAGGTGCTCAGATATGCAAGAAGAAATCATTGCCTTCAGAGAAAGATTGAATATTTTGATCAATAGAGGATTGCCCAGTCCCATAGTTGCAGAAGATAAGCTGATGGAACTTGACATTTATGTAGAAAAATTGGAGAAATATGCTGATAATCAGGCCAGTTCTTCAACCAGTTCATCAACAGCAACATTGCCTACAGGAAGAAATCTTCATGTCAGATTGGAAAATTTATTTTATCTTGAGCATGAAGTAAATCATTTATTCCCAAATCAGCCTGGTTTCTTCAGATATACTAAGGCTGATGAAACACTGAAAAAATTGCAAAGGACCAGAGTGCCAAAAGCTAAATGGTGGGAAGAATTGATGGAACTTTTGTAATAGTTATCCTTTCATAAATTTTTGCCTATTTATCATAGTATATCATGATAAAAAGGATAATAAATATGAACAAAGGTCAAAGAGTATCAGATGCAGATAAAGAGTATCAGTAAAATTAAACATCCAGCATGGAATTACTGAAAAGGATAGCAGTAAACCAAAATATAGGGCATGCCTCCAGCACATTCTCAAAAGAAGGAAACAGCACAACATCAGTTATCATCTTTTCTTATCTACGAGACCATCTGTATCTATTTTGTTGTAAAATACTTATTCTTCATCCTAGATAATATCTCAATTTGTTATGAGATATTTTATGTAATTTTTTGTATAAATACTCCCTCAAATGGAGTATTGATGGTGGATTCATATACTTTTTTGTAACATTAAACATTTCGGAATAAAGTGTTGTTGGAGAAATTTCTTTGTGGCTAGCTGGATGATGATTTGAAGCTCAAGACTTTTTACAGGATTCATGTGTCAGACTACAGATCAATAAGTCATTTCTATCTCATGTTTTGAAGTTCTATACTTGTTTATTATATCATTGTGTTTCATTTCTGAATGGTTAATGAAAAAGGAATAAATCAGAAGGTACTTAGGTGTAATTTGATTTCAATCATGGTTATTCTAAATGTTTTCTTCTAAATTGGTTATAAACAGTGAATTCTTAATTGCTCATGTTTCTCTGGTTTAAGCAATTTGATTATTTAATAAAGAATTCTTAATTGCTCTTTGTTAATAATCATTCATTTTTTCCTCTTTTTAAATATGTTGAAAAATTCTTAATTGCCTTTCATCCATTTAAAATCCATTCCATTCACGTTAAGATCTAAAATTTTTCTCTGTTTGATTTTCTTGCCCTGTAAAGCTATCTTTCATTTAGAAACTTAATCCAGTGAAGCCATATTTTGGCTCCATAGCCCAATGGCCTGAAATACTTGATCTTGCCCTCAGTTATTGAAATCCCACCACCCAAATTCAAAAAAAACCCCTGGACTTTATTACTAGCCTAATATTTTCAAAAACAAAGCTAAATTTTAAAGAGAGAGCCCTCTCTTGGTACATATTGGCTAGATTTTGTAGCTAAAAGATTGGTTTGTGGTTACCTCGGACCCCTTTCCTCTTCCACCAACTTCAAGGAAAATATGAGTGATAACAAACCTGACAGAAAAAATAAACAATCTGCAAGAATACCTATGTTCTGGAAATAGAAAAACAGATAGATTCACGCCCTCAAATTGGATTTACAGAACTTGTCCCTTTTTAGTCTTGAGAAAACCTAGTGCTACTTTGAAGCCCTTTACGTCATCTCTACTAGCCTGTGTTAGTGTCTGCACTGCTCAGGAAGGGTCTGCATCACCCTAGACTGGGTTATGTTGTCACTGCACTGCCCTGCCTGGTCTTGCATCAACCCTGATTCCCTCCTGCTGCCTCTGCACTGCCATTTATTGGCCTTTGTAGCACATAAAGCCTCTGCATTATGTAGCTGCTACTCCCTCTACGTCGCTCAGTCTATTTCTTCTCTACCTCTTGATGCACTCTTGGCCTCGGATCGGATCATTCCGTCTACCAATAATACCCCTCGCTACAGCTAAAACAGTTCTGGAAATTCTTAGCAAACCACGCCCTAGAATTCCACCTTAGTCCCAGTTCTTTGCCACTGTGTGTGAGCTCCAAGTGACCCCAATCCTTTCATATATACATTTTCCATTGGGAAACCAACGACAATGATCTAATCTTGAATCAATGACTAAGATTAAAAGAAAGCTTGATACGTGTGACTTAAGCCATTTCCATCACATGTTTAAATTTACTTCCTTCAATATTTTAATTTCACAAAGTTACACTTAGGGTATTTAATTAAAAATATTCATTAATTAATTTTCTCCTAAATATGATGAAATTTCTCAAATCCCTTTCTGGGTCTTGGAGATCTTATGCACTCTAGTCCCTCCACAAATTTTGGGATTTATAGCACATCAGATGCTACCCCAACACTTAAAAATCTCAACAATGATGTTGTGCACATGTGGTGGAGGGAGTGTTGTGTACAGATGGTTCTATGTACATGTTGTGTGAATGGTACTGGTATGCATGTGGTATTGTGTGCATGTTTTACATGTTGTGTTGAGGGCATGCAGTACTATGTATGTGCATGGTGTATTCATGGTATTGTGACATGTCTATTCATTGTGTTTTACTCTGTATATGTATATGTATGGTGTTTTTTGGTATGTCGGTGTAGGTGTATGTATTTTGTTGTATTATACATTGGGTGTAGGAGTATCTGATGTATTCATATGTGGGTGTACGTTTTTTGATGTACATTTTGTATATGTGTACATGATTGGAGGGAAGAAAATTCACTGGCTGCTTTTCGGGTGCAACAACTGATATGATTTGTGTACAAAAATAAAAAAGGAAAAAGTAAGGACCAATGAAGGAAAAGCATCGATATTTTATTTCAATTATATTATGCATGTCATCTACGATTCTGGTTTATGATGGTTACATGTGATTTATGATTATGGTTTATGATGATTGCATGTGATTCATGCTTTCGACCTATGATGGTTGTGTTTTGGGCTAACCTGATGTGATATGTTTATAAATTATGATTGATCAAAAAACTAGTTTGACTTGTGGTGACAGAAAGTAAACAAGATGCAAGTGTACCTTATTCACAAGCTACCAATGAGGTATGATTTTAGTTTATTCCATTATTTCTTTGTCTAATTGGGATTATGTTCTTGGTACGGGAAACATGGAAATGCCCGGTTGGGTGGTTGAAACTCATTGCAAGCATTAGCAACAACAACAAAAGGAATTGAAAAAGACAATAGTATGATAGTAAAGCACTTTAGGAACAGGGCCATTGTGGGACACTGGTACCCAATAGTGTCCACTGATTTCCATGGGCATTCTATGAATGGTATGATGGTATTGAGGTAGGTATATCCCTTATTTTTTTTTCCTTTCGATGCGAGGAAGCCTTGCCAAGGGATAGACTACCCGATATGGGGGTTCCAGTGGAACTTGGAAGGTGTGTGACTGCACGGAAGGGGGTGACCAGATTTCGCAAGGTACTTTGTAGCATATAAGGGAAGGTCGAAGATGTACTTTTTTTTGTCATTAGCATTGCCAGATGGAATTATACGCACATTGGGAATACGTTTTGGTACAATGACTTGATTGGAGGGAAGAAAATTCACTGGCTGCTTTTCGGGTGCAACAACTGATATGATTTGTGTACAAAAATAAAAAAGGAAAAAGTAAGGACCAATGAAGGAAAAGCATCGATATTTTATTTCAGTTATATTATGCATGTCATCTACGATTCTGGTTTATGATGGTTACATGTGATTTATGATTATGGTTTATGATGATTGCATGTGATTCATGCTTTCGACCTATGATGGTTGTGTTTTGGGCTAACCTGATGTGATATGTTTATAAATTATGATTGATCAAAAAACTAGTTTGACTTGTGGTGACAGAAAGTAAACAAGATGCAAGTGTACCTTATTCACAAGCTACCAATGAGGTATGATTTTAGTTTATTCCATTATTTCTTTGTCTAATTGGGATTATGTTCTTGGTACGGGAAACATGGAAATGCCCGGTTGGGTGGTTGAAACTCATTGCAAGCATTAGCAACAACAACGAAAGGAATTGAAAAAGACAATAGTATGATGGTAAAGCACTTTAGGAACAGGGCCATTGTGGGACACTGGTACCCAATAGTGTCCACTGATTTCCATGGGCATTCTATGAATGGTATGATGGTATTGAGGTAGGTATATCCCTTTTTTTTTTCCTTTCGATGCGAGGAAGCCTTGCCAAGGGATAGACTACCCGATATGGGGGTTCCAGTGGAACTTGGAAGGTGTGTGACTGCACGGAAGGGGGTGACCAGATTTCGCAAGGTACTTTGTAGCATATAAGGGAAGGTCGAAGATGTACTTTTTTTTGTCATTAGCATTGCCAGATGGAATTATATGCACATTGGGAATACGTTTTGGTACAATGACTTGATAACAGTTCACTGAGAGGGAAAGTGGCACAAGATTGTAGCATTGTACGTTGGATTCATCTTTGACTTTGGCAATCGATTTTGGACTTCCTGCGAAGGAGGTGAATCCTAGTATTACTTTGAGGGTGGATGTTTGAGCCTCTGGGTTCCCTTATTGTTGATACGCGCATCATATCCTTTTAGTTTTTCGTTGATAAAATGTGTATATGTGTATATTATTGTAAATACCATAATGAGTTGTGTTATAAAGCTCCAGTATGCGGTATGCTGTCATATTTTCAGCAGGTTGATAATTGTAAATACTGCAAAGGGTTGTCTTATAAAGCTACTTAGGCAGTATGTTTTGTTTTTAGCAGTTTTTTGGTTTGTAGGTTCCATTGAACACTGAGGATGACGTTCCCCTAAGTAGGAGGGCTCTATAACAACTCTCGTGAAAATTCCATGTAATAAAATTTAAAAATAATAACAATGGTTGATGGGAAATGTATTCTAAGTTGAATGGTGGGAAAAAGGAAACTCGAAAAGGCTTTGGAAATGCATGATACATTAATTGGAATTTTATTTATGAAAATAGTGGAAATTAAGAGGAAAGGAAGGTGAAAGGTCATAGCTTTCATGTGAGGAGGAAATCAAAGGAAAATAATTGAAAATGAAGAAAATAGAGGCCTCAATAATAAAAAGCCTTCTGAGGATCATGGGTAAGTATTTTCTCACACTTATGGATTTAATTCTATTCTCTCTCTCTCTCACTCTCTCACTCTTGGACACATGGAGTTTCTTGTAGCACTTTGGAATTAGAGCAAGAAACGAAAGAAAAAAAGAAGGAGGAAGCAAGCAAGGAAGAGAAAGAATCAAGAAGCCGTAACAGGAATATTTCCAATTATTGATTTACATGTATGGTTTCCTTGATATATTTTTCATGTATGGTATTACATGTAGTTATTTTTTGTCTTGGCATAGGTTTTGGCAGATGTGAAAGCATTTTTAGCCCAACCTTTCCATTTTTGGATAACCGTTCTCTCGTGGATTTCTCATGTTTAGTTTAGTTGGATTTCTAGATGGATTCAAATTTGATTGAGGTGGATATCTGAATGATTATGGAATCGATTTATGTGTTTCCTCGGATTATGTCCTAGTAATCCGGGTTTGGATTGCGATAACATCTGATAGGTGTTTTTCTCCCCATTCAATCCTAGGAATCTTGAGTTTCGAATATATGGTAAATAATGGAGAGTGTGTCTCGGTTAAGGGTTTAGTGACCCTTGATTCATAATGTGGGTTGCGGTACATCCTGAGAGACTAGGAGACATGAAAATCTCTTTGGGTTTATGTAGAGAGAATCCGGTAATATCCATGCCTGTGTTGGTGACGTGATTGGGTGTAGGTCACGATAAATCATGTTATGGCATGTTTATTGTGTTGGCCTAATGATCCAGGATGGATCATGGTAAAGACCGATTCTATTTATGAGGGTGGGATGGTTTAGCCTCGGGATTCCTGGTTGGTTCTTTTGGTTTTATTCCCACATTCATGCTTGCAATATGTTATGGGAGTGATTGGGTAAAAAGATATTTGGCTCAACCCATCTCTGATCGGGTGGAACTTGGAAGCCCCATATCCGGTTGGTTTTTACATTCATTAATGAGAAGCTCATTCCTTTGGGATATGAGGTATAATTTCATTGGTTATTATATGTATTCTATTGTTGTTGTATCCATGGTATTTCTGTTTTTATTATGCTGGTTATAGGCATGTATTTTATTAGTGATGAGGTATGCATATATGTATGTTTTTAGGTTTAAATGAATGAAAAATGTATATATGGCCAAATATATTGTATTGCAACTAATGATGTAAGGGAAAAATTCTTCTTATCGATTCTCAAATAAGTATGAGACCCCTATTCTTAAATTTGTTTTTCAAACTTGTAGATTCAATGTTTGTGACATGTTTTAAAAAATGCATATCATGGCTTGGAGGGGTTGAAATGATTTCTTATTGATTTTATATCTTCTATATAATTTTTCTATTGTTATTTATTATCCCATAAGTTTCCATGAAGTTCTGGGTAGTGACATGGGCTTTGGGCTTGAAAAGGTCTCTCAAATCCTAGAGCCGCAGCCATAGAACTGGGTATTTGGTGCACTATACACTTCCTTGTTGTTTTATTCTTGTGGATATAGCCTCCTATCCCCTGAAATGTGGTTTTATTCATGCATTTACGGCCCAAATGGGGTCAAAATATCAATGTGACCCGGGTAAGAGGCCTGAATGGTTGGGTTACCTCCTGGGGGTGTTACAGTTGTTGTACATGGTTTTTATGTTGTGTTTTACGTTGATTCCACTTCCATAAGGTCACATCAGAGGTTTAATCTCATTATATTAGCCTCTCATCGCATGTTTACTGGTTGGTCAGTTACTTGGGTAGATGTGGGAAGGGGGTGTTACACCTCTTTTGGATTGTAACCTCTAGAAAATTTGTGGGAGTTGGAGCTTCCTTTGAGGTAGGATCCTATTATAGGTTGGAGCCTAAAAAAATATGATGTAATAAGGATTAATGTATTTCCTTCACATCACTTTCAGCCTAAATTTCACATTTTTCTCCCTTTGGGGTTTTCACTTATATTTGCATTTTTCATGTGTGTGTTATTGAATTTTGTGTGAATGTTATTGAATTCTAGATAATTATATATTCAAATTTATCTCTCTCTGGAATGAAAATGTATTCCAATAATAATAGAGCATATACATAAACCATTAGCTGCATAAGAAGAAAACCAAGTGACTAGTCTAACAACTAGAAGGAGGTCCTAAGTTAGTAAAATGGTTGGTGAATAAGGATGCTCAATAGATGAAGCCTCTCTATTTGCAAGTACAAACTATGCCTTATGGATAGTGAGAATGAAGACATATTTAATATCTCTTGGAGTGGGAGTATGGGCTAATGTGATGGTAGTGTATAAAGAACCAAAGGAAACAACTAGTGACAAATATTCCAAATTGAATTTTATAGCTAATGAAAAAGCTACGAATGCACTTCTGAGTGGTCTATGTCAGTACAAATTTATTAAAGTAATCCATTGTGAGACAACCAGATATATTTTGGTTAAATTAGAAAATATTCATGAAGGAGATAAAAAGGGTAAATATGGCGAAATTAAAAGTATATAGAACATATTTTAAGACATTAAAAATGAATTAAGATGAATATATATCTAAATTATTTTTAAGAGTTGATGAAGTCTTAAATGTCATGATAGGACTAGGAGAAACAATCAAATAAATTGTAATAATTTAGAAAATATTGAGGTCATTGGCCTCTAATATCAATCATAAGGTTTCGACGATAGAGGAGACAATAAAATTTGACACTTAGAACATGGATCAACAACCTTGTTCCTTAACAACATATGAGATGAGAATTCCAAGATGGAATGCAGTCACTAGACATGCATCTTTCAATGTAGACAAGTCCATAGAAGAAAGGCAGTGCTCATGCTGAGGTTTTGATGAAGAAGAATCAAAATTTGTAAGAAAGATGAAGAAATATACATGAAAGTACAAAGGAAAACTCCCATTTAATTATTTTAATTATGGAAGAGTATGACATTATGCCCCAAAATGTCCTTAAAAGAAAGAAGAAAATCATCATAAAGAGAAAGAAAAGAAGAACTCTAACAAAATGAAAAAACAGAAAAGGTATAAAAGAAAAATGTTCTATGCTCAAGAATATAGTATTGTATCTAAAATTTCCAATGAATCCTCTAGTGAAGATGGGACCAGTAAATTCATGTTGATGGCTTTGGAAGAACTTGAAAAATATTGTGAATGTGAATAAGAGGTGGAAGGAGAGGTAGATCTTGAGGAGTAGTTGATTAGTGTGGATGAGATAGATAGGATCAAAGAAAAGAATAGAATGGAGAAAGAAATTTTATTGAAATGTGTAAAAGAAGAATCAAATTCAAAAGAAATTATCAAGTGAAAGTTGAACTCGAAGATGCAAAGAAGGAGAAAGAAAATTTTATGCAATAAATAAAGGAGAAAATAAAGGAGTGTGAAAGGTTGGAAGAAGAGGTGGTTTGTTTGAAGAAGATTCTATAGAAATAAAAAACTTAATTAAACATGAATATTCAACAGATAAAAGGGTGTGAAAAAGTAAATGTAATATTAAGTGATCATAGGAAAATCCAGTGAATCCAGGGAAGGGGATGAAAGAACAATCACTTTTCTAAAAGCTTTCAAGGGAGACAATGACATATCACATCAATATGAGAATAAAAATTTGAAAAACACTTCAACATCAAATGAGTACTTGTAAATAAACATTGTCAAAAAAGTGTATAAGAGAAGATTATCAAAGGTCAATATGGTTATAGTCTCAAACAAAATCTACAATGACGTACAAACATTTTTTCCATGGATATTGTTGCTCCTGAAACTATTTTGAATGTAAAGCCATATGATTGTGGAGCTTATGTTACAAGAAATCATTTGGGAAATTATAAGAGATGTGAGGCCAATAAGGAATTGACCGACATCAAAACAAACATGAAATCAGACAAAAATGAATTTTGTTTTCTTCTTAGTGTTAATTAATGTTTCTATTGTCACAAATTTGGGCACAAGTGGTATGGATATGATCTTGAAAACAATATATTATCATCTCACAAGTATTATAGAACAAATGGATATATGAAATGGAGAAAGAAGAAGGCAAAAAAAATATGATAAGTGTGACGTGGTTCTATATGCTCAAGATAAAAAAAAGTAAATGGTATGCGAACATTGTCTTCTCTATACATATGATAGGAGATAAAAGAAAGTGTGTATCTCTAGAAGAAAATAAAATTGGAAATGTCACATTTGGAAACTATAAAGTAGGAAGAATTAAAGGAAAGGGAATAATTAGTCTGAATAATGGAAGAGGAAAGGCTCAGGATGTACTATTTGTTGATGGTCTAAAATATAATTTGTTGAGTATAATTAAGATATATGACAAAGGTTCTGATGCTCTCTTCAAAGCTAAAGACTATGAAATTATGCCAAAAACTAAGGGGAATATTTTGGATAAAGTAATTCGAACATAGAATAATGTATATATATTGAAGGAAGAGAATGAATAATGTTACATCAACAAACACAATGAATCTTAGCTATGGCATAGGAGATTGGGTCATCTCAATTTTGATCACATTATCAAACTTAGTAATAAGAGAGCCATCAGAGATCCACATGGAATAAAGAAGCCTCAAAACACTACTTGCAAGTCATGTCAAATGGGAAAACAAACTAAAAAATAATTCAAAGTCAAATAAACTATCAAGTAGTAATACGAGGAGAAAATTATTTTCTGTTGATAATTGTTGACTATTCCAGATTGACGTGGGTGGAATTTATCATAACTAAATTAGAATAATCTGAGAATTTTAAAATTTTCAAGGCACTGGCATAAAATAAAATAGGGTGCAAAATAAAATGCATAAGGTCGGACATAGGAGGTGAATTTACTTGAGATGAGTTTGGATGCTCGTGTGTTGAATTTGGCATAAAATGGCAATATAATATTGCAGACACACCTTACGAAAATGAATTTTTATAAATACAAAACATATATGTTCAGCAAATGGCCAGAGCCATGATGCAAGAAAGAAAAATTCCTCAAACCTACTTGGCATAAATGGTACATACAACAATATATGAACTGTGGCATGGTAAGCCAACTTCAATCAAACATTTTATATTATTTGGTAGTAAAATCTATATACAAAATAATTATGAAAGACTAGGAAAGTTTTATTCTCAATCAAATCACGAAATAGTTCTGGGATCTTCATAAAAAATTAAGGGATACACGTTCTATAATAAAATACTTCTTAATATTGTGGAATGCATAGATGTAATTTTTGATGAACAACTACCTCATAAGAACAAGAGCACGGGTTTTATCAACCTTCCAGATAATCATCATGAAAAGAAATAAAATAAAGCACAAGATGAATATTTAGAAAATATAGAGACTCATTCAAAAGGTTCCTCAAGACACACACAAAAGAATCATCCCGAAAGTCAAATTATTGGAGATAAAAGTGGAGTGCAAACAAGTAGGAAACTTTTAGAGAAATAAGAGCAATTTCATATTTCTATGTTGTCATATATTGAACTAGAGAACTTTGATCAATCAAGTAAAGACAAAAATATGTGTATGCTATCAAGAAGGAGTTATATCAAATTGAAAAGAATAAGACTTGGGAACTGGCACCAAGACTAGTTGTAAAAAAAGTCAATGGCACAAAATGGGTGTTAAAAGACAATATTAATGAACAAGGTCAAATTGTCAGAAAAAAATCTAGAATAGTGTGAAAGGGCCACTCATAAGTAGAAGGTATTGACTATGAATAAAATTTTGCTCCTATTGTGATATTGGAAGCAATTAGGATGTTTTTCGCCTCTGCTTGTTATAATGGTTTCAAATTATATCAAATGGACGTGAATTATGATTTTCTAAATGCAAAACTTGAGAAAGAGGTCTACATGGAACAACCAAAAGGATTTTCATTATGAGATAAGCCTAATTATGTTTGTAGGTTAAACAAGGCATTTTATGGTCTTAAAAAGGAACCACAGACATTGTACTATGAATTGGACAAGTATGTGAACAATAAAATGGTTTCAAGAGAGGAGGAAACAATAGTAATCTATACAGAAAGGATAATGGAGATGAATTACTAATTGTGGTTGTGTATGTGGATTACATTATGTTTGGTAGCAATAAATATCATCTAGTAAAATGGTTTGTTGAAGAGATGAAGTATGAGTTTGAGATGTCAATGATTGGAGAACTTAATTTTTATCTAAGGTTGTAAATCCTACAAAATTCTAAAGGAATATCCATTTCTCAGGAGAAATACCTAAGAGATATGTTAAAAAAGTTCCAAATGGAAGATTGTAAACCCAACTCAACACCCATGGAAACTAGATGCAAGCTATGTGTAGATGATGAGTCATGTGATGTGTATCAAAATATTTATAGATCTATGATAGGAAGCATGTTATAAATAGCAACTTCGAGACCATATACAATGTTAGAAGTCATATTAGTGGCAATATGTCAATCAACGCCTAAACAAAGTTAGCTATTAGCAAAAAAGAGGATATTCATATATTTGAAAGGGACTATAGACTACACACTATGGTATCCAAAAGGTAAGGACTTTACATTAACAACATAAACAAATGTACATTGGGGCAATTGTGAGGATCACAGAAAAGGTAGAAGTGGTGGTGCATTCTACCTAGGATAGTCTTTGGTTACATGGTTATGCTACATTGATACATTTCATTGCATTACTATGATTTTTCCAAATCCTTCAGCTATATTATTATGACCAAAAATATTTTGACTTTATTAATAATATATTTTCTAAGTGCAAGAAGATTTAGAACCATATTCATCACCATTCAAAGAAATCTCTTGAAAAAAATTAGTATCAAAATTGAAGAACAAATTTAATAATAAGGAGAGGGAATTATCCATATCTATAAAAGTGGTATGAAATAAGGCTCATATATCACGTAGCAAGAAAATGGACAGACATTCAAATCCACTGTATTGCAGACTATTTTCTACAATCATTAAGATGCATTTTTAAGAGGCATTCAATACTAAGAGAATTTCAAGAAGAACAAATTGTTGAACAAAAGAATTCCATTACATGGCATTGAAAGGGGCATCACTAGCATTGATTAATAAAATACATTGAAAATATGCAAAGAAAAAAAAAGATACCTAAAAGATCAAGAAAAATTTTAGAATAAAAAAGGAAGATACTCATTATGGTTGTAAAGCACCAACCTAGAGCATGCTTCTTCTCCTAAAAGTCAAAATTTGTTTTATCGCATGCAACTTTGACACGATGAGAGATTCCTAATCTCCAATATGTGTTTTTCCTTATGTTCCTTATTCCATCCCCTCCTTTACAAAACAAGCATAAGTGGTCAATTACATTGCGTAAATCATCTTATTGGTTAATGGGAATTATTAGGGTTTTGTGCCCTAAGCAAGAAATAATCGAGTTCTTTGTAGAAAAGTAAAGTATCAGCATAGATTAGTCAACATTAATATATTAAATGCCTATTTGACTGAAATTTAATGCTTTTTCAACGTCTAATTCACTTAAACATTTATCTAAATCTCAAATTGAACTTGTATTATTATGTAATTGTATTTTTTTTTTAACAGTGAAAAATTAAGAAGATTAACCCAAAAAAATATACCAATCAACCAAACAATGAAGACCTAGCCCTAAAGACGTCTAAGATATTTAACATTATGACCTCTCAACTAGAAAACTACTTAATCAACAAGAACTCTACCAACTAAGGTAGCCTCAACACTAATGCTAATGTGTCAATGCATTATTCAAATGTTGAATCTATTTGCATTTCATTTTCAACCAGCTATGTAATATTCAGTGTAAATAATGATAAACTCATCTGTGTTCATATAATATGAGTGTTCATTATTATTATGGTTCAGTGTTCATAAGATATGATTTTTCATGTGATATGGATTAGCTCTATATTATTATCGGTCAATATTTTATTATTATGGTGGCAGCATTTTATACGTTTCATTATTATTACAATGGTGACAACGTTATTATATGTAGTGTTAATTATAATGGTGGAAGAAACGTTATGGAATTTTTATGATATTTATTGAATTTAATGGCAGCATTCATTATTCATTAGCGCTCCAACGTTCATTACGGATTAATGGTTCAGCAATATTAATTCTCCAGCGTGTTAATGCCCCGATGTATTTCTCCAGTGTATCCATACTCCAACAATGTTTTATGCCCTAATCCTAAAATGCTTACTCCAACATTTATTCATACTCCAACGTATTTCTCCAGTGTATCGATACTCCAGCGTCATTGTATATTAAAATGCTTAATTACAATTGACTGCACTAACTGCACTGTGTTTAATGGAGTATGACTATGACTATTCTTGGTGGAATATGATAACTGAATTATCCTTATCACTGCAATGGACTGGTGGAATCATCGTTATCATTTTATTGCTAGTGTTTTCTCTACGTAGTGAGATACCATGGTGTCTTATCATACAGTTAACGCTCAATGTTTTAATGCCAATTCAACCCTCTTTAACAACAAGCTCAACAATTATTAAAACATTTCAAAACATGGACCATAGTTTCATGACATGTCGAACTAGAGTGTGTATGGAGTCTTTATTAAAAAAATAAGGATTCGTTATGGAAGTAGCATTGTAGCTCGAGACACGAGCAATGTTGGTATTTTAATATATGCAACATCAGTATTAATACTACAAAATTTCATTCAAATATTAATTCTCATGCAAAGACTACTATGCCAGCAGCATGGATATACAATACAATCGACCATGGATATACAATACAATCGACCAGCATTGATATATTATTATGCATATATATTGGACTTGACCATTCTTTGTTGTAGTTGTATTTGACCTAGCGTTGGGGCCAATTCTTTTTTAAAGATCATGAGAATGCATTTCCAACTCCAAAATGGTGCATTTAACACATACAATATATATCATCGCACTAGACTAATTGCTGGGGTATCTTATAAATACGCTTTAGCGTAAAAATCCTTTACAACGTCAACCAAATCTTTATGTGTAACTTCTTCTCTCAAGTGACACTTTTGTGGTTTGTGGTAAGATTTCATCTTGAAGAAACATTGGAAATAATAGGTTCATCATACACACGTTGGAGCTACATTTACTCTTCTGGATTTGATACCTATTACATGTAGAATTGTGGAATTTTTTTTGTGGCATGAAACCTAGAGAATGGTTGGTCACATCTACTTTGTGCCATTCTTGTCAAATGGAGAGGTGTGAGGCTGAGAAGAGATACCTTTTTTCTCAAGGAGGAGCAATAGTTTTGTTGTCATCGATGCTAAAGTGGAGAATGTTTTGTTAAAGATTTAGTTCAGAATTAGTTAGTAATCAGTTTCCCATTCAATTCTGATTCAGTTTCTGCCATAACCATTCGATTACATGTATAAGTAATTCGCATTAATAAATCTAGATGGTGTGCTCTCCAGCAATTTGTTCTCTTCTCTTTTTGTATTGGTTTCTTCCTTCTGTTATTCTGTCATAGTATCATAGCAAAACTTGATCCTGATCTTGTTTGCTTGCGCTGGTGGTGTGAAACCAGATGCACTGTCAAGAATCGTAATTGTTGGGACCTCACACCGTCGAGGGAAAAGTGGCTTGAATGGTGGCTTACTGCCTATCGATGGTGCGCTTCCACCAACAGAGCTCGTCCGCTAGTCAAAAATTATTGTCTGCTATTCTGTTGCTACTACGTTTGACTGGCATTCAGTTCTTGTCCGTTTTTACTACTGGTTAAGCCACTCTACCACTGTAGCCGAGGAGAAACCTATCCTGCGACCTGTTCTTTGAGGAAAGTTTGTTCTACGTTCAGTTAAAGCTGTTATTTTTCATTATCTTTGATTACATCCTTCAAATTTTTCATACATCAGAGGAAGCTTGAAGTTATACAAAAAGGCAGAATTTGGACGGATTCCATTCATAAAAAATTTTCCTTCTTGTGTGCCTTTCGAAATCCAAAAACACAATAATGGAAAGCAAACAATCCTCCTTTGTTTTTCAAGTTGCAGATAAATATTAGCAATTTAATGAATGATTTTTTTATGAAAACTTCAAATTTCTTTTTCGAAGAACATCATTTTAATTTGTCAAAGTTGTTGCTAAGTTACAACATGGAGATTGTATTGTAGTAATGCTACTACTAGAGAGTGTAGAAAAGGTGTTGTTTTAAATTTGTTTTGTGCTGGAAAAGAGAGTGCAGAAAAGGTATTGATTTAAATTTGTAAATTTCTCGTTGCTCAAAACATGGCTTCGACGAGTTATTTTATCATTCCTATGCCTCTATTTAGTGGGAAAAATTATGATTTTTGGAGCCTTAAAATGCGATAATGCTTACAAGGCTTAGGTTGTTGGGAATCAGTAGAATTGGGGTTCATAGAACCTGACACAAATACAATTTCTCGAATAACTGCTGCTCAAAGAAAACCAATTGATGAACTTAAACAAAAAGAAGGTAGAGTGAAGTCATGCATTTTAAATTACTTAGCTGACTCTATTTTTCCTAAAATCATTGCAGCTAAGAATGCTAAATCAATATAGGATATACTTACGGTTTATTATCAAGGAAATGATAAAGTAAAAATGGTAAAATTACAGACTCTCAGAACACAATTTGAAACACTTAAAATGACTGAATCAGAAAGAGTTGATCAGTTCATGACTAAAGTTATGGGTGTTGTTAATCAGCTTCAAATGAATGGTGAAGAAATTGAAGACCAAAGAATTGTTGAAAAAATTCTCAGATGTTTGCCTAAAAAAATTGACATGATAGTTACTTTTTTTGAGTCGAGAGAATTGACAAAATTGTTTGTGGACGAATTAAATAGTTCTTTGTTCACTCATGAAGCAAGAATTAATTTAGATGTTAGTACTTTAGAGAATGCTTTAAAATCTAAAGCTTCTATGGATAGAAGTAGACGTAGAAGTTTTCATGGTAGGAGAGGAAGAGGTAGAGGAAAATCTCAGTCTGATGATAGATCACAGGTAATTCAAACACATTCAGAGCAATCTCAAACTGTTCATAGTAGTAAGTGGATAGATAAATAAAAAATTCAATGTCACTATTGCAAAAAATATTTCCATTATAAGTCTCAATGTCGAAAATTACAATATGTTTTGAGTAAAAACAAAGCCAATGTCACAAATACTGAATGTGAAACATCATATGATTTATTTTTGGCATGCCAAGTGACTATTCAAGTACCTAATAAAGATGTTTGGTCGGTAGAAAGTGGATGTAGTAATCACATGACTGGTCATAGTGATTTGTTTTCTCATCTTGATACATCTTTCAGTTCCTCTATTGGTTTGGGTTATGATCGCCACGTTAAATCTTCACGAAAGGGTGTTGTACCTGTCTTAACTAAACAAAATGTTATGAAGAATATCTATTATGTTTATTATGTACGAAATTTGAAGCATAATTTGTTGAGAGTTGGTCAGTTAGGTGCACATGGTTATGATGTTAGCTTTCACAACACTACTTTCACGATTTTTGATAAACATAAGTCTCTTGTTGCAAAGATTCCTAGGAAAAAGAACAGGATGTATCAATTACATTTGAAAAGTGAGAATTTGTATCCACATAATGTTTTGACGCCAAATGACTCTTACCTGTGGAATTTGCGATATAGTCATTTACCTATCAATAGTATGAGTTTGTTGCAAAGACGGTATATGGTGAAAGGTTTTCCTGCTTTATCTGATCATATCTCTTCTTGTACAAGTTATATAATGGGAAAAATAAGCGAGATAGTTTTTCTTTAGCCTCTAATAGATCCAAAGAACAACTAGAGTTAGTGCATACAGATTTGTGCGGTCCAATACAAGAAAAAACAGTTGCTGGAAGTCTCTATTTTCTTACTTTTATTGATGATTTTAGCTGGAAAATTTGGGTGTATTTCATCAAATACAAATCCAAAATATTTTCCAAGTTCAAGGAGTTCAAAGCCAAGGCCAAAAAAATAGAGTGGCAGGTTTATTAAAGTTCTGAGGTCTGCTAAAGGAGGTGAGTATGAATCTAATGAATTCATTGATTTTTACAAGCAACATGGTATTAAAAAATAAACGACAACCAGTTATACTTTGCAGCAGAATGTTGTTGTGGAAAGAAAGAATCAAACAATTATGAATATGGCTCGAACTTTTCTCAAAACACGAAATTTGTCTAAATATTTATGGGCTAAAGTAGTTGCATGTTCAGTATAAATTTTGAATAGATTGTCGACTTCCAGTGTTCAAAGTTTTGTACCTGAAGAAGAATGGAGTGGACAAAAGGTAACTGTTTCACACTTACAAGTATTTGGTTGTATTGCTTTCACTCATGTTACAGAAAAATTAAGAAATAAGCTTGATGATAGGAGCGAAAAGTATATATTTATAGAATATAGTGATCAATATAAGGCATACAGATTGTTTAATCCTATAACTAAGAAGTTTGTCGTAAGTCGAGATGTGAAATTTCTAGAAGACAAATATTGGAATGAAATAGAGAACAATACTTTTCCTAATCCTTTTATTTTGTTAGATGAACATCAAGCTTCTACAACTAGCACTGCAAGATTACATGTTCAAGACAAAACCAACAGTAGTTCATCAAGAAAAACAGTTCATCATCTTTTGAGTCTGATTTTGAGAATCGTAAAATGAGAAACTTAAGTGATATTTATGCACAAGATGATGTTGATGATATTGTAAATTTTTCATTTCTTTCATTTCAACCTACTTCTTTTGAAGAGGCTATAAACGAAAAAGAATGGGTAGATGTAATGAATAACGAAATCGATGCTATTGAAAGAAATAAAACTTGGGATTTGGTTGATTTACCTGATGATAAAAATCATATAGGTGTCAAAAGGGTTTTTAAAACAAAGTTAAATGAGAGAGGTGAAGTTAATAAGCACAAATAAAGATTACTTGCCAAATGTTTTTCTCAGCAACCTAGCATAGATTATCATGAGACATTTGCACCTCTAGCAAGAATTGATATTGTTCGATTTGTATTAGCTATTGCAGCACAAAACAAATGATCAATTTACCAAATGGTTGTAAAGTCCACTTTTTTTAATGGTATTTTGAAAGAAGAAGTATATGTTGATCAGCCACCTGGTTTCAAAATATAAAATCAAGAACATAAGTTGTACAGGTTGAAGAAAGCATTGTATGGCTTGAAGCAAGCTCCAAGAGCTTGGTATAGCCGAATAGACCATTACTTACTGAATAATAGTTTCAGAAGCAGCGACCATGAGCCCACTTTGTATATCAAGAATGATCATCAAGGTAATATTTTGATACTGTGCCTTTATGTTGATGACATAATGTATACAAGTAACATGCAGTTAGATGAATTTAAAGTTGCAATGAAAAATGAATTTGAAATGACATATCTTGGATTAATGAGATATTTCTTAGGTATCGAAGTGAAACAAACACACGATGGCATGTTAATGAGTCAACAAAAGTATGCTACTGACATTTTGAAAATTTTTAGGATGGGCAGGTGTAAACCGGTGGATACTCCTATTGAAGTTGGTACAATGTTAAGTAAAGATGATGTGGGTACTATTGTTAATGTAACTTTGTATAAGAAACTTGCTGGTAGTATTATGTATCTTACTGCTACTAGACATGATACAACGTTTGTAGCTAGTTATATTTCCAGGTTTAAGGAATCGCCTAAACACTGTCATTGGAAAGCTAGAAAAAGGGTGTTAAGATACATTACAGGTACATTTACATATGGTTTATCGTATGCAGCCTCTTCAGACATTAAGCTTGTTGGTTATATAGATAGTGATTATGCTGGATGTATTGATGATCGGAAAAGAACTTCTGGATTTGCTTTTCTATTTGCCAGAAACTTGATCTCGTGGTCATCCAAAAAGCATCCCATAGTTGTGCTATATTCAACAGAGGCCAAGTACGTTGCAGCAAACTCATCATCATGTCAAGAAATGTGGCTAAAGAGACTTCTCTCTAACTTCGGATACACTAAAAATGAACATATTTCAATCCTTTGTGACAACACTTCCGTTATTTCCATGTAAAAGAGAAATGTCTTTCATCAAAAGAGAAAACATATTAACACTCGTTTTCACTTCATTCATGAACTTGTCAAGGATTGTGATATTGTTCTCAAATTTTGTGATTCCAAGGAGCAGTTAGCGAATATTTTCACCAAATTGCTAGGAAAAGCTAATTTTGAATTTCAATGTCAAAAGTTAGGAATAAAACAATGTAACCCTCAAAATTAAGGGGGGTTGTTAAAGGTTTAGTTTCGAATTAGTTAGTAATCAGTTTCCCATTCAGTTCTGATTTAGTTTCTACCATAACTGTCTCATTGCATGTATAAATAATTCGCATTAATAAATCTAGATGGTCTGCTCTCCAGCAATTTGTTCTCTTCTCTTTTTGAATTCGTCTCTTCCTTATGTTACTCTGTCATGTTCCTAATGTTGGAATTGATATTAAATGGTCATGATGAAGAAACTTGTTGTGATTAAGTTGATTGATTAATGTTGATAAATGTTGTTGATGTGATTGCAAAGGTTAAAAGTGATGTCAAGTGCAAAGGCTATGGTATTAAATGTGAAGGCTGAAAATTGTTATAATGGAACATAAAATATTGAGACGAAATCTGAAAAATATATGCGTTCATTGTATAGAGAATTGTAGATAATACAAATGTAATTTTTCTCTTTGTAATCATTACAATTGAGTTGTTTTATTTTAAGCCTATTTTTTATATTACAAATTCTATATTTCAGATTTAGTAATGAAGAGAGAGGTTGTGAATTGTTTTAAAAGACCAAGAGATAATGTCTCTTTCCATATTCCTACAAAGAATACAAACAACCAAGAAGCCCTTCTTATATAAGGTACATCGTTGAATAGAAATATGACTTTTGAAGTGAAGTAATATGCATGTGAAAGTTGATGAGCAATAGTAGAAAAGGCACAAAGTTGAAGAGGGGACGCAATGAATATTTGCAGTAGACTTGACAAGATAATTGTATATTAGGTAACCAACACTTTTGAAATGATATTGTGATTAAGGGATTATACTTCCTTTCTATGTTGTAGTTTAATAAACAACATGTTGTAACTTGTTGAGGTAGGAGCTTCATGTGGGTTGTAACTCACAGAAAATTTGTGGGAGTTGGAGCTTCCTTTGAAGTAGGAGCCTCTTGTAGGATGGATCCTACAAAAATATGATGTAATAAGTAGTAGTAGCTTACCTTCACATCACATTCAGCCAAAAAATTATGGCTTTCTCCCTTGTTTTCCACTTATATCTGGTGTCTTCATGTGTTTTTTCTTAAATGTTGTGTGAATGTTCTTGAATTCTCAATAGTTATATCTATAAATATATCTCTCTGATAATTGCAAAAAAAATCCAACAATAATAGAGCATATAGTTAAATCATTTGTTGCAGAAAAAAACTAAGCTGAACAAAAAGATAATTTTTTTAAATCATTGATTCACCCCTCTCAATAGTTTCCAAACATAAATATCAAGTGCTCCAGCCTTTTTTTTTTTTTTTTTGAAAGCTTGGTAGTTCCTTTCATTTTTCACTTTTTTCTCCTTTTTTTTTAACTCCATTTTCATCAACATGTCCACATACATCACCCCAATCGAGGAAAGGAATTGAACCTGTGATGAGTGATATAACATCCCACCTCATCACCATTTAACCAATACTAAAGTACCGATATGATATGTTTGTTAGGGTATTTTCCCACCACATGGAGAATAATAAAAGTATTTTACAGAAAAAATGTTATAGGGTCTCGAAGGCAGAGGAAAAAGAACTTGAGAGAGAGTTTGCATAGTGAACCCATCGTAATTCTTTGTAAAGTGTTCTTTGTTGTGGATACCCATAGAAATTAAATTTATTGTGTTTTAATTCCTCTATGTGAATGTGGCTTGAAGACTTGTCTACAAGTGGTGAGTATCTCTATAGCATGTAATCAACTTTCCGTGTTTTGCATAATTCCCGAAGGTTTTTACGAGTGAAAAGAAATGGTCAGGAAGTTTAACGCCTTATGAAGAGGATGGTAAGTGAATCATATTATGGGAAAATGATGGAATTTTGGTGCACGTCCTCTTATTTGCAGGGATTTAGAAATTTCTCCGACTTCGAAGTAAAGATTGGTACTGACAAAGCCTAGGAGATTCGTAGTGACAAAGATTGGGAATTTGGGGAGACAAGAAGAGTTAAAATGAGATACTTGGGATTTTGGCTAGTAAACCACAAGTGTGAAGAATACTTGCATTATGTAAAATAAGTTTTATAAGGCTCCCAACGCTCGACCATTCTCTATTCGAGTTGAAGACTTCATGATCCGCGTAGACCTCCTCTCTATTAATTCGTATAAAGAATTAAAACAAAGGTTTTCTTGCCGGAAAAAAGAGTGGAACGGAAAACAAAATGATCCCGCTTCACACCTACTCTGTCACTTAGTATTTATTGCAATGTTCATATTAAATGATGGAGTTCGTTACACAAACCTGCTTTTATACTTCCCGTTAAGCCTCATGAAGCTTGCAGAATATGCAGCATTGGTAATGGAATGGAATGGAAGTGTCCTATTTCGACATAATGGGAATACCAATTTCAAACCAAATTACTCCCACTAAAGTTCACTCATAGCATCTATGACCACAGCTGGAGTGTTGGTAGGATATTGAAAAGAACTGCTAATTTCAATATATATTTACGAGAACTTTTTAACATTATTTTAGTTGTTTCTCCATCCCACCATATGCTTCTGATTATAAGGATCTTAATTTTCGATAATTGACTTAAACATTTATTTTTTTACTTAAACATTCATTGTTTTACACGTTTCGAAACAATCTCTTTAATTTAGATCTCTATTATACTAACATAGCCTAACACAACTTAGGTAAAGCTTTCATAAAAATTATGGAAAATGATGAACCATTTTTATTTTTATTTTCTATTTCACTTATTCTATTTTAAGCTGTTTACATTATTTTAATCTCCTCAAATCTACATATACTCGTATATTTCTTGCATTTTTAGAACTTCAAACCTCCCAATATAAACACATGTTATAATATTGCTGAATTTAAAAAACTCGTTGGTCATTGTCGATGAAAGCATGAGAAGGTGTTGCCTGGGAGCCTCGCTAATGAAAATGGTTTTGGTCCACTACCACTATCATGACATTGCGATGACCAAAATCAAGGATGGAACCAATGGTATTCAGTCATTCTAAAACCAACGGAACAACAAACCTAGACTCATTACGAATTGACCGACGATAATGTGACTTAATATTTATAATAATCTCCATTGCAAGGGTGGCATAGTAAATAATGACCCTCGAATTTATCTTTATCAGACCTTGTTTCAAATCCGATTCCAAATTACACCCAAAGTGGCCTATTCTCCTCTTTTGTTATTATATAATTAACCATATATAACTTTTTTGCAATGTGATGATCAAGGGAAATTATCTATAATTTTTTTATTGCTTTGTGAGGAATGGATTTTTTTGTTGCTATGTGAGGAATGGATTTTTTTATTGCTTTGTGAGGAATGGATTTTGTTTTTTATTAATGGGTGATTATTGGTTTTGTATATATTTCATTTTATCTATTCTAATTAGTAAATTATGTTATAAATAAGTCATTTTGGTACATGACCACTTTAACTATTAATCAAAAAACTTATAATATTTTACATAACATACTTATATGTTGTAAGATAATAAATTAAAAAAGATATTGACTACTATCAATGCAATGAGACTTCAATTGAAAACCTATAAAAATTTGAATACACCATGATTATGTGTATTGTTAGGAGAATCTTTAATGTTAAATTCACTTTTTCAAAACAATTTAATTTTATTTTTAAATTAACTTATATTGGTCAGCAACAATATATTAATATTTATAAATAGTAAATTAGAATAATTTTTTTCTACTGTTAACAAAAAATATTTGTTCTAATAGATTTTCTAGATTCATCGCATTTAAAGCAAAACAACATTCTTTTATTTTTTATCGTGGTGATTTTCTCTTATTGAAACTTATCATAGATTTTCTTGCTCGAGAATTTTTATATTTATAGCACGAACAACAATATAACTAGTCCAAAAATAAAATTACTTAGAATTAATACTTACAATAATATAGAGGTGGATTTGGTTTGTTGGTTGGATTGGGTTGTTGAGGTATTTTTTAGAGAATAATTTCCTAGTTTGGAATCTCTTGGATTTCATAAGCACTATATATGTGGGATGTATATTGGTTTTGAAGTGCAATATAAAAACATTATTTTGTGTGTAATTTGTGCATCAAGACTTCTCCTCCAATTTTTATTTTGGCATTAGAGCTTGTTTTGGCTTAATTCCCTTATGTAAAGACAAAGAAAATGTGAAAGCCATTATAGCTCATCCTCTTTACATATGTAGAACTACGGCAGCACTGTGTTTTTGTTGTGTATGATTTCATGTGGAGTTTTTTGAAAGCTATTTCTACGTGGAGCCAAGTTGGGATAACGCACTAGAGTTCATGTTGGTGTTATTTCAAATCGTTGTTGAGTGGATTTAAAAGTTTCTTCCTACATGGTTCCTCTCTTGTATTTCTTGGGCATGGAATATGTCCTTGGAGTATGTTGAGGTTTTTTGAGAGTCACCCTAGTCCATTACTAGATCATTTGGACTCTGGTAGATTTTTTTGTTATTAATGGAGATGGGTGCAGGATTGTTGGATTTGAGTAGCATGCCGGTGCGAACGAGGTTTGTTTCCAAATCATGGAAACATTGATACTTGCCATAAAATGTGTTCCTAAAGGTTGTGTTACAGAGGGAAGCATCAAAGGAACATTATGTATATTTATTTAGTATACATTATTCAAGAGCCATAAAATTTGATTCTAGATATCGGTGGCCACCCACCTAATCCATTTGAACCCACACCATCAATTCTTGTAGCTTTTCACATTCAACAGCACTTACTATTTTTAGCAGGTTTTTGGGTCCTGCACTCTCGGAGCCATTTTGGGAACTTAATGATCCAGGTGGATATTGGTGGCCACCCACCTATTCCATTTGAACCCCACCATCAGTTCGTTCAGTTTTTAAGTTGCAGCACAACTTACTATTTATAGCATTTTTTTGGGTCCTGAACTTCCAGAGCCTTTTTGAGGCCCTAAATGACGTTTTTTTGGGAAAACAGGGAGCAACATGGATCACGGACCAATTTTTCTCACTAAAAATTTGTATTCCTCGGATAGATCTTTCTAACGAGCTATTGAGCGCGTCAAACGGAGATCGGCTGCCAAAGTTACGTCCCCGGGAAGTTGAAACACCAATTTACCCAAACGAGACCTAGAGTTTTGGCACTTTATCTCCTAGAGTTAGGTTTTTGGACGTTTCAGTTTTTCCATTGTTTCTAAATAATAAATAGGCACTCAAGCCTCATTGTAACACGGGTCAGAGGTCTGTAGCCACCACATCTCTTCTCAGAGATTTTCTACCAGCACCCTAGCTATTTTATTTCCATTATGTCTGTAAGCATATTTATGTTATTTGATATTAATGAAATGATGCATTATTTCCACTGCCTATCTATGTTTATGGTTATTTCTGTATTCTGTTGCGTTCCTGTATAAATTCAGTTCAGTGGTATCAGAGGGGTCTTCTTTTTCTTTGTTTTTATTTGCAAACCCCGACGACCTCCCATGGCAGAAGAAAATAAAGACAAGGGAGCAGGAGATCCTATCAAAATATTGGTTGAGGAGGCCCTCGAGAAACAAAGGAACGCGATGATGGATAACTTTGCTTAGATCCTTCAACGATTTCCCACCTACGGTGCATTTGTATCCAAAAGCCACTTTGGAGGCGCCACTCCCTTCAAGGTATAGGTAAACTTCGATATTTCTGTATTTGAAATCCGAATAGATGCAGACACCATAGATAGATGGTTGAATTTGCTGGAAGGGCATTTATCGGTCCATGATTTCTCTGACCGAGAAAATATTATTTTTGCACTCCTCAAAGCCGCCCCCCATGTCAAATACTGGTGGGAAACCTATCGTGAGAAAGAGGACGAAGGCGAACCCTCTCTGTTCTCAACCACACCCACTTGGAATTCATTCCGAGACGGAATCAAGGAACAATATTACCCCATGGGGAGCTATGAGGATAAATACATCCAATGGACCATGCTGCGGCAACAAAGGGATCAAGATGTGCATGAATTGACGAATATGTTCCATACCCCGCACACAAAGTTGGGTATTAAAGATTCAGAGAGAAATTTGTTGCTCAAGTACCGTGGCTATCTACACAAACACATTTAGGAGGAAATGGAGTTCCTCGACATTACATCGCTTGGCACGACATATCACTATGCCACCAAGATCGAGCAGAAATTTAAGCAGAAGAAGCAAGACTTTGGATCTGCGAATCCGAAAGGTGTCCTTGAACTGAAGAAAAAGGGGTAGGGCCAAAGCGTTGCAACTCAGAACAACACCACAAATCAAAATAAGGACACAGGGAAGTGGTGTGAATTTCATAACAGCCTCACTCACAGCACAAACGAGTGTCGGGCCAAACAGTCATTGGTGGCTGAACTAAAGGCACCCGAATCAGATTCATTTTCTGATCCTAAGTTAGAACCAGACAAAGGCAATGACAAAGGGAAGCAGATCATTGATGCGGATCCTAGTGCCATTTTTTCTGCCACCAAGATCCAGAGGGAGGACTGAGAGGATCCAGAGGAGGGGGAGTGCCTTTTCCATTCGCAAATGTGGGTGAAGGGTTTTCCGCTACAATTTCTTGTCAATAGGGGAAGCCAAAAAGAACCTCATTTCAGCATAGGTCATGAAGCAGCTTAGCCTACCGACCATAGCACACCCACAGCCATATACCATCGGGTGGCTTCACCCAGGGAGAGATATCCACATCCGCCAACAGTTCCGCCTTCCATACAGCATCAAGCCATTCACGGATGAGGTATTATGTGATGTTGCTCCTCTTGATGTAGCTGATGTATTATTGGGCCAACCATACTTGTGGAGGCGACATGTTGTGTATGAGTCTAGGCCTCGTGCTGTTATTATTACTTTGGGAAATAACTTGTACAGGATATCGGAGGCAGTACTGCCTCCTGTCATCTCTTTGGCTACTGCAAAACAACACAGTAAGATTGTTTCCCAAACCAGGAAATTCATTTTCCTTACAACTTGCTCACGGGGAAAGAAGAATATTGTGGCCACAACCTCGAAACAGGGCTCTCGTACATGGCTACAACAGATGGAAAAATTCATGGAGGAATACGAGGACATCTTCTCCTGACTCACAGAGGTTCCTCTACACTGTCAGGACAAGCACTCCATTGATTTGACCCCCAACGCACTGCCGCCTGATGTTGCCATGCCTCCTACAAGTACACATACAGAATCCACACATGTACTGACTAAAGCTGATAAATAAACGAAATTTACTAAACACATCCACCATGTCTACCAATAGGTCCATGATACCTAGTTCAACAGAATTTGCTTCATCTCAGGGAGGATCTCAACGCAAAGGGGACCATTTCTTCCTAAGGAGGGATGAATGATCCAGGTGGATATCGGTGGCCACCCACCTAATCCATTTGGACCCACACCATCAATTCTTGCAGATTTTCACATTCAGCACCACTTGCTATTTTTAGCAGGATTTCGGGTCCTACACTCCCGAAACCATTTTGGGGCCTTAATGATCCAGGTGGATATTGGTGGCCACCCACCTATTCCATTTGAACCCCCACCATCAGTTCGTTCAGTTTTTAAGTTGCAACACAACTTACTATTTATAGCAGTTTTTTGGGTCCTGAACTTCCAGAGCAGTTTTGAGTCCCTAAACGATGCTTTTTGGGAAAATGGGGAGCAACATGGGTCATAAACTGATGTTTCTCACTCAAAAGTTGTAGTCCGCGGATATATATTTCTAACGAGCTATTGAGCAAATCAAACGGAGATCGGATGCCAAAGTTACGTCCCCAAGAAGTTGAAACACGAATTTACCCAAACGGGGCCAATAGTTTTGGCGCGTCATCTCCTAGAGTTTTTTTCGACGTTTCAGTTTTTCCATTGTTTCTCAATAATAAATAGACCCTCAAGCTGCATTGTAACACAGTTCATAGGTCTGTAGCCACCACATCTCTTCTTAGAGATTCGCTACCAGCACCCTAGCTATTTTATTTCCATTATGTCTATAAGCATATTTATGTTATTTGATATTAATGAAATGACGCATTATTTCTGCTGCATCTCTATGTTTATGGTTATTTCTGTATTTTTTTGCATTCTTGCATAAATCCAGATAAGCATGGAATATGTGCTTGGAGTATGATGAGGTTTGTTGAGAGTCACCCTAGTTCATTACTAGATCATTTGGACTCTGGTAGATTTTTTTGTTATTAATGGAGACGGGTGCAGGCTCGTTGGATTTGAGGAGCATGCCGGTTTGAACGAGGTTTGTTTCCAAATCATGGAAACATTGATACTTGCCATAAAATGTGTTCCTAAAGGTTGTGTTGCAGAGGGAAGCATCAAAGGAACATTGTGTATATTTACTTAGTATATATTATTCAAGAATCATAACATTTGAGAATTTTAATCTACAAATATTTTTGGTTCCACTGTAAATTGATGTTCAAAAGGATATGTTTTTTTCAGAAAAAAGAGATGTCATTTTCATCTAAATACTAAGTATGGAAGGGAGATCCTGGTTCTGTTTGATAATGATGCCAACAACTTCTCCCAAAGTTGGGATCAAGAAACAATAAAGAGTTCCAACAAGAACCCCATTTAAATTTCAGGGAATATGAGATTTTTAAAATTTATCTCAGCACTTGATCATTAAATAGTGGTTCCCTTGTGTTTTTCATGTAGTGAGGGCTCCATGGTGATGTAAATATTAGAACGAGACAAGGACGCCAAGGGACATGCTTAAATCCATTTCCTATGATGAGCTTTTGAGAAGAAAGTCGGTAGAGTCAGCCTAAATCATAGCAAGGTATCCGTGATATGGTTCAAATCTTGAGAATTTGTGTTATAACTATGAATCAGAAGTAATTGTTAGAGAAAATAACTAATGGTTTCTAATATTGTAAATTATTTATTTCTAGGACAATTTGTTTCTTGTCACTCGCTATATCTTTTAGACTTCTTTGGAGTTTATATTATAGAAATTTCAAGTCTGGTTAATTGAAAATGTGAGTGTATATTAGAATTGACCACTTTAATAACCACTTTGTGAAGAATAAAAACTCCAAGATAAAGAGTGAACTGATATGAAACATTGAGAGAGATATATATGAACCGTCATTGGCTCTTTCCACGAAGGGATGGGGAGACTTATTTATGCTCGAATGACACTGGATAGTTTCATGATTTTTGTTTTTTTTGTGATATTTGTTTATCTATTTATTAAGTAGAATATCATTATGTTTTTAAAAAAGGGCATAACCAATTATTGAACAATGTTGGATAATTCAAATTATTGATTCTTGGTGCTTGAAAAATATTGAACAATAATTGCAGGTTACAGTATGATATCCTTGTGTGTTAGAAAGGTTGGGTTGTATGATAAATTTTTAAATACATTCAGTATCCATACTTCCTTCCTAGAATCTAAAAGATAATTGAAAGTGAAATATTTGACACATGGTGGTGGGTTAATATAGTTTTTTAGATACTTGATAGCTTTTCTTGTGGAATCCCTAACTAGATGATTATGTCAATATTGTTGCTCATACAAATATGTCAATTATGGTAAAAAACAATTGTACATTAAATGAATCTAGTGGGAAGCTCAAATATTGTGGTGGAGAAAGAGCATGGTGGGTGAGTTTTTAGAGTGGGTAGAAGTGTGAGTGAAGACCCTATCAGACATATGTGACTTATATGTGAACTATAATTTTTTATTCTTTATTGATACTTGTGATGTTAATTGTGTAATGCAATCGTTAAAGGAGGGACTTAGAATTAATTCTTACAATAGCATACAAGGAAATTTGGTTTGTTGGTTGAATTGGGTTGTTGAGATATTCTCTCAATAATAACCTAGTAGTTTGGAATATGCTGGTTATCGTGAGCACTATATATATGGGATTTTTTTTTTTTTTTTGAAGTGCAATATACAAATATTATTTTGTGCGTAATTTGTGCATCATGTAGGCTCCTTAAATTTCTATTTAAATGCTAAACCATACAAATTAAATACCTAGTATGTATTAATGTGTCCACAAATATGAACACTTACCTCATAATACATGTTATACTTTCAAAATTAAAAACACATAAAAATAAGTTAAATTATAACTTTATTATTATTGTTATTGTTATAATACAATCAAATAATTTCCTAAGAATAATGTGTAAATATATTTGTTTCCAAAAACATGAAAGGCACATCTAAAAATGAAAATAATTATATAAAAAGAAAAATAAAAATAAATTAATATTACAATACATCAAAAACTAGATTCAAACTCCTTAGGGTTTGTTGAATTTTCAAGTGATTCTCCGCACTCACTGGATTTTCAGGTGAGTTCTGAAAGTTTAAATATTATTTTTTTCGCGGAAGAGTTACTGTGGTTAATTCAAAACATTTTTTCTTATAAAATTTTGTTCATGGAAGATTGCAATATGACAATCTTAAAGTAGGCCTTGTAGTAAATAATTTGTTATTAAACATGCGTGAGAGGAAAATTGTAATTACATGTTCAATTTCTTTGTATGAATACAATACATGACAGAGGCATCCTGAAATTTTGGGAAGGTTTAAAATGATACTTCTTATTGGTCTATTATGTGAAACAAATATTTACCAATCGTGTCACAGTTCATGCCACAAAAGTAATCAATAGGGTGGGGTTGAGAGATCGATTTGAAGGCATAATATGCTTTGAGACACTTAATACCTCTCCATAAAGTACTAGAAACAAAATTCACTCACATATAGCAATCGTTAACTCTACGACCGCAGTGACTCTCCTTGCTTGCAAGCCTTCAAAAGATTGGTCCACAAAGAACAATATTTTCCTGTAAGGAGAACCAAGTCTAATGACGGATATTATTTAAGTGAAATGTAGTTTTGATCACCTCGATACTTTTATATCATGACTCCTAAATTTATAAACTAATATTTTAAATTACAAATACATTAATAAATAAATAAAAAACATAAACTTCATTTTTAAATATAATAAATAACAAATTAATATATTAACTTGAATCTTTAATTTGAATTTTTAGATTATGTATAATTTTTTAATTTTATTAGTCAATTAACATTAATTATAAAATTTTAACTATGAATTATTTCATTTTATTTGAATGAATAATAAATCATATCATGTATTTAATAATTGTTTTATCATGTATGTTGAATTTCAATAGATTATAAATTTATTTTTAACAAAATTTGTTACCATAATAAAATTTCAAATTAGATAAAATTTTAAACATTTTTATTCTTGACCAGATAATACCATTTTTTAAGTGAAGGAAAAAGGTTAATTTAACACAAAGAATAAAAAAAATACGCTCCAAAATATTTAATATTTCTTTTTATTAAATATTTATAAATAAATATTTAAAACTAAATATCATATCCTATAAATATATTAAAATCTTTAAAGACATTAATATTTGCACATTAAAGTTGGAATACTTGAAAATATTAATTTCATATAGTTTTCTTATAAATTTTATTATTTTGTGATATAAGAAAATCATTAAATCTAATATTAAAAATAATATATTATTTATTTAATATAATATTCAATTATATATAGATTCATTGAGTTGGAGATTTGGAGGGATACAGGGAGTGACAAGGGATAAATGGAGATCAATTGAAGGAGAGTGGAGATGGGAAACGAAAAGAGAGAATTAGAGAGGAGTGAGATAGGGAGAGAAGGTTAAGATACATAGAGAGAGGGAGAGAGAGAGAGAGATATGGGTGGTGAGAGAGGGAGTTAGGAGAGAAAGGGAGAGAGAGAAAGGATTTCATAGAGGACTTCAGAAAGAGAAGAGGAGGAGAGAGGAGGAGAGAGGCAGGGATAGAGAGGTGGTGTTGGCGGGGGAGAGAGGGAGGGGAGAAGAAAGATAAAGAGAGAAATGTGGAGAGAGGAAGAGGAAGTGACAAGGGAGATATGGAGAGAGAGTGTGTATGTTTTGTGGTGAGATAGAGAAACAAAGAAGGAAATATGGAGGAAAAGGTGGGAGAGAACGAGAGAGGGAGGGATATAGTGACAAAGCTAGAGTGAAAAGAGACAGAGATACAAGGAGAGAAAGAGAGATGAGGGGGAGATACAGAGGGCGGTGGGAGAGAAAGGGAGAGAGAGTAAGGAAGAGAGGGAGGACATGTGAGAGAAAAGGATAGACGAGGGAGTGAGGAGAGTAGGAGGGAAGAGAGATAAAAGGAGGAAGAGGGATAAAATGGGACGTGAGAGAGGGAGGGAGAGATCGATTTATCTGGAGATAGAATGTTTATATTTTTTGGGTAATATAGAGAGACATGTGGGAGATAGAGATATATATTGAAGGTGAAGAGAGGCAAGTAAAGAGAGATAGAGAGAGGGAGGGAGGGAGGCACCGCGAGATAGATAAATATGGAGAGAAGGTGTGTGTGTGTGTGTGTGTGTGTGTGTGTGGGGAAGGTGAAATAGAGAGACACAGAAGGAGACATGAAATGAGATATAGATATAAATGGAATGGGGAGAGAGGGATGAAGATTTCTTTCACTAGATGTGTTGATTTTAGGGTAGATTATGAATTTTAATTTTATTTCATTTCTTGAACTATATGCATTAATTTCAATGTAGATGTTTGTCTGTAATTATATTTCATTGTTTACAATGGATGCATTGATTTCAGTGTAGATAGCGATATCTAATCCTATTTCATTTCTTGGATTGTCTGCATTGGTATCAGTGTAGATGGTGATTTCCAATCATATTTGATTTCTTATACTAGATGCATTGATTTAGGTACAGATGGCGATTTCTTATCCTATTTGACTTATTGCAGTGGATGCACGATTTAAGTATAGATTTTGATTTACAATCCTATTTCATTAAATGTTGTTAATCTTGAGATTGTAAATTATTAAAAATATTTTTCAAGATATATTTAATAATACCTGGAGGGACAATATTAGTAATTAATTAGTTGTCAAAAGTTGTGATACCTAGAATTAAAATAAAAAAAGACTTGCAAAATAAATCCACGTGAAAAGTGAAAATCCTTGACAACCTCCTTTATCATCAACTAAATACTAATAGAAAATTACATATATTCAAAGTATAATCAAAATTACATATATTCAAAGTATATTCAAAATTACTAATAGGTACTTGCATACAAAAATGTATACAATATATTTATTAAAAGAAAGTATATATTTATAAACATTAAAAACAAATTAAAATATTCTTAAAGCTGATGTGATAATTGTTTGGAGAAACAAGTAATGTAAAGATATTTTAAATCTTCCTACTCATTAAAAAAAATCAAAAATATATTATTTTTTGACCTTGCAAAATATACTATAGATTAAAAAAACAATTAAAATATTTTTGAAGGAAATAAATTATTTCAAACATTAGCAAAGAAAAAACAGGAAACATGAAGCATAAATTATTAAGACTACTATTTACCTCAAAAATATATTATTTTTTGACCTTGCAAGACATACTCTAGATTAAAAAAATCATCAAAATATTTTTGAAGGAAATAAATTATTTCAAACATCAACAAAGAAACAACAAGTAAACATGAAGCATAAATTATTAAGACTACTATTTACCTCAAGGGAGAGTATTAAAAATTAATTAGTTGTGAGAAGTTGTGAGACCTAAAATTAAACGAAATTGAAATAGATGTGCAATATCGATCACCCTTCAAACTATTGAAAATATCATCTCCCTCCTTCGTTACCAACTAATGAATAACAAACAATTACATACACATATACAAATATACACAACTGTAACA
Organism: Pinus albicaulis; assembly: GCA_034641835.2. NCBI lineage: Eukaryota > Viridiplantae > Streptophyta > Pinopsida > Pinales > Pinaceae > Pinus > Pinus albicaulis. The sequence goes on from CM076584.1 coordinate 1,388,334,362, forward strand.
TTCAAAAACATTACCATCCAAATTCAAACACATAAACACACAAACCACTCAAAGCATCCAAACATACACGTACAAACCATTCAAGGCAAGAAAAATAGACTAAATTAAAGAAGAGAATAATATGGTCATGTCAAACAAAGAAAATATTGTCTCCGTCTTTTGTCACCAACCAATAACTAACAAACAATTACATACACATGTAGTAATATAGCACAAATGTAACATTTGTAAACATTACCATCCAAATCCAAACACATAAACACACAAATCACTCAAAGCATCTAAACATACTCTTACAAACCTTTCAAGGCAAGCAACAAAAAAAATATACATAATAATGATAATCTAAAAATGTGACATTCCTGCCTTGGTAGATCTATCTAACATTGGATCTATCATGAGCTAAGAGGGTACAAACATTTCCACAAGTTCTATTGTCTAAGAAAAATATTTGCACTTCTAAAGATTCCTTCTGGAAGCATGATAAATCCTATGTTACATAGAAGTAGGTTGATGTATTGGTTAAAAACATGTAATAAAATTTTTAATCATGAAAATTCACCAAACATTACCTAAGAGTTTTTTAATTTGTAGAAATTTTTTGTCAAATTTCACATGTGCAAAAAAAACCTTAACTCTTATTCATATTACATTTATTTTAATTAAAAGAAAATTACAACTACTTTCAACATTAATTTCATCTTTTTATTAATAACTACTACCAAAACTATTTTAAAATATAAGTTTTAAAAATCGTATTTGAAACTAAACACGCCATGATAACTTTATGGGAATACCCAGGTATGTCATGAAAGTAAGTATTCAAACCAAGAACTTCATACTAATGTCGCTCATACACAATAATGATGATTTTGTTTACCGTGTCTTTTACTTTCTCTTATGACGAAAAACGGAGGAAACGATGATTGTCTATACCGATTTAATATCTTTGCTTCACATTGTTACAAGTCCTTCCAGGGAAGGCGATGATGGTCTGTTTATATTAATGTGGCTCATAGTTCGGAACATGTTTCTGTTCTACTGCTGACGTGCTGCTGCCCGTTGTGTGATAGATGAGATCGACTGGTTCGATTTAAGAATTTACTAATATAAACTTATCTGAACTCGGATTAAATAAGCATCCTCGAGGGTTAGAATTATCTGAATTCAGATTAAATAAGCATCCTCGAGGGTTAGAAAAGGCCTAAAGGTTCTTTATCCGATTAAGATAATATTAGTTAGAGTTTCATAAATAGTATTAGAGGAATTTAACATAAAAGTAAATAATTTTTTAGAAGAGTAAAGTCTTTCCAACTTGGTCATAAAAACTAAGTGCAGTTTTCATGTAGAAAAAAATAAACATGCATATTTCCTCATATAGAGGTCTTGAGTACTTTGGCCATCTTACACGCAATTAATAACAAAGAAGTTGTTTCACAATAATTACTAAGAAAAATATTTTGATTTAAGGCCTAATAGTTCAGTAGACATAATTATCCATCCCTTACTTTAGAGTAATAGAGCCCATAAAATTCTTACTATCTATTCTTTCATTTATGCTATTCTTTCTTACACTACACCCTTAAAATTTTTCTTTTGCAACATGTGATACAATTAATAATTTACTTTATCTAATGACCAAAAACAGAGAAAATAAAAGTTTAATATCTTTGCTTCACATTGTGACAAGTGCTTCCACGGAAGGCGGTGATGGTCTGTTTACGTTAATGTGACTCGTAGTTTGGAGGATGTTTCTAATCCACTGCTGACCTGCTGCTGCCCGTTTTGTGATACATGGGATCGATTGGTTCGATTTATAAATCTCGCTCCTGTCAAAGAATGAAAAGAAATCGCTGTAAGTCATTGAAAGTAACACTAAGGTATTTTAAACCCACTCAGCTGCGTTAGGAACGCTAACCGGCCTTCTGAACATCAGGGCTGTGATGAAAACGCTCGTGGATAAAACGTTTATAACGCAGCTAGATAAACCTCTAGGATGGGTGTTCAAAAATTTAAAAAAATCTCACCATTCTTAAGAACTGGCTTTGTCTCTGCTGTTTCTCCCCGATAGTTTTTCTCAAACTTTTGTTGCTCTTTGATCAAAGAGTCTTAGGCTTGCAATTTTTCTCTGTTGCTTTTTCAGGGATCTGTTGTGTTGTTAGGGATCTGTTGTGTTGTTTTTCAGAGAGTTGTATATTGATAACTAGTTCTAATACCTGTCAGCAAAATAAGAGAAATAAATGGCTTAGAGTTTGTTTTTTTCAATATTAAAAATCGATTAAATTAAATTAAATTAAATTGTAAAAATCAATAATAGATAACTACATAAACTGAATTAAACTAACTTTAACTAAATTAAAATAAATATTTAAATAGATAATTTTCAACTTAAATAAAAATCAATAATAAATAACTACAGAAACTAGACTAGACTAACTTCAACTAAACTAAAATAAAATACTTAAATGGATAGTTTTGAACCTAAAAGTGGTTGGAATTCTCCAATAACTCCCGTCAGAACTCCCATTTCTTAAACCCATAGAAAATGGGAACTTTATTCATTTTTTAAACCCATTTCACCTCATAGGTATTGTCACTAAATTGACTGACATGGAGGGCATAAAAAATAAAATAAAAAATGATTTGCATTCTTACCATTAATTTACATTAAATATAACTTATTAAAATAAAAAAATTCAATCTCATAATGAAAAAGTGTTGTACAAAATATTATCGACTTAACTGGCTGTCAGATCTTTCAGTTTATTGGGCATCATTAATATTCTGTACATATACCGATCAATTTCACATGATAGAATAAGCAGAGAAAATATTCTAAAGTCGATGTGACTTTTCAATAGATTATGAAGTAACTCTATTGAAGAGAAACGCATGAACATAGATATAAAAATTTTAAATAATGTGAAACAATATTTATAACATAAATTAGAAAGAAAATATAACCACTGAAAGTTTGAAAAAGAAAGGAAAGAAAAACAAACAGCTAAAACTGAATAAATATAATAGTTAAAATGATTTGCTTTCTATAATTGGTATTCTAAAATAAGAGTTTTTATATAAAAAAGAAAATTAAAAATTAAAAAATTTTAAATATACAAAATTAATAAAATATTATTATCAAAATTATAACTTTTTAATATAATTTAATATTTTTAAAAATAATTTCCAACCTCAATCTTTTTTATTTAAATTGATTCCTTAATATAATTTAATATTTTTCAAAAACTAATTTCCAATCCAAATCCTTCCTTATTCAAACATAAAAGTAAGATTTCATGGAAATTGAAGCCCCCAATAATCAAATGATATAAACCTCCTCAAAAAAAAACTATTTATTCTCACACAAGCTAACGTCGTAATCGTTAAACGAAAAAAATCCATTGCGTTGCAGTACTACCTCACAAATGCCAATAACAGCAATATCATATTTGAACAAAACAAAGTAAAAACAACAAATATTTGTTCGAAAGGCCGGGATGATGAACCCACTTAGTAGTTCCAAAAGCGTGAGCAGCATATGAGTTTTAGGAAGTATTCTATCTTAACATGATTTTAATCAGAGAAATTTACATTCTAAAAATAATATAACAATAAATATTTCTATATTAAGAATTTCTATAACTTTTTTTCAATCAATTACTATGGTTTATTATCAAAAGATTTTCTTCTGATAAACCACACTGACTTCCAATCAAACCGCACTGACTTCCAATCAACTACTATGGTTCATTAGCAAAACATTTTATCCTCATAATAAACACACTGACTGATTCAAAACAAAATTTATTTAAATATGATTTTGGTTCGAAAATTTTTATACACATAAATATTTCTAATATTCCTCTGCCAAGTACCGTATTCATCTATATATAATATCATCTGAGGTCTGGCATGCGAACAACAGCAAGATGCACAGCCGCGGATACTTGCCAACTCTCTCCTGTATGTGACGACGCCGTACACAACATGGGTTTTATCCTCATATTAGTGGATGTTGGCAAGTCATCCTTGGCTGCATCACTCGCTGTGACCCCCCATGCAAGATCCCACATGATTCCTCATTTAGGCGATGGGGTTCTTTCCCCAGTTGCTTCTGCAGGAGTTTGCAACACAATGGAATCCAGGGGCATTCAGGCAAGAGCGCCATCAGAAAAAGAGCCAACAAAAGCCCGAAAATGAAACGCAGACACAAACCTTTGGAAAGGAATTGCTGTATAAATAGAGTGAAGCACCGACGTCGAAAAGATCCAAACTAATAATGACAAAGATGAGAGGCTACATCAGGGTAATATTGAATCCACCGCTTGTTGGATTTGGCAGTTCATCGGTACATGCAACCGCCCCGTCTTACGTTCTGCGTACAACCAATCTACCGCTGTTCGCTCCTTGATCATCTCCTCACCCCCTGCCAAAAACTTTCTATGTGGATATTTATGAAAATGGATGTTATGTAGCTTGACAAGCATGTTTCTAGAGAAAAAAAAAAAAGGAAAAAAAAAAGAAAGAGCGAGAGGAAAAAATCCTGGAGAAAACATTGTTGCATGACCTCAACGGCTGATAGTGATTTCTTTCATTTTAATGGCCCCCAGAGAAGCGATGTAGGTTAAATTTTGAAAATAGATCGAGTCGGTGAAATAGATCGAGTCGGTGCATAAACCCCATTCACATCAATCTTTCCTACTTTCTAAATTAATTTACAAATTTATGATACTCGTAACATTTTAATAATATTCAAAATTAATTTGTATAATGTTATTTATATTAAAAATAATAAATCAGGGAAGTCATATCAATTAAATTATATTGGTAAATATTCATAAATATCAAGAGACTTTCATGTATAAAAAAATTATAAAAACTAACTAACTTATAATTTTATATTTTGTGATTGGTGATAAGATATTTTATGATCCCTAATGAGTCACTTTCATTGACAAATGGTTGTTCTTGCTGCTGGTTTGACAATTAAATTATGATAGGTTTTCCCACCTAGTTTAACAATTAAAATATAATGAATTTTGCCACCGTATAAATAATAATAATAATAATACTAATAATAATAATAATTAAAAATAATAATTTGAGCTCTATATATGAGATTCTTCACTCATACTTTACTTTTACTATAAAGATTCACAACTTATAAATAAGCTTTCATATAATACCATATATTAATAAGATAATTTATTAATATTTTATGTTTAAAAAGCATAAAACATGTATAAACCATGGACTTGTAATATATTCTAAAATATTTAATAAAAATTAAATATTTACCTTGATAATTAAAAATTTTATAAAAATTAAATACTTATCATCCATCAAAAATTTATTAATAATCAAATTAAAATTTTTAATTTTTAATTATAAAATAAAAATAAACCTTCGTTAAAAAATAATAATAGTCCACAGTGAGATGAGAGCATCGCACAACGTCACGATTAAGAAAGTGGAGGTCTCTATTCCATTGCGGTTTCTCTATATTAACCACTCTAAATATTATTTTTTTCTAATTATAATATTATATTTAAAATGGAAAAGTTAAATTATAATATTATATTTAAAATGGAAAATTTAAATTATTATATTATATTTAAAATAAAAAATTATAAACTTTGGCATATTTTTTAAAATTATATATATGTTGAGAGTGATTCATCCATGGATGGAGGAGGTCAAAAGCCTCCAAATCCTAGTGCAATCTAAAAGCAAAGTCTTACCATGAATGATAAATTGCTTTGTGAAGTTAATTTTCTTAGAGTTATTTTATGGTTATAAAGTAATTGAAATAAAATGGTTATAAATTTTTTAATAATATTGATAAAGAGAATATTTTTGTTATAATTTTATATAATATTGATTTAGATTTTCGGAATGTACCAAATTAAATTATGTGTAAATTGTAAATAAATATTTATAAAGATGGGACTTAAGGTATATGTGTTTAGCTTAATGATTTTATATATAAATACTGTAAATATGCTGTATAGATAGAAAATTAATATTCTTGTTTGGAATATTTATTTAGATTTTTAGAATGTATGAAATTAAATTAGGTATAAGTATTAAATAAATGTATATAATGATGGGATTGAAGCTATATCAATTTAATTAATGCTTATCAGATTTGGGTTAATTGTCCCAAAAAATTTAAATATTTGTTGGTCGGTTCGATTCATTTGTTAATTCATGAAGTTCAATACAATATGTGTAACACTCTCCTCTCACATCTACCTAAGTAACCGATCAACTTGGGTAAACATGCAATGAGAGGCTACTATGATATGATTCAACCTCCTAGGTCACCTTAAGGAACTAGAACCGAAACCACACAACTACACAAAACTTCTGCACCCGATATAGGACATTCAGGAGCCATTCAAACCTTCTAGGAGGCTAGCCTATTAGACAAACATACCTTTTAGTGCATCAATCCCTTAGTCTCTCCCTTGATATAGGCAAGAGTGCGACTGGAAACCTCTAGTCACTCCCACAACAGGGGAAGGCATGTGACTAAAGAGTTTTCCAGGTAGTTTTAAGCCCATGACCCTGATTTCTGTGCCACTTTTTCATGCCCAGGGCTCAAGTCACTACCCGAAAGTTCATGACACTTCCATAACTAAAAGATAACAGTGAAATAATGATGTAGATGCAATCACTTAAACAAGTACTTGACTTGACCCCTACTAGCCATGACAGGAGTTTCGTCAAAATATGTAATCTATAGGTTTAAACAACAGCTCTAAGCATAGAGGTCTCATAATTCTATGAGATTTTCTAAGAAGCACAATTCCGTTATCACATTAGTTGCGTTATCACATATCTTGTCATTATTCATTGTTCATTCAAATTCAAGCCAAAACATGATGAGAGACATACATAATCACTATCAAAATACATGCTCATAACCAAAATAATAGAAAAAAAAATATCAAGGATACAACAACCATAGAATCCATATAAAAAACAATGCATTACTCATGAGAGAACAAGGGAAAAGAACCTGTTGTTAATGTATGCAAAGGAAAACTATGTTTGGGACTTACACATTCCACTTGACCATATATTGGTTGAACCAAATATTTATTTCAACCAATCATGCCCATGCCATATTCCAAGCATGACTGTGGGACTCATAACCAAAAACAATTAGGGCTTACCGACGCTACACCACCTCACCCTCATTAATAGAACCAGGATTTACCCCAATCCACACTATATCACTAGTAAAAGACAATAAGCATGTAACATCAGGCTTTCCCATGATCTCCACGAGATCACTAGGCCAAGAATTGAATGGATGCCCTTGGATTTCTCCACTGATACTATGAGGAATTTTCCTATATGCTAATATCAAGTATTTACTACAATCCACACCAGATCACTACGCCCTAGCCCAAACTCAACCCTCTATGCTTTACAGTATATCCCTCCATTCACGAGGAAGGATTCCTCAGCCTAATCAAGGGAAACCACATCTAGGATTTACCACATATCCTTCCATTCATTGGCAAGGATTCGTAGGCCTACCGAGGCACACATTACCTGGATTTACCATAACCCACGGTTTGGTTCATGGTTCACTGGGTCATTGGCTTTACTACAATCCACAGTTCGGTTCAGGGATCACTAGGGCATATGTTCTTTCATTCAAAGATCTAGCTCACTTAAATTTGAATCCATCCGACCATCCATCTCAGCCAAAACATGAGAACCCCATCACACCATGTATTTTTGGAAATGGAAAGGCTAGGCTAAAAGCACTGTCACACTTGCAAAAAATCATGCCAATGAAAAAAAGAGAGCCATAATCCACACGCAACACCATGCATGCCAAATATAGCAAGGAAATCACACATGAAAATCGATTCTTGCAAAGAATCATGTTGTAGATTCTTGATCCTACTCTTCCTTCCTTGCTCCTTCCTTCCTCTTGCGTTCTTTTCCTTTCTTTATCCAATGTTGAAATGCTCCAAAAAAACTCTAAGTGTCCAAGAGCAAAAATATTGTCAAATGATCCTCATTAGCCTTGTATCAATGAGGCATGTATTTACTTCACTTTCCATTATTTCCCTTCATTTTACTCCTTACATGCAACGTGTGACCTTTCACCTTCCTTTTCTCCTAATTTCTATTATTTTAATAGATAAATGCCAAACAATGCCTCTTTCCTTTCCAAAACCTTTTTCATTTCCTTTGCCAATTTCTTTAGCCATAATAACTGAAATGAAAACCCACACTAGAATTTTTTTCTAAAATTCATCTTGGAATATGTGTCCTATAACCATGGTTATTATTTTTCCTTTATTAACTTTTATTACAAGGAATGTTCCTAGGGGCTCTTACAGAACTCCCCCGTTGGGCCAACACCATCCTTGGTGTTCAATGACACATATAGTAAGCAAGACATCTGAAAGAAAAACATACTACCCATGGATCTTTATAACAAATCTCGTTTCATTATTTACAATGACCACTTCTAGAACATGGAAATCATACCATTTATTGGAGATCTATAACACAACTCATTACATTTTTTACAATAACAAACTCATTTTCTTCAAAAAACAAATAATCATACTCTCTATGGGTTTTTATAAGTCTAGATCAATATAGTATTTACAATAATATACACATATACACATTTTTTCTAACCAATAAACAAAAGATACAAGGTCTCCATCCACAACAGGGGAATCTGCAGGCTCACACCTCCACTCTCAAATTAGAACAAAGATTCACCTCCTTCCAAGGAAGTCCAGAATCCACTAACAAAGTTAAAGTCTGCATCCAATGTCCACCGCTACAATCCTGTGCCACTTTTCCTCTGAGTGAAGAGTTATCGTCCCATTGTTCCATGGGACACTCCTAATGTGCATATAATTCCATCTGAAAATTCCAGCGACCAAAAAAAGTACATCCTCAACATTCCCTTCTCTGCTACACAGTCCATCGAGTAATCTAGTCACCCTCCTTCCGTGCATTCAATCGCCTTCCAAGTTCCCCGACATCCCCTATCCTAGGCGATTTATCCCTTAGCAAGGCTTCCTCATGTAGGAAGATACAGAAACCAAGGCATATACATTCCTAAAAACCATCATATCATTCATATCATGCTCGTGGAAATTAATGGACACTATTGGGTACTAGTGTCCCACAATGGCCCTGCTTCTAGAGTGCTTTACAAGCATATTGATGTATGTTTCAATTATTTTTTCCTGTTGCTAATAATCCTTTTAGTTAGTTCCCATCACCCAACCATTCATATCCATGCTTCTTGTACCAAGAACATAACTTCCATTAGATTCAAAATAAATTTAAATAAAGTCAAATCATACCTCATTCGTAGCTCATCAAGAAGCTACACTTGTAATCATGTTTAGTTCTTGTCACAAAAATTCAAACTAGTTGTTTGATCAAATCAACATGTATAAACATATCAAATCTGGTTGGCTCAAAATGAAACCATCATAGATCAAATTCATAGATCACATGAAATCATCAGAAATGATAATGATATATTACATGTGTAATTAAAAATTGAATAGAATACTGATGTTTATCCTTTAATCGATCAGTTTCTTCTACCTTTATCCCTTTTCCTTTCCTTGCGCACACTAGATCGATTTCCATACCATAGAAACAATGAGTTCCTTCCCTACAAAAACATACACATAAACATAGTTTACATCACAACACATACACCTATGCCTAGTGTACAACACAGCACATACACCTGCATCCTGTGTAGAACACAATACATACACCTAAACTTTGTGTACAACACAACACATACACCTACATCTGGTGTACAACATAATACATATATTTACATGGAGTAGAAAACAAGGAATACACATGTCATGATACCAAGACTACACAATGCACATATTTACCACTGCATGCACACAACACAACATGTACAAAATTCACACAATAGGACATGTATACCAGTATCATATGCACAACATTTACACAATACCACTTACACAACACGTACACAGTACCACCTGCACACAACATCACCTCCACAACATGTGCACAACATCACTTGTATAAGACACCACATGCACAACGTGTACACAATGCCACATGTACACCGCACCACTTGTACAATGTATACACAATACCACATGTACACAATGCCACACCCATAACATTTACATGCCACCACATGTTCATAGTGCCACATCTACGACATGTGTACAACAACACTTGCACATAGTACCACATGTACAACATGTACACAACACCACATGCACATATTGCCACATGTCCAATCATGCACACAACACCACCTGCACACATCACCATGTTGCCAATAATTCACAGAACACCACCTGCACAAAAAAAAACATGTACAACATGTATACAACACTATGTGTACAATCATGCACACAACACCTGTTTACATAGCACCATATGTACAACATGCATGCAACACCATATATACAACATGCATAAAACATCATGTGTACAAAATACTACATATGTGACATGTATACATCACCATATGCACAATCACTTAATATATAACATGTGCAACATATACACAACATTAGTACTCCACATCTATAAACCACACACTAACCCTGCCAATCAACCTTTATTCTAGTTTATTTCCACTATCCATGCTTATCCTAGAAGTCGCAGATCATATTACTTTCACTTCGTGGATCCACCCCTCAACATTACCTATCCATAACATAAACATAGGTACAGTAGAAACATATAATATCAATTAAAATCCACATGATCTTGACCTCATAGATATGTCATGACTACCCTTCGTAGTTGATTCCTCATAATACAAAGAACCTCTTCATACCATTCACCTGCATAAGAAATCATCACTCCATGAGAATATTTGTTGATGACCTTGTCAAATAATGGCATACATACCTACACACACATACACATAAACATCAACATGAAACAATCATGATCCCTGAACACCGAGTCACCCAATTGTGTGTGTGTGTGTATATATATATATATATATATATATATATATATATATATATAGCACAAAACAATCATAACGACCCTATTAGTCAATGACATACATAGATATATGAATATATAAACATCAACATAAATAAATCATGATATTTTCAAACAACATCATACATACATGCATATATACATAGATAGACATTATGATAATCACGATCACAACATAATTACCATATATCATAAGGTAAAGGTTAAGATAACTCCCTTTATGCGTGCACAACATGCACAATATTGAAAATAACATTTCCTAGTCATAGAAAAGGAATATGGAGCCACAAATCTATTCACTTTGCCTTACTTGATTACCTTTGTCATGATTGTCCTCCCACCATCCATTTACATCAATGGGCCCAACCAATCCAATTCATTATCATGCTTTTCCTTCAAATATCCTTACTCATGCACTAAGCGTCATCTTAGTTTTACAGTACCTGTTATGTTTCATTCAAATTTCCCTTAGATCCACTAAATTTACTCTTTCCCAAACATAATCCCCATAGTTCCCAGTGCTTCTGAGAGAGAGCTCAACCTGTTCCTTCTCCAACATTTCATGTAAATCTCTTTGCCATTCAATTCTCTGCATCATACTTCCTTAAATACATAACCACTACGGTATAGATAAATATAACAATATACTAGTTATCTTACCTTGTTGTGCCAAGCACGCTGCCCTGTAACTGCACACACATGTGAGCCACATGTTCCAAATGCCAGGACATCATATATAAGCTCTACCAAGTCTAAAAACCATGCCATAATCAACAATAAGCTCAAATTCATCAGTCATATTACATAATGATAAAACTATCACCTAGTTATACTCAAGTACATATAACCTGTTGTCACCGTGTATGTGTAAGGGAAACCATCTCAAACAATAACATTCCTTTGAGCAATCTTATATACAAACTCATATCATGCAATTAATCAACATTAAAGAAAATTGTAAACTTAACATGTTATATAAATCAACTAAATGACATAATAGACACCAAACACTCAAACACCAAATACACGACATAATCAAATTTTCAAACACCAAATATGTGACATAAGAAAACTCATAACTCAATGTATCTCAGGGGAGGCTATTTTGTCTACATAGTCAATCTAGATTAACATGACATAACTTAAAAAAATATCAACTCAAACATAAATAAGGTCATGATTTCCATAATATTAACTAGCTAACATGTTCACATCATAAACTCATAGGAAATTTTCATTCATGCATAAAAATCACATATGCACAGTTATTCTATATTAGTACTACACAATATCACAAATATATCATATCATACTTGAATGGTATAACCATAACCATATACAAATACCAATGCATATCAGCACAATACATATAACATCGAGATTTTAATGCAATAACACTAATAATGAAGTTACCTAACATGTAAAAACAACATGTTAACATATAAAATACTCATCAACAAAATATAACATAATGACCAATATAATAATAAACGAGGTAACATATAGCATACTTAGAAACAACATATAACATAATCACCAAGTTAATTAACATAAAAGAACAAAAGCAACGCATATAACAACAAGCTACTATCATTCATGACTATTCGGCACATGTGCATATGACCACACTCATTCACTAGCATCTACCATGCATGTAACCATAACAACAATAAAATGAAAAACATGTATATAATCCTAATGCATATAGTAATCCATTAGCTAACATACCTGCATGCCAAACATACAATACATGTATGATAATTTTCTCTAACCCCAAATTCTAGTGTTTCATCCTCGCTCTGATGATCCGCATCTCCTTATCTATCTCACCCAACACATCGGCATCATAAAAACCAATAGCACCATCATGACACATACTACATACAATTACTTCACAGCGCAAATCTAACCTAATATACATGCATAACTATAACCATGAAAATGCATGCATAATAACATGCAGAGACTAACATGCATAAGAAATGCATATACAACTCACACATTCATGAAAAACACATCCCAACAATAAAATCATCAACTCCTACATGGAAACACCATGTAATAAGGACCATTACCATGCATACATAAAAATAAAATATACCACAAGCATAAGGAAACATAGGAAACTGACATGTATGCATGACCAACACACATCTCCCTTCCAGTCCAAGGGGTGAACCATTTTGTGATACCACTTTGTGGTATCATATATCACAGAAAGCGACCACAAACCATAGATCACCCAAGGAGAGTGTAACCATGATCTCACTCTGTAACACCCTCCTTCCACATATACTTAAGTAACCATCCAACTGTGATAAACATGCCATGAGAGGCTAATATGATCTGACTCAATGGCTTAGGTCACCTTAATGAAGCCGAACCGACACCATACAACTAGACAGACCTTATCCACCTACTATAGGACACCGAACAGCTAGTCAAACCTTCCAATTGTTATAGGATGAAGTAACCTAGGGTCTAGGTTGGGAACCCCAATAGAGAAAGAAGCATACAAAAATAAAAAGCATACAAATTTACAGTCCTAATGCTCAAAATAGTAAAATTGGAAGAAGGGGTAGTACCCGTAAGTCCTAAGTTTGAAGGTGATCTTGCAGGGTTCAAACCCTCTACTTATCCTAGTGCTCCATAACCTGTAACTCACTCAAGAAAAGAAAATATACTAGTAATAACTAAAATCATGTTCAAGATGTTAGTGTTAGATCATATAAACATATATTCATAAAAATATGAAATCATCCTCCAGATTTGTTGAGCCTGAGCCCTAACAATCTCCTTACAAAAGCAGACACATTGATGCCATTTAAGAGGAATGAATATCTCTATGAGGGAAACAAGTTTTTCCAGAATATGGGTGCAAAAGGCACAAGGATAAATGACACTTGAGGAGGGACTAAATGGCTATAATATAAATACCTATCTCTCTCCTCCCTTTAGGTCTTCCCATGAGGTGTATTTATAACACCCCAAAAGAGTTGTTTCATTTGGGATACAATTAGGCTGCGAGCTTCTATAGGTAGGCTTCCAATGTAACCCGTAAACCCTACCCATAAAATACAGAGTTTTATATTTTTTCATATTTCATATTATATATGTGGGTTGGGTATAACTGGACCCATGTGTGCATGCCCTTTTGAAAGGGTAGAGTCACATATGGAATTCAAAATAATGTTTTTTAGATAAGGACCAAGTTTGAAGGGAAAGGGCTACCCAAGGCCATAACTTAGAGCATCAAGTATACAGAGGTGGAAAATGACGTTATAACAGATGCCCCCTAATATATGAGGTCAGAAGGGGTATGTAATGGCCAAAATATATTAAGTGTATAAGAAGAATCATGCGAGGACTTGGAAGGAGTTCACCATATTTCATCTTGCCAAAAACAAATGAAAGAGATCAAAAATTAAGCTCATGTATGAGGCAGGCATACCCATGCTCAGTGAAACTAAAGCATGTCCACATATCAAGTATAAAAGGATCGAATATGTATACAAGCACAAAGTAAACTATAAAGTACATAGTGTATCATCTAATCACAACCTCAAAAGTACATATCAATGGCCACGTCATAGAATCACATATTGAAGAATTGATCAATAATGTCGAGAAGGATATCTGATCACTGAAGTCTCATAACTAAATTTCCAAGTACCAAGTCATAAAGAGTGGAATAATGGTACTGCACGAAACTCGGGTGCCAACATATAAGATGTTGTTGTGATGAATTGCAACAGATAAGGTGGATAACGTCACTTGCAAAAAATGGAAGGAGTCGTCAAATGAACCAAAACATGTTGATGCAAACCCGAGGTCTTCACCAATCACCATGGTGCATTTCTAAACTATTGGAATAAATGAAATGAAGTGGACCATGTGAGAAATCATTTGATTACTATTCATGATGTATACCATTAACAAATGCGAGAAAACTCACTAATAATGATGATGGGAGTCAAGGTACCCCAGTACAATATAACAAGTGTGAATACATGAGTTGAAGTCGAAAAATTAAGAGAATCTACCAATCAGGATACATTGATGTATTCTCACTGTCGATAGTGAAGGAGTTTTCCGTTGATGAAAGTAAACCCTAAGGTACTAAAAAATGACTCTACAGCTTGTTCTTAGAGAAATGAGTTAGATTCCATGGGGAAATATCTGCTAGAAGGAAGTAATTAAGGCATCTCACATCAATCCAGCGCGAGTGTAACCTATAGGGAAATACTTTGGAAGGAATCAGAAGAGGAAAGATGAAGTAACCAACTTGAAGTACGTTTCGACGTACAAATAATGTGGCTAGCACACTACAGAAACCCTCTAAACTAACCAATAATGGAAGCTGACAGAGAGGCGAGGAATCCACCAATAGGGTCAAATGGAAACAAGGGTATTGAAAAAATTCAAACGTCTGATAATGAAATCTGACGTCGAACAGAAGGGAAACCACTCAGTCAAAGGTCACTGATGTTGATCGATGTGGAGCACAAGGTCACCTATCAATAATGGAAATTTGGCTAGGGTGAGGCTCTAGGCCTACTCTGAGAGAAATTTGTCGAATTCCATAAGAGAAAACCTGCCAGCAAGAAGTCAATGGAGACCTTCTTAACTAGCACGAGCAAAGGAGCAAATATTAGATGCGATAGAACATAGCTATGATAGAATGGGTATAGCTGATTGAAAATTTGAGTCAAGAGACACTGGAGAAAGGCCGACTCAGGTTTACTTCCCTTTAACAAAATCCAAACTCAAAGGTGACTATATGGCAACATATGTTATCTTTGTATAATTTTGTCATGAAGGAGGCATAAACAAACCATCTATATGATTGGAAGAGATAACCAACCGAGGGAGTATTGACTAAATAATAGGGTTATGGCTCTCCTAAGTCAAACTAAATCCCATCGCAATAGAGAAAAAACTTTCCTTTGAGTGCTTTGTTAAAGGGTGACACAACTAACTCTAATTGCCATCAATTATGGAATTAATGTCTTGTTCCAGCTCTTTTTGAAATATATATTTTTTTTTCTTTTTCATATTAAAATCTTCAAAAAGAATAAAAGAATGCCTATAGTATAGTGGAAAGAACGAGCATCGGGGTATAGATGCCCTAGTTCCTAGGATTAGAACATTCTAATGCTCCATGCAAGGTGGAAAAACTGGTTAATGGCACTCAAAGGAATGTTCTCTCCACCGGAAAATGGTTTTAGGTTGTAGATGCTAAGTGATTTCAAGGTTAATTTTTTACAAAGAGATGGTAAAAAAGGGGCTTATACACTAGTACAAGTGAAGTTGGCTTAAGGCCAAAGCATACAAATACTTAACATGAAATGTAGTAGAAGAACTCAAAAAGAGGGAGCCTCTAGGGTATAAAGCCAGAAATATAGCAAAGAAGAAGGATAATGAAGCTTCATCGTAAAGGTCATGGCGAGACAAAAGAGGACTCTTGAGCCTACGAAATTTTTACAGCATGGGCAACAGACGCTAGCAAGGATCTAACTAGTAAGCCCATGTAGAAGATGGCTCTACCATCATGTCATGATTTATAAGTAGGTGAGTGAAAACGGTTTTAAGAATCATAACATGATGGGATTGAATGTATGGCAACATATCACAGTATAGAGGCTTGAGTGTAGAATGCAACAAAAAAGTGGTTTTTCCTAACCTATATTCTAGTGATGAAAAAGATACCTTCCATGAGGAGTCAACTATCATGGAATCGAAGTGGTAAAAAACGTCTCAAAATCTTCAATTTGTCTTGAAGAACAACCTATCTGAGCACCTGAAGCCAAAAAGATCATAAAGTTTAGAAAATTCTAAAAATAGACATAAACTTTATAAAAGTGGGTTTTTCGAACTTTTGAAATATAAATAAAAATACACCTTTTTTACTTACCATTTTCATTTGTGTTTTTGGAATTTGGAGAAAAGGTCTCCAAAGAAATGAACTAACAACCTCAATATGACCAATTTCGTAGCTGGATCACCATGAATCTTCCAGATAATCCCCTCAATCACTGCCTTAGTGAATTTTTTTATCATTTCAAGCTATTTTTTATGCGATTTGATCGTAGAAATTTCATTTTTGGATCTAACCTTGATGTATATGTGGGTTGAAGATATTGAAGTTGCATGTACACCCGAATGTGTATGAAGGTAACCCGCGTATGTGCAACACAATTTTTTGAAAGACGGTTCTAATGAAATGAACATTCTTGAATGATACAAGATGTCTATTAGGTGGAGGGAAAGGGAACATAATGAAATTGAAAATTAAGTTATGGAGGATCCATTGGAGCTGGATGGCATTAGAGGATGTGGTTTATTGAAATTCTTCAAAATGCCAAATATGAGAACAAATACAAGGTTGCCAAAAATGCTTGTAAATTACTGGGATCTAGAAGATAATGCTTTTATGATCGATCAGATGCCCCTGTGAATCAAGGTAGAGGATATATATCTCATCACTGGACTTTCTAGAAGAGGAGAGCTAATTAATTTTCAAGGGAAGACCCTAAGAGGTTTCAATGTGGATGACTACATTCGAATTTACAGTTCAGCAGATACCCAGAAGGCAGGGACATGGATCCCAATCAGTGATGTAGAGGGACTACATATGATAATTCTCCTTTTCACAATTTTCAGGGTAGTTGGATCAACATATTTTCATCAAGCATCACGTGCTATAATGAGTTTGGTGACAAATTTCCTAACCACATTATATGACTGGTGCATAACTCTACTAACTATTGGGGAAATATATTACTATAATTTCCAATAGTAAATTATCAAGTCGGGGTTCGTAACACAGGTAACATAGGTAACGTTGGATCAGAGCATCTAACCTAAAATAAGGTAGGAAATAAACTTGTACACTATTTCTCTTAAAAGTAAAATGCTAATTACAATATTCAAATTATGTTTAATGTAAAACACCCATTTATCTTTTCTAATGCTAATAAACTAAGTAAATTTCAAAACCTCAATAAAATTGATGAATGCAAGACTGAAATCAAACTCTGGAGTTCTATAATTTCATTCAATCAAATAAATACAATCAATCAAATGGCTTAAACATAAAAAATTCTAAAAATAATTCTTAAGAAATATAAATTAATGATGCCCAAAGAAACTAAGATCTATTGTTAATAAAAGTACCAAATTGACCTCCATAGTAAATGCTAGAAAGAATCCTAAATGATAATTCATCCTCTATTTCTAATTATAATTACACTGCTTATTTGCAATCAAATTTTAAAGGAATTTTAACTACTATTAGAAAAAAAACTTCTAATTATTATCTATAATAACAAATTTAAGAAATCATAACCATTATATGCAAATGAAACATAATTAAAATGATTTCATACACTCTAAAATCAAAGATCTAAATTGTAAAAAAACATCTAAGAGATATTGCAATTAGGATTTAAATACAGAACCTTGGAACTCAAAATTTAAGTATGGGAAAGTTTTGGTACATAACGGTTTTTAATACAAATTATGATAACTGAGTTAAATTCAATGCTATGCTATGAGAAATTAACACAAAAAATTATTTCTAAATCTAAACTAATGATGACATTGGTTGCAGGCGTGGTGGGCCCTTTCCATGCCTGGAGCAATGTGAATTACCTCAAGGAAAACGAAATCTAAAATGCAATCATAAATAACACAACAAAAACAATTTCGGAACTTGTATTAAATCAGCCCAATGGAATATAGAATCTAAAATATTACATCAATCCCTGCTACACTGGTGCACATCGTGCTCCTTTCCTCTACTTACTACTCCCTTCATTCTCTACACATTTCTCTTACTACCTGCATGCTACCTTTCTCATCTCTTTACATCTCCTTTTATAAATACAAATTATTTCTATTTTATCATAACAACAAAACTAAAACGTGCCTAAATCAATCCTTTTGGAGAGCTATGGTTGGGCTTGTTCTGATCCATGCATGAATGGAGGAACTAATTGCTCTATTTATCACAAGGTCCTTCAGCAAAAGTCTGCACAATTGAACCCAAATTGACCCGTTCAAGATGAACTCGAATTTATCCAACACGTTCAGATGGTCTTCTACTCAAGAAGTACTGTAATATTCAGTTGACCATAACTTCCTTATGAAGATGAATGTTTCCAAATGGCTTTTGAGTCACATGAAAAAGGTTACTCTAAACAAAACCCGTGTGTCAGAATTTTAATCTTCTACACTATTTGGTCAAAAAAACCATGTTTCCACCTTAAAAAAATTTGTACTCAACTCTACAGTAACTATTCAAAATTCACTTGTGGATACTTCTAGTGATAGAAATCTTAAACAAATGAACTTAATGAAACTATCAATAATAAATTATGACTAAATCATCTCTAATCATAGAAAATATAATAAAACTAATTAAAATTAACCACAAGGCGTAGGATGTGATTTGGCGATAAGTAATGGAATTATGATGTGAAATGAGTGTAAAGGTGCTAGAATTTAGGTTATGAATAATGGAACTATACAATGAAAAATGGGCATATACGAGGCTCAAAATCTCACCATTCCTAAGGGTTTGCATGTCCTCATGCAAGCAATTACTTTTATCATTTATATGCTTTATGGCATCATGGATTTGGGTAGGGTTGGTGCTCCTAGAGCAACACTACCTGAAGATTTGAGGGTGTTCATTCTTGTGAAGCAACAACATTCTTATTTGACTGCCATACATTTAATTTTCATAGTGATACAAATTGAGAATAAGCAATAGATATGGTAGGAGGTGATGATGAATGAGATCATAGGTGATAATGGAAAAGGTAGGTGAGATGAGGTGCTGATGGAGATAGTGGATTAGATAAGGTGGTTGCATATGCTATTCTTCTAAGGCCAATGCTTATTGATGGTTCCTTTATTATTTCATGGTAGTAATGACTCCACCCTATGAATAAAATTCTTGTTATCATGGGAGCAGAAGACACCATAGAGACTACTTTTATTAATGCACCATAAGGCTTTCAATTTTAATATGGTCTCGAAATCAGTGTATATGTAGAGTGAATGGAAGGAAAACAAAATGATAATGGCTAATGAAGGATGAAATACGTGGAATGAGAAGTGGTGAATCATTAATCTTCTTTAATCTTCTATTGAATTAGAGAATCATAAGCCAAATTTACCTCAAGTTTTACCTTTATCGTTGATGTGTCTGGTGTTGCAAGATGAAGTGGAGGATGGAATGGTTGGAGCTAATGTGACTGCTAATCTCATCTACTAAAGAAGCTTGAAGGATGAGCTGAAGAGCTGAACTAAAGGGTTGAAGGATGAACTAAAGGTCCCCTTATCCCCCATGCCTGAGTAGTTGTACGTCGCCACAAAACTGAGTAAAGGTGACTTCTTCTTCAAATAATAATGAAAATGATGATACAAAAATCCAAACTGCTGTAAATATGTGTCGAGATGTCAAAACCATATCGTCTTCAACCACTACATGCCCATGTGCAATCTTGCTTATGTGAGTAAATGGTTTTGATGTCAAATTGTTAGGTCCCTATATGACTAATATAGTCCCTTATTGTGTTAATGTAACACCCTTATTGTTATTATTGTACCGTTTTAACCCCCATTTTGTTATTATTGTGCCCTTAAATTATTATTTTTAGGTCGGCTAGGATTACATTGTGGCCCACTAGGATTACATTATGGCCCCAGGGAATCCTATATATAGAAAGGAGGTTTTGTAAATTGTATCATCCAAGAATTGTTCATTTATGTAATGTATTGGAGGTTGCCCCCTCAAAGTGGCTCATTTTTAAGGCGTTGATATCTCTTTTATTCTATTTTTGGAGGTGGTTACACAACATTTGGTATGAGAGCTTTGGATTCTAGGGTTTCGTTGCTCCAAACAGGTCATCATGGCATTTTTCCTATAAATTTTTTTATACGAATTTTCAGAAACGGAAATTTTTAGGGTGCGAAGACAGAATCCTGGGGAAGCTTGTCTAAAAATTGCATAGCTTGGTCCGAAATATTTTTAGAGATATTATCTGTGGAAGTTAGGTCTTTTTTCAGGGTCCTAAACAGGTCATCGTGGAATTTTCATTATAACTGTTTTTTTACGAAGATTCAGAGTCTTAAATTCATATGGTGCGAAGCTGAAATCTTGAGGAAATTCTTCAAAAAATTTCAGAGCTTGGTTCACAATATTTTTGGAGATATGTTCTGTGGAATGTAGTGCTCTTTTCAGGCTCCTGAATTTCATCTCAAAGAGGTGATTGTGGGAAAATTTCAATAACTCTCTCTCTGGGCATCAGATTGGAGTGCTGTAAAAATTGGTTGCAATTAAACAGACTATATTTTCGTGGCTATCAATTTCATAGACAAAATACAAAACAGTGAGACATGGCAAGTCGTACAAGTTCGCTCTACTGAACCAGTCCATAATTAGGTCATTGTGGGAGATTGGACAAAAATTTGTCTTGGAGAATCCAAATCAGGTTAGACCTGTGGCATTCAAAAGATAATTTAGAGGGTTATTTTATTGCTTAATTTTGATATTTAAGTGCTTAAATCACAAAGATAATCCAATTTCAATATCGAGCTCCTCAAAAGCAAGAAAAAGGTGTGTATTTTTTTTTTTGAATTGCATAAGTCTTGTTTGAAGAATCAATTTGAATTGATTCCAAGGGCATATTGTAGAATAGATATTAGTATTGGGTTCTAAACGATGCCCCATAAAAATAATTCAACACCCATTAAGCCTTTAGAAGGCTCTACTATGACTCATGAAGATGAAGAACTACAACATGATCTATCAAAATTACAAGAGAAAGTGCAACAAATTTCACTCTTGGAAAGAGAAACAAAAAATGAAATGGAATTTTTGAAGAAAGGCATGGAAACTAATATGGATGGCATCCAAGCTAAGATGGATGGCATGGAAGCTGGCATGGAAGCTAAGATGGATGTCATGGAAGCTAAGATGGATGACATGAAATACAACATGGAAAACATGAAGAATGATCTAAAAACAGACATCGAAGGTTTGACAAAGTTGATACAAGAAATGTTTCCTAATGGTGAAAAGATAGTAGAAGAACCTCATGATGAGAACAAAATCACTGTTAATCATGATTTCATAAACTCTAATGTTGGCGAGAAGAAGCACCATATTCCAAAAATGGATATGAGGAAGTTTGATGGAAAGGATCCTAAAACATGGATACTACAGATGGAGGAATATTTTCATCTCCATAACGTGCAAAACACAGAAAAGGTACGCATTGCAACTTTACATTTAGAAAAAAATACATTTCGATGGTATCGATGGCTTTGCTCCCATAAAAAAATTTCCACCTAGTCCATTTTTACGGAAGAAATGATAGCACATTATGAGGATACAAAGAGCAACACCTTATTTATCCAGTTGATAAATCTCAAACAAAAGGGTTTAGTGGGGCAACACATTGGGGAATTCCAAAAATTGAATATAAGGGTAACTGATATTTCAGAGGAACAAAGGATCGATCTCTTCATAGGCACTTTAAAGGATAATATCCAACATGAAGTTCATGTTTTGGAACCAGATTCACTGGAGAAGGGATTCAGGTTGGAAAGAAAAGTTGAATGTAAAATAATGGTGACAAGGAAGCCTAACACTCAATTCTATAAAGAAGGAAGTGTTGCTATGCCTAGATTTCCACAACCTAAAAGGTTGAAACCATAACAATTGGAAGAAAAAAGAGCAAAAGGGCTTTGCTACAGTTGTGATAGAAAATATAGTAAAGGTCATGAGTGTGTTGAGAAGAAATTATTTTACATAGATTGTGAAGAGGAAGAAGAAAATGAACAAGAAGAGGATATACACCTGGAACCAGCCCTAGAAGAGGAAGAAATTAATCTGACCATATCGTGTAATGCACTGGAAGGAATTACCACTCCTCAAACTCTCAAGATAAAAGGACAAATCAAGAAGAATAAGGTAATAGTGTTGATTGATTCAGGTAGCACCCATAATTTTATTAATTTTAAGGTAGCCAAGGAATTAAATTGTTTACTATACCCAGCACCAAAATGTCAAGCGATGGTTGCAAATGAAGGAACTATAAATTGCTCTGGAAAATGCCATAATATCAAGCTAACCATGGGGGAATATTTATTTACTATTCCAATGCTTTCCATTCCTATGGGAGGTGCTGATGTTGTACTAGGAGTACAATGGTTACAATCTTTGGGGACGGTAGCTTTTAATTTTCAAGAACTTTTCTTGAAATTTTTTTCAGAAGGAAAGGAAGTCGAATTACGGGGTATTGAAGGGAAGATGGGAAGGATAATAAGCTCTAATGTCATGACAAAGCTTCTAAAGAAAGAACAACGAGGCGTAATTGCACAATTATGCTCACTAGAAGTTCCGACATCAAAATCATCTATTTCTGCAGATCTCCAACAAGTCTTGGACAATCATTCCAAGGTGTTTGAAACTCCCAAAGGACTCCCACCTATTCGTGATCATGATCATGCTATTCATTTGATTCCAGGAAGTGTTCCTCCAAACATCAGGCCTTATAGATATCCTTACTTCCAAAAGAGCGAAATTGGACGTATGATTGCAAAAATGTTAGAGGCGGGTATAATTCAACCTAGTCAAAGTTCTTTCTCTGCTCCTATAGTATAGGTACATAAGAAGGATGGATCATGGCGAATGTGTCCAGATTATAGGGAGCTCAATAAGCTCACCATTAAAGATAAATTTCCCATTCCTGTGATTGATGAATTATTGGATGAATTACACGGAGCAATTTATTTTACCAAGTTGGATCTTCATTCAGGATATCATCAAATTAGAATGAAGTCTGAAGATATTCCAAAAACAACATTTCGAACTCATGAGGGTCATTATGAATTTTTGGTCATGCCTTTTGGCCTTACCAATGCACCTTCTACATTTCAAGGGTTGATGAATTCTATTTTCAAACCGTTCCTTAGAAAATTTGTGCTTGTATTTTTTGATGATATACTAATCTACATCAGGTCTTGGAAGGATGATGTTGAACATGTTGACAGGGTGCTCAAACTATTGCAGGAGAAACAATTATATGCAAAAACATCCAAATGTTTCTTTGGAGTACAAGAGGTGGAATATCTGGGTCATATTATATCTCACGAGGGTGTTAAAGTAGACCCTAACAAAATTAAAGCTATTAAGGAATGGAAATTCCCCACGACCATAAAGCAGTTGCGAGGATTTCTCAGGATAACAGGGTATTATCGCAAGTTTGTTAAGAATTATGGGAGAATAGCAGCACCTCTAACAACATTATTGAAGAAAGATGCATTTTCATGGACTCCTCAAGCAACTAAGGCCTTTGAACGTCTTAAAGAGGCAATGTGCCTAGCACCGGTCTTAGCTACACCAGACTTCACAAAAACCTTTATTGTGGAATGTGATGCCTCAAGAAATGGAATTGGTGCAGTTTTAATGCAGGAAGGAAGACCCATTTCTTTTGAAAGTCGTCCAATCAAAGGAAAGTATTTACAAAAACCTATTTATGAGAAGGAAATGTTAGCAATACTGTATGCACTAAAGAAATGGCGAACTTACCTAATGGGAAGACACTTCAAGGTAAAAACTGATCATGATAGTCTTAAACACTTTTTGGAACAACGACTATCTTCAGAAGAGCAGCAAAAATGGGTCACAAAGATGTTGGGTTATGACTTTGAAATAATCTACAAAAAAGGAAAGCTTAATGTTGTTGGAGATGCACTCTCAAGAAAGAATGAAGAGGTGGAAGCATTGGTTTGTGCCATTTCTATTATCCAACCAGATTGGATAACTGAAGCAAGATATGAATGGAAGAAGGACAAAGATGTATGGACACTCATTCAGAAGTTGCAGCAAGATCCTAGTACATCTGATACATTTTGTTGGAAAAATGATTCCTTATGGTACAAAGATCGATTATATCTTTGTAATAATTCCCAACTAAAACAAAAGATTCTTCTGGAATTGCACACTTCTCCTTTAGCAAGACACTCAGGATTTTTAAAAACTTACCACAGGGTGAATAAAGAATTTTTTTGGGATGGCCTTAAATCTGATATTCAAAAGTTTGTGGCGGAATTTTTTGTTTTCCAGAAGAATAAAGTGGAGACAATTAAGACCCCAGGACTTCTACAACCTTTATCCATTCCAAGTAAACGTTGGGAGGAGATTTCAATGGATTTTATCACAGGTTTACCTATGTCTGAAGGAAAGAATGTCATCATGGTGGTAGTTGATAGACTTACCAAGTATACACACTTTTGTGCATTATCTCATCCATTTAAAGCAAGTACAGTTGCTACTACATTTATGGACAGAATTCAAAAGCTACATGGAAGCCCAAGGGTTATTTTGAGTGACAGAGATCCCATTTTTACTGGAAATTTTTGGACGGAGTTATTTTCTTGTTTGGGTACTCAATTAGCTCATAGCTCATCTTATCATCCTCAATCCGATGGTCAAACCGAGATAGTAAATAAATGTTTGGAAGGATATCTTCGTTGTTTTGTATCTGATAAACAAACACAATGGGTCAAGTGGTTACCTCTTGCTGAATGGTGGTATAACACTTCCTTCCATACTGCAGCAAAAAATACCCCATTTATGGCACTTTATGGATATCATCCACCATCCATCACATCATCTTTAAGGGAAAATTCGAAGGTTCAAGCAGTGGAAGATCACATCGAGCATCAACAAGAAGTTCTCCAACTCTTAAAGGATAACCCGAATTTGGCACAAAATCGAATGAAACAACAGGCAGATCAACATCGCAGCGAGAGAAGTTTTGATGTAGGAGATTGGGTATTTTTATGACTACAACCATACAAACAAATGTCCCTCAAGCAAGCTAAGAAGGATAATAAATTATCACCAAAGTACTATGGTCCTTACAAGGTGTTGCAAAAGATTGGTACTATGGCATACAAATTGGAGCTTCCTGCTTCTTCGCGAGTACATCAAGTTTTCCATGTTTCATGCTTAAAGAAGGTTATAGGTGAAAATCTTCCAATTCAAACAATATTTCCAGAACTTGATGAGGAAGGAAAAATCATATTGGAACCTGAAGCGGTCACGGAAACAAGAACTCGACAACTACGGAATCGATCAATTTCAGAGTATCTCATCAAGTGGAAGAACTTACCCACCGAAGATTCTACATGGGAGGATGAGAATTTTATACAGAAGCACCCAGAGCTACTCAAGCATTGAGGACAACACTTTTTTGAAGGAGAGGGGCATGTTAGGTCCCTATATGACTAGTATAGTCCCTTATTGTGTTAATGTAACCCCCTTAATGCTATTATTGTACCCTTGTAACCCCCATTTTGTTATTATTGTGCCCTTAAATTATTATTTTTAGGTCGGCTAGGATTACATTGTGGCCCACTAGGATTACATTATGGCCCCATGGACTCCTATATATAGAAAGGAGGTTTTGTAAATTGTATCATCCAAGAATTGTTCATTTATGTAATGTATTGGAGGTTGCCCCCTCAAAGTGGCTCATTTCTAAGGCGTTGATATCTCTTTTCTTCTATTTTTGGAGCTGGTTACACAACACAAACATAAGCAAGAATCATTGGATTACCGACCATTGATGATGTCGTTAACAAATTCGAGATATCCAACCTTCGATGTCAATGGGAATCAAGGCACCAGGTACACTCTACTAGCCATGAATATATTTTTCGGATTCGAATGGACTGCAAAATTCATCCACCAAGAAACATTTATGTATTTCCTTAGTATATGTTAACATGTAAAAAAAACATGTTAACATATAAAATACTCATCAACAACATATAACATAATGACCAATATAATAATAAACAAGGTAACATATAGCATACTTAGAAACAACATATAACATAATCACCAAGTTAATTAACATAAAAGAACAAAAACAGTGCATATAACAACAAGCTACTATCATTCATGACTATTCGACACATGTGCATATGACCACACTCATTCACTAGCATCTACCATGCATGTAACCATAACAGCAATAAAATTAAAAACATGTATATAATCCTGATGCATATGGTAATCCATTAGAGAACATACCTGCATGCCAAACATACAATACATGTATGATGATTTTCTCTAACCCCAAATTCTAGTGTTTCATCCTTGCTCTGATGATCCGCATCTCCTTCTCTATCTCAGCCAACACATTGGCATCATAAAAACCAATAGCACCATCATGACACATACTACATACAATTACCTCACAGCGCAAATCTAACCTAATATACATGCATAAATATAACCATGAAAATGCATGCATAATAACATGAAGACACTAACATGCATAAGAAATGCATATACAACTCACACATTCATGAAAAACACATCCCAACAACAAAATCATCAACTCCTACATGGAAACACGATGTAATAAGGACCATTACCATGCATACATAAAAATCAAATAGACGAGAAGCATAAGGAAACATAGGAAACTGACATGTATGCATGACAAACACACATCTCCCTTCCAGTCCAAGAGATGAACCATTTTTTGATACCACTTTGTGGTATCATATATCACAGAAAGCGACCACAAACCATAGATCACCCAAGGAGAGTGTAACCATGATCTCACTATGTAACACCCTCCTTCGACATATTCTTAAGTAACCATCCAACTGTGATAAACATGCCATGAGAGGCTACTATGATCTTACTCAATGCCCTAGGTCACCTTAATGAAGCCGAACCGACACCATACAACTAGACAGACCTTATCCACCTACTATAGGACACCCAAGAGCTAGTCAAACCTTCCAGGTGTTATAGGATGAAGTACCCTAGGGTCTAGGTTGGGAACCCCAATAGAGAAAGAAGCATACAAAAATAATAAGCATACAAATTTACAGTTCTAATGCTCAAAATAGTAAAATTGGAAGAAGGGGTAGTACCTGTAATTCCTAAGTTTGAAGGTGATCCTGCAGGGTTCAAACCCTCTACTTATCCTAGTACTCCATAACCTGTAACTCACACAAGAAAACAAAATATACTAGTAATAACTAAAAGCATGTTCAATATGTTAGTGTTAGATCATATAAACATATATTCATAAAAATATGAAATCATCCTCCAGATTTGTTGAGCCCAAGCCTCAGAAATCTCCTTACAAAAGCATAGACATTGATGCCATTTAAGAGGAATGAATATCTCTGTGAGGGAAACAAGTTTTTCCATAATCTGGGTGCAAAAGGCACAAGGATAAATGACACTTGATGAGGGAATAAATGGCTATAATATAAATATCTATCTCTCTCCTACCTTTAGGTCTTCCCATGAGGTGTATTTATAACACCCCAAAAATTTTGTTTCATTTCGGATACAATTAGGCCGCGAGCTTCTATAGGTAGGCTTCCAGTGTAACCCATAAACCCTACCCATAAAATACATAGTTTTATATTTTTTCATATTTCAAATTATATATGCGGGTTGGGTATAACTGGACCCGCATGTGCATGCCGTTTTGAGAGGGTAGAGTCATATATGGAGTTCAAAATAATGTTTTTTAGATAAGGACCAAGTCTGAAGGGAAAGGGCTACCCAAGGCCATAACTTAGAGCATCAAGTATACAGAGGTGGAAAATGACGTTATAACAGATGCCCCCTAATATATGAGGTCAGAAGGGGTACGTGATGGCCAAAATATATTAAGTTTATAAGAAGAATCATGCGAGGACTTGGAAGGAGTTCACCAGATTTCATCTTGCAAAAACCAATGGAAGAGTTCAAAAATTAAGCTCATGTATGAGGCAGGCATACCCATGCTTAGTGAAATTAAAGCATGTCCGCATATCAAGTATAAAAGGATCGAATATGTATACAAGCACAAAGTAAACTATAAAGTACATAGTGTATCATCTGATCACAACCTCAAAAGTACATATCAATTGCCACATCATAGAATCACATATAGAAGAATTGATCAATAATGTCGAGAAGGATATCTGATCACTGAAGTCTCATAACTAAATTTCCAAGTACCAAGTCATAAAGAGTGTAATAATGGTACTACACGAAACTCAAGTGCCAACATATAAGATGTTGTTGTGATGAACTGAAACAGATAAGGTGGATAGCGTCACTGGAAAAAAATGCAAGGATCCGTCAAATGAACCAAAACATGTTGATGCAAACCCGAGGTCTTCACCAATCACCGTGGTACATTTCTACACTATTGGAATAAATGAACTGAAGTGGACCATGCGAGAAATCATTTTATTACTATTCATGATGTATACCATTAACAAATGCGAGAAAAATCACTAATAATGATGATGGGAGTCAAGGTACCCCAGTACAATATAACAAGTGTGAATACATGAGTTGAAGTCGAAAAATTAAGAGAATCTACCAATGAGGATACATTGATGTATTCGCACTGTCGATAGTGAAGGAGTTTTCCGTTGATTAATGTAAACCCTAAGGTACTGAAAAAGGACTCTACAACTTGTTCTTAGAGCAATGAGTTAGATTCCATGGGGAAATATCTACTAGAAGGAAGTAATTAAGGCATCCCACATCAATCCAGCACGAGTGTAACCTGTAGGGAAATAATTTGGAAGGAATCAGAAGAGAAAAGATGAAGTAACCAACCCGAAGTATGTTTCGACATACAAAGAATGTGGCTAGCACACTACAGAAACCCTCTAAACTAACCAATAATGGAAGTTGACACAGAGGCGAGGAATCCACCAATAGGGTCAAATGGAAAGAAGGGTACTGAAAAGATCCCAATGTCTAATAATGAAATCTGACGTCGAAGAGAAGGGAAACCACTCAGTCAAAGGCCGTTGATTTTGATCGATGTGGAGCACAAGGTCACCTATCAATAATGGAAATTTGGCTAGGGTGAGGCCCTAGGCCTACTCTGAGAGCAATTTGTCGAATTCGATAAGAGAAAACCTGCCAGCAAGAAGTCAATGGAGACCTTCTTAACTAGCATGAGTAAAGGACCAGATAGTAGATGCGATAGAACATAGCTATGATAGACTGGGTATAGATGATTGAAAATTCGAGTAAAGAGACACTGGAGAAAGGACGACTCAGGTTTACTTCCCTTTAACAAAATCCAAACTCAAAGGTGACTATATGGCAGCATATGTTATCTTTGTATAATTTTGTCATGAAGGAGGCATAAACAAACCATCCATATGATTGGAAGAGATAACCAACCGAGGGAGTATTGACTGAATAACAGGGTTATGGCTCTCCTAAGTCAAACTAAATCCCATTGCAATAGAGAAAAAACTTTTCTTTTGAGTGCTTTGTTAAAGGGTGACACAAATAACTCTAATTGCCATCAATTATGGAATTAATGTCTTGTTCCAGCTCTTTTTGAAATATATAATTTTTTTTCTATTTCATATCAAAAGCTTCAAAAAGAATAAAAGAATGCCTATAGTATAGTGAAAAGAACGAGCATTGCGATATAGATGCCCTAGTTCCTAGGATTAGAACATTTTAATGCTCAATGCAAGGTGGGAAAACTGGTTAATGGCACTCAAAGGAATGTTATCTCCACCAGAAAATGGTTTTAGGTTGCAGATGCTAAGTGATTTCAAGGTTAATTTTGTACAAAGAGATGGTAAAAAAGGGGCTTATACACTAGTCCAAGTGAAGTTGGCTTAAGGCCAAAGCATACAAATACTTAACATGAAATGTAGTAGAAGAACTCAAAAAGAGGGAGCCTCTAGGGTATAAAGCCAGAAATATAGCGAAGAAGAAGGATAATGAAGCTTCATTGTAAAGGTCACGGCGGGACAAAAGAGGACTCTTGAGCCTACGAAATTTTTACAGCATGGGCAACAGACGCTAGCAAGGATCTAACTAGTAAGCCCATGTAGAAGATGGCTCTACCATCATGTCATGATTTATAAGTAGGTGAGTGAGAACGGTTTTAAGAATCATAACATGATGGGATTGATTGTATGGCATCATATCACGGTATGGAGGCTGGAGTGTAGAATGCAACAAAAAAGTGGTTTTTCCTAACCTATATTCTAGTGTTTAAAAAGATACCTTCCATGACGAGTCAACAGTCATGGAATCAAAGTGGTAAAAAATGTCTCAAAATATTCAATTTGTCTTGAAGAACAACCTATCTGAGCACCTGAAGCCAAAAAGGTCACAAAGTTTAGAAAATTCTAGAAATAGACATAAACTTTATAAAAGTGGGTTTTTCAAACTTTTGAAATTTAAATAAAAATACACCGTTTTTACTTACCATTTTCATTTGTGCTTTTTGAATTTGGAGAAAAGAGCTCCAGAGAAATAAACTAAAAACCTCAATATGACCAATTTCGCAGCTGGATCACCATGAATCTTCTAGATAATCCCCTCAATCACTGCCTTAGTGAATTTTTTTATCATTTCAAGTTATTTTTTATGCGATTTGATCGTAGAAATTTCATTTTTGGATCTAACCTTTATGTATATGCAGGTTGAAGATATTGAAGTTGCATGTACACTCGAATGTGTCTGAAGGTAACCCGCGTATGTGCAACACAATTTTTTGAAACACGGTTTTAATGAAATGAACATTCTTGAATGATACAAGATGTCTATCAGGTGGAGGGAAAGGGAACATAATGAAATTGAAAATTAAGTTATGGAGGATCCATTGGAGCTGGATGGCCTTAGAGGATGTGGTTTATTGAAATTCTTCAAAATGCCAAATATGAGAACAAATACAAGGTTGCCAGAAATGATTGTAAATTGATGGCATCTAGAAGATAATGCTTTTATGATCACTCAGATGCCCCTGTGCATCAAGGTGGAGGATATATATTTCATCACTGGACTTTCTAGAAGAGGAGAGCTAATTAATTTTCAAGGGAAGGCCCTAAGAGGTTTCAATGTGGATGACTACATTCGAATTTATAGTTCAGCAGATACCCAGAAGGCAGGGACACAGATCCCAATCAGTGATGTAGAGGGATTACATATGATAATTCTCCTTTTCACAATTTTCAGGGTAGTTGGATCAACATATTTTCATCAAGAATCACATACTATAATGAGTTTGGTGACAAATTTCCTAACCACATTATATGACTGGTGCATAACTCTACTAACTGTTGGGGAAATATATTACTATAATTTCCAATAGTAAATTATCAAGTCAGGGTTCGTAACGTAGGTAACACAGGTAATGTTGGATCAAAGCATCTAACCTAAAATAGGGTAAGAAATAAACTTGTACACTATTTCTCTTAAAAGTAAAATGATAATTATAATATTCAAATTATGTTTAATGGAAAACACCCATTTATCTTTTATAATGTTGATAAACTAATTAAATTTCAAAACCTCAATAAAACTGAAGAATGCAAGACTGAAATGAAACTCTGGAGTTCTATAATTTCATTCAATCAAATAAATACAATCAATCAAATGGCTTAAACATATAAACTTCTAAAAATAATTCTTAAGAAATATAAATTAATGATGCCCAAAGAAACTGAAATATATTGTTAATAAACGTACCAAATTGGCCTCCATATTTAATTCTCAAAATAATCCTAAATGATAATTCATCCTCTATTTCTAATTATAATTACACTACTTATTTGCAATAAAATTTTAAAGGAATTTTAACTACTATTAGAAAAAAAAATTCTAATTATTATCTATAATAACAAATTTAAGAAATCATAACTACTATATGCAAATGAAATACAATTAAAATGATTTCATACACTCTAAAATCAAAGATCTAAATTGTAAAAAAACATCTAAGAGATATTGCAATTAGGATTTAAGTACAGAACCTTGGAACTCAAAATTAAAGTATGGGAAAGTTTTGGTACATAACGGTTTTAAGTACAGAATTATGACAACCGAGTTAAATTCAATGCTATGCTATGAGAAATTAACACAAAAAATTATTTCTAAATCTAAACTAATGATGAAATTGGTTGCAGGTGTGGTGGGCCCTTTCCATGCCTGGAGCAAGGTGAATTACCTCAACGAAAACGAAATCTAAAATGCAATCATAAAAAACACACAACAAAAAAAAATTCGGAACTTGTATTAAATCGGCTCGATGGAATATAGAATCTAAAATATTACATCAATCCCTACTACACTGGTGCACATCGTGCTCCTTTCCTCTACTTACTACTCCCTTCATTCTCTACACATTTCTCCTACTACCTGCATGTTACCTTTCTCATCTCTTTACATCTCCTTTTATAAATACACATTATTTCTATTTTATCATAACAAAAAACTAAAACGTGCCTAAATCAATCCTTTTGGAGAGCTATGGTTGGGCTTGTTCTGATCCATGCATGAATGGAGGAACTAATTGCTCTATTTATCACAAGGTCGTTCAGCAAAAATGTGCACAATCGAACCCAAATCGACCCGTTCAAGATGAACTCGAATTTATCCAACACGTTCAGATGGTCTTCTACTGAAGAAGTACTGTAATATTCCCTTGACCATAACTTCCTTATGAAGATGAATGCTTTAAAATGGCTTTTGAGTCACACGAAAAAGGTTACTCTGAACAAAACCCGTTTGTCAGAATTTGAATCTTCTACACTATTTGGTCAAAAAAATCATGTTTCCACCTAAAACAATTCCGTACTCAACTCTACAGTAACTATTCAAAATTCACTTATGGATACTTCCAGTGATAGAAAGCTTAAACAAATGAACTTACTGAAACTATCAATAATAAATTATGACTAAATCATCTCTAATTATAGAAAATCTAATAAAACTAATGAAAATTAACCACAAGGCGTGGGATGTGATTTGGCGATAAGTAATGGAATTATGATGTGAAATGAGTGTAAAGATTCCAGAATTTAGCTTATGAATAGTGGAACTATACGATGAAAACTTGGCATATACGAGTCTCAAAATCTCCCCATTCCTAAGGGTTTTCATGTCCTCATGCAAGCAATTACTTTTATCATTTATATATTTTATGGCATCATGGCTTTGGGTAGGGTTGGTGCTGCTAGAGCAACACTACCTGAAGATTTGAGGGTGTTCATTCTTATGGAGCAACAACATTCTTATTTGACTGCCATACATTTAATTTTCATAGTGATACAAAATGAGAATAAGCAATAGATATGGTAGGAGGTGATGATGAATGAGATGATAGGTGATAATGGAAAAGGTAGGTGAGATGAGGTGCTGATGGAGATAGTGGATTAGATAAGGTGGTTGCATACGCTATTCTTCTGAGGCCAATGCATATGGATGGTTCCGTTATTATTTCATGGTAGTAATGACTCCATCCTATGAATATAATTCTTGTTATCATGGGAGGAGAAGACACCGTAGAGACTTCTTTTATTAATGCACCATAAGGCTTTCACTTTTAACATGGTCTCAAAATCAGTGTATATGCAGAGTGAATGGAAGGAAAACAAAATGATAATGGTTAATGAAGGATGAAATACATGGAATGATAAGTGGTCAATCATTAATCATCTTTAATCTTCTATTGAATTAGAGAATCATAAGCCAAATTTACCTCAAGTTTTACCTTTATCGTTGATGTGTCTGGTGTTGCAAGGTGAAGTGGAGGATGGAATGGTTGGAGCTGATGTGACTGCTAATCTCATCTACTAAAGAAGCTTGAAGGATGAGCTGAAGAGCTGAACTAAAGGGTTGAAGGATGAACTAAAGGTCCCGTTATCCCCCATGCCTAAGTAGTTGTACGTCGCCAAAAAACTGAGTAAAGGTGACATCTTCTTCAAATAATAATGAAAATGATGATACAAAAATCCAAACTACTACAAATCTGTGTCGAGATGTCAAAACCATATCGTCTTCAGCCACTGCATGTCCATGTGCAATCTTGCTTATGTGAGTAAATGGTTTTGATGTCAAACTGTTAGGTCCCTATATGACTAGTATAGTCCCTTATTATGTTAATGTAACCCCCTTATTGTTATTATTGTACCCTTGTAACCCCCATTTTGTTATTATTGTGCCCTTAAATTATTATTGTTAGGTCGGCTAGGATTACATTGTGGCCCACTAGGATTATATTATGGCCCTAGGGACTCCTATATATAGAAAGGAGGTTTTGTAAATTGTATCATCCAAGAATTGTTCATTTATGTAATGTATTGGAGTTTTCCCCCTCGAAGTGGCTCATTTTTAAGGCGTTGATATCTCTTTTCTTCTATTTTTAGAGCTGGTTACACAACATTTGGTATCAGAGCTTTGGATTATAGCGTTTTGTTGCTCCAAAGAGGTCATCAAGGAATTTTTTCTATAACTTTTTTTATAAAAATTTTCAAAAACTGAAATTCTTAGGGTGCGAAGCCGGAATCCTGAGGAAGCATGTCTAAACATTTCATAGCTTGGTTCACAATATTTTCGGAGATATCATCTGTGGAAGTTAGGTCTTTTTTCAGGCTCCTAAACAGGTCATCGTGGAATTTTCCCTATAACTATTTTTGTACGAAGGTTCAAAGTCAGAAATTCATATGGTGTGAAGCTGAAATCCTGAGGAAATTCTTAAAAAAAATTCATAGCTTGGTTCACAATATTTTTGGAGATATTATTTGTGGAATGTAGTGCTTTTTTCAGGCTCCTGAATTTCATCTCAAAGAGGTTATCGTGGGAAAAGTTCAATAACTCTCTCTCTGGGCATCGGATTGGAGTGCCGTAAAAATTGGTTGTAAGTAAACGGACTGAAGTTTCTTTGTTATCAATTTCAGAAACAAAAGATTAAACAATGAGACGTGGCAAGTCATACAAGTTTCCTCTACTGAACTAGTCCATAATTAGGTCATTGTGGGAGATTGGACACAACTTTGTCTTGGAGAATCCAAATCAGGTTAGAAATGTGGGATTTAAAAGATAATTCAGAGGCGTATTTCATTGCTAAATTTCAGATATTGAAGTGCTTCAATCACAAAGATAATACAATTTCAATATCGAGCTCCTCAAAAGCAAGAAAAAGGTGTGTATTTTTTTTCCGAATTGCATAAGTCTTGTTTGAAGAATCAATTTGAATTGATTCCAAGGGCATATTGTAGAATAGATATCAGTATTGGGTTCTAAAAGATGTCCCATAAAAATAATTCAACACCCATTAAGCCTTTAGAAGGCTCTACTATGACTCATGAACATGAAGAATTACAACATGATCTATCAAAATTACAAGAGCAAGTGCAACAAATTTCACTCTCCGAAAGAGCAACAAAAAATGAAATGGAAGTTTTGAAGAAAAACGTGGAAGCTAAGATGGATGGTGTGCAAGCTAAGATGGATGGCATGGAAGCTGGCATGGAAGCTAAGATGGATGGCATGGAAGCTAAGATGGATGACATGAAATACAACATGAAGAATGATCTAAAAAGAGACATGGAAGGTTTGACAAAGTTGATACAAGAAATGTTTCCTAATGGTGAAAAGATAGTAGAAGAACCTCATGATGAGAACAAAATCAATGTTAATCGTGATTTCATAAACTCTAATGTTGGTGGGAAGAAGCACCATATTCCAAAAATGGATATGAGGAAGTTTGATGGAAATGATCCTGTAACATGGATACTACAGATGGAGCAATATTTTGATCTCCATAACGTGCAAAACACACAAAATGTATGCATTGCAACTTTACATTTAGAACAAAATACATTTGTATGGTATCGATGGCTTTTCTCCCGTAAAAAAATTCTCACTTGTTCAATTTTTACGGAAGAAATGATAGCACATTATGAGGATACAAGGAGAAACACCTTCTTTAGCAAATTGATAAATCTCAAACAAAAGGGTTTCGTGGGGCAGCACATTGGGGAATTCCAAAAATTGAATATAAGGGTAACTGATATTCCAGAGGAACACACGATCAATCTCTTCATAGGCACTTTAAAGGATAATATCCAACATGAAGTTCACGTTTTGGAACCCGATTCATTGGAGAAGGCATTCAGGTTGGCAAGAAGAGTTGAATGTAAAATAATGGAGACAAGGAAGCTTACCACTCAATTCTATAAAGAAGGAAGTGTTGCTATGCCTAGATTTCCACAAACTACAAGGCTGACACCACAAAAATTGGAAGAAAAAAGAGCAAAAGGGATTTTCTACAGTTGTGATAGCAAATACACTAAAGGTCATAAGTGTGATGAGAAGAAATTATTTTACATAGATTGTGAAGAGGAAGAAGAAAATGAACAAGAAGAGGATATACACCAGGAACCAGCCCTAGAAGAGGAAGAAATTAATCCGACCATATCGTGTAATGAACTGGAAGGAATTACCACTCCTCAAACTCTCAAGATAAAAGGAAAAATCAAGAAGAAAAAGGTAATAATTTTGATTGATTCAGGTAGCACCCATAATTTTATTCATTGTAAGGTAGCCAAGGAATTAAATTGTTTCCTATACCCAGCACCAAAATGTCAAGCGATGGTTGCAAATGGAGGAAATATAAATTGCTCTGGAAAATGCCATAATATCAAGCTAACCATGGGGGAATATGTATTGACTAGTCCAATGCTTCCATTCCTATGGGAGGTGTTGATGTTATACTAGGAGTACAATGGTTACAAACTTTGGGGACGGTAGCTTTTAATTTTCAAGAAATTTTCTTGAAATTTTTTTCAGAAGGAAAGGAAGTCGAATTACGGGGTATTGAAGGGAAGCCAGGAAGGATAATAAGCTCTAATGTCATGACAAAGCTTCTAAAGAAAGAAATACGAGGCGTAATTGCACAATTATGCTCACTAGAAGTTCTGACATCAAAATCATCTATTTCTCCAGATCTCCAACAAGTCTTGGACAATCATTCCAAGGTGTTTGAAACTCCCAAAGGACTCCCACCTATTCGTGATCATGATCATGCTATTCATTTGATTCTAGGAAGTACTCCTCCAAATATCAAGCCTTATAGATATCCTCACTTCCAAAAGAGCGAAATTGAATGTATGATTGCAGAAATGTTAGAGGCGGGTATAATTCAACCTAGTCAAAGTTCTTTCTCTGCTCCTATAGTATTGGTACATAAGAAGGATGGATCATGGCGAATGTGTCCGGATTATAGGGAGCTCAATAAGCTCACCATTAAAGATAAATTTCCCATTCCTGTGATTGATGAATTATTGGATGAATTACATGGAGAAATTTATTTTACCAAGTTGGATCTTCGTTCAGGATATCATCAAATTAGAATGAAAAGTAAAGATATTCCAAAAACAGCATTTCCAACTCATGAGGGTCATTATGAATTTTTGGTCATGCCTTTTGGCCTTACCAATGCACCTTTTACATTTCAAGGGTTGATGAATTCCATTTTCAAACCCTTCCTTAGAAAATTTGTGCTAGTATTTTTTGATGATATACTAATCTACAGCAGGTCTTGGAAGGATCATGTTGAACATGTTGACAGGGTGCTCAAACTATTGCAGGAGAAACAATTATATGCAAAAAGATCCAAATGTTTCTTTGGAGTACAAGAGGTGGAATATCTGGGTCATATTATATCTCACGAGGGTGTTAAAGTAGACCCTAACAAAATTAAAGCCATTAAGGAATGGAAAGTCCCTACGACCATAAAGCAGTTGCGAGGATTTCTTGGGTTAACAGGGTATTATCGCAAGTTTGTTAAGAATTATTGGAGAATAGCTGCACCTCTAAAAACATTATTGAAGAAAGATGCATTTTCATGGACTCCTGAAGCAAATAAGGCCTTTGAACATCTTAAAGAGGCAATGTGCCTAGCCCCAGTCTTAGATACGCCAGACTTCACAAAAACCTTTATTGTGGAATGTGATGCCTCAGGAAATGGAATTGGTGTAGTTTTAATGTAGGAAGGAAGACACATTGCTTTTGAAAGTCTTCCAATCAAAGGAAAGTATTTATAGAAACCTATTTATGAGAAGGAAATGTTAGCAATACTGCATGCACTAAAGAAATGGCGAACTTACGTAATGGGAAGACACTTCAAGGTAAAAACTGATCATGATAGTCTGAAACATTTTTTGGAACAACGAATATCTTCAGAAGAGCAGCAAAAATGGGTCACAAAGATGTTGGGTTATGACTTTGAAATAATATACAAAAAAGGAAAGCTTAATGTTGTTGCAGATGCACTCTCAAGAAAGAATGAAGAGGTGGAAGCATTGGTTTGTGCCATTTCTATTATGCAACGAGATTGGATAACTGAAGCAAGAGATGAATGGAACAATGACAAAGATGTATGGACACTCATTCAAAAGTTGCAGCAAGATCCTAGTACATATAATACATTTTGTTGGAAAAATGAGTCCTTATGGTACAAAGATCGATTATATCTTTGTAATAATTCCCAACTAAAACAAAATATTCTTTTGGAATCGCACACTTCTCCTTTAGGAGGACACTCAGGATTTTTAAAAACTTACCACAGGGTGAATAACAAATTTTTTTTGGATGGCCTTAAATCTGATATTCAAAATTTTGTGGTGGAATTTTTGGTTTTCCAGCAGAATAAAGTGGAGACAATTAAGATCCCAGGACTTCTACAACATTTATCCATTCCAAGTCAACGTTGGGAGGATATTTCAATGGATTTTATCATAGGTTTACCTATGTCCAAAGGAAAGAATGTCATCATGGTGGTAGTTGATAGACTTACCAAGTATACACACTTTTGTGCATTATCTCATCCATTTAAGGCAAGTACAGTTGCTACTACATTTATGGACAGAATTCAAAAGCTGCATGGAAGCCCAAGGATTATTGTGAGCAACAGAGATCCCATTTTTACTGGAAATTTTTGGACGGAGTTATTTTCTTGTTTGGGTACTCAATTAGCTCATAGCTCATCTTATCATCCTCAATCTAATGGTCAAACTGAGATAGTAAATAAATGTTTGGAAGGATAAATTCGTTGTTTTGTATCTGATAAACAAACACAATCGGTCAAGTGGTTACCTCTCGCTGAATGGTGGTATAACACTTCCTTCCATACTGCAGCAAAAATTACCCCATTTATGGCACTTTATGGATATCATCCACCATTGATCACATCATATTTAAGGGAAAATTCGAAGGTTCAAGCAGTGGAAGATCACATCGAGAATTAGCAAGAAGTTCTCCAACTCTTGAAGGATAACCTGAATTTGGCACAAAATTGAATGAAACAGCAGGCACATCAACATCGCAGTGAGAGAAGTTTTGATGTAGGATATTGGGTATTTTTACAGCTACAACCATACAAACAAATTCCCCTCAAGGAAGCTAAGAAAGATAATAAATTATCGCCAAAGTACTATGGTCCTTACAAGGTGTTGCAAAATATTGGTACTATGGCATACAAATTGGAGCTTCTTGCTTCTTCCCAAGTACATCCAGTTTTCCATGTTTCATGCTTAAAGAAGGTTATAGGTGAAAATCTTCCATTTCAAACAATATTTCCAGAACTTGATGAGGAAGGAAAAATCATATTGGAACCTGAAGCGGTCACGGAAATAAGAACTCGACAACTACGGAATCGATCAATTTCAGAGTATCTCATCGAGTGGAAGAACTTACCCAGTGAAGATTCTACATGGGAGGATGAGAATTTTATACAGAAGCACCCAGAGCTACTCAAGCGTTGATGACAACACTTTTTTGAAGGAGAGGGGCATGTTAGGTCCCTATATGACTAGTATAGTCCCTTATTGTGTTAATGTAACCCCCTTATTGTTATTATTGTACCCTTGTAACCCTCATTTTGTTATTATTGTGCCCTTAAATTATTATTTTTTGGTCGGCTAGGATTACATTGTGGCCCACTAGGATTACATTATGGGCCCATGGACTCCTATATATAGAAAGGAGGTTTTGTAAATTGTATCATCCAAGAATTGTTCATTTATGTAATGTATTGGAGGTTGCCCCCTCAAAGTGGCTCATTTCTAAGGCGTTGATATCTCTTTTATTCTATTTTTGGAGCTGGTTACACAACACAAACATAAGCAAGAATCATTGGATTACCTACCATTGATGATGTCGTTAACAAATTCGAGATATCCCACCTTTGATGTCAATGGGAATCAAGGCATCGGGTACATTCTATTAGCCATGAATAGATTTTTCAGAGTTGAATGAACTGTAGAATTCATCCACCAAGAAATATTGATGTATTTCCTTAGTATATGACAAGGATACGTGCCATTAAGGCATGTAGTCTCCCAGGTACCTTATCTAACCCTAACCTTGGTCCAAGATAATGTGTTGATGTCAATGGGACAAGGATCATTGTCAGGTCGGCCTTAAGGCATCCCAAATCAACCAACTCAAGTACAAACATAATGACTTGAAAGATATATGATTTCAAGAAATCATACAAATTTACAAACTTTATTGCAAACCTTTCCTGCCATTTAACCAGTTTTCAACAAAAGCCCCTATTCAGGTGCGTGAGACAAGCTAGTTTTCACAAAAGGAATTACTTTTCTCTTCAATATTTCATTTATTTATTTACAATACCGACTTTCCAACTACACTGAAGAAAATATGTCTATATTCAAGTGAAAGAGAACTTCCAATGAAGCCATGTGCAGATCAAGTACAAATATATAATCATGCCCAGATTTAACATATAAACTTTAGGGCATATATGAGCATGATCAATCAATAGCTTTGAAATATGTGATACAAAGAGTATTTGAAGATCATATCGGTACTTTAACTGGATTGGGATCTAGAACCAATGCTCGATGTAATCCTGGTGGTATTGGCTCATTTCTTCATTTGGACCACTCTAAAAGTTCTACTTGGTCGTGCCAGGAAAACTTGGATAAGTGGTCTTATAGAAATTATACAAACATCTCTATATCAATGGATTCAATCCGATCAAGCAATGTACTAAAGCGAGATACTGAATACTTCTATAAATCAATTACGGAAAATAAACATGATCACCAATCACAACAAGTAAAGAAAGAACCAAATCAAACCACAACACAAATATTTGTCTAGGGAAATATTGCCACTCAAAAACCCTTTATCTTATATTTTATATT
Organism: Pinus albicaulis; assembly: GCA_034641835.2. Lineage (NCBI taxonomy): Eukaryota > Viridiplantae > Streptophyta > Pinopsida > Pinales > Pinaceae > Pinus > Pinus albicaulis. The sequence goes on from CM076584.1 coordinate 1,388,376,443, forward strand.
CACCGTGGAATCATGAAACAATTACCGTTGAAATTTTCTCACAATAGTCTCCTGCACTGTCACAACTGTCTCACACTGACCCAGACAAAATTGACCAAAACCTAGACAATTTGCTTCCTATAATCAGCCTGTATTGCTTGCAAAATTCATGTAAAATGAAATCCCTATTATTTAGGAATTTCAGCCTTCCTTAACTGCGCAATACATCATGGGCATCCTATGGGTGTATTAGTTCATGCAGGCAACTTTCTAATAATACAATTTACAGTTATCATCCCTTTAACGTTTGTCTCAATGAGGTCTTCATTAGAACTGACATGCATGCAGCTATTAATAGTAAATCATCAATCACTTGAAATATCACTTCATGTGAATTAAATCTGATTTAATTCACTTGACCTCTCACTAGTGCAACAATCAGTTACACCTAGTTAGACTGACTGCAACTCACTTATTTGAGTTAACTGATTTATCATGCATTAAACTAGTACACTAACTGCAACTTGAACACCATAAATAATCGAATCAAACTACATGCCCCACCAACTACCCTAAACTCAAAATTCATGAGCTAACTGAGTTTATCACACTCATTTAACTATTAAAAGTGATTATAAGATAAGATTACATTTTATTGTCTAATTTAATTAAAGGAAAAATAAAATAGACACACATTTCTTGTTGACTTTTCAAACTCCCTCTCAACAAGAAAAGGATTATCAGCTACCCCGATCCTACCTCTATGGTATTTTAATTTTCTCCTGGCGAGTGCCTTCGCCAAAATATATACATACTAATATCTCGTGGGAATGTACTGAAGTAACATAATGAGCCTCTGAACACAATATCTAAGCTGGTGGTACCATATGTATATGTGCTTGGACCTATCATCAAATAGTAGATTAAATGAGGGTTTAATGAAACTCTCGTTATCATAATGTATCATCGCCAAATCCATCTAATGACCAAAAAAACCAACCAAAATCTTCCTCAGCCTGATGGCCTCACATGAAGCCTGACTTGCTCCTATGTACTCTCCCTCAACTGAACTGAGTGCCACATATCATTGCTTTCTGTTGTACCAAGAAACTGATGTTGATCGTATGCTAAAGATCCCTCCTGATGCGCTTTTCTTGTCTAATGGACTGCCTACCCAATCTGCATCGGTGAATCCTTGAAACATAATTCCCTCTATCCATCTATACCATAATCCATACTCTATAGTGCCCCTGAGATATCTCAATACATGCTTCCCTGCCTTCCAAAATATCTTGGTCGACTTAACCATAGATTGATCCAACTAGTTAACTGTGTAGAAAATGTTTGGTCTAGTGTTCACCAAGTACATCTGTGATCCCACTAGCTTCCTGTAAAAAAATGTGTCCACTACTTCTCCTGAAGTAGCATCCTCCTTCCTCCAGTTTCCTAGAAAAGGATTCCCCATGGGTTTACAGCTCTCGATGTGAAACTTACTAAGAATCTATTTGGCATACTTGCCTTCAGAAACAAATAGCTTACCATCCCGCTACCATATTTTCAAACCAAGGAAATAGTCATGGACTCCCATGTCCTTCATTTCGAACTCCCTTGCAAGATCCTATTTGCAAGAAGTTATCAGTTTCTCATCACTTGTCAAAATTAGATCATCAACATAAAGTATGATAATCAAGAGCTTACCATCAACCCAAATCGGGTACGAGTTCGCATCTGCTTCACTCTTTTTGAAGCCCAACCCAGTGAAATAGCTATCAATTATAGTGTACTAAGCACAAGGTGCTTGCTTCATCCCATACAATGCTCTCTTGAGTCGACACACATGCGAATCACTATCAAAGATCTCAAAACATGATGGCTTCTCTATGTACACTTCTTTCTCAATAACTCCATTGAGAAACATAGTTTTCACATCCATCTGATGTATATTACACCCATTATGCACTGATAGTGCAAGGATACATCCAATCGATGACTATCTCACAACCGGTGCAAAGTATCCTCATATTCAATCCCTTGAACTTGTGAGAATCCCCGGGCTATAAATCTAGCCTTGTACTTCTCCACACTCCCATTTTCCACCTGCTTCACCTTATAGACCCATCTATATCCAACCACTAATTTTTCGACCGGTCTTGGGACAACTTCCCATGCATTGTTCTTGATGATAGAGTCATACTCCTCAACCATAACATCAACTGAAATTGGTTTTTGTAATGCTTCCTCAAAGGAGGATGTTTATGTCACAATACACTTTCTCATAAGAGCAATGTATCTAATAAACCTGTCTAGATACTACCTATGTTTGTGCAGAGAAGTAGTTGCTCCTACATGCTCTATCGCATAAAGTTATAATCTATTAGCTTTTATGGTCCTCCTTCTACCATTTCTGGTGCATGGATCTGCATTAGTGTTTTTTTCCACTCCATTATCCTTCGCATGTGGCTGATCCACATATTGAGGTTCATTCTTTGGAACCAAGAGCTCCTTAGCTGTATCCAAATCAAGCTCCTTGTTAAAGGATAATCACATGGATTTCTACTGATCAAATTTTATATCTCGTCTCACAAAGTAATCCTGTGGTTTTGAAAATACACTTGATTGTTGTGGGGATTATTAGTGTACCCCGTAAATATCCCAATCTTAGTGGTTGTCTTGAGATTCTTCTTGGAATATTTGGTCACATGGTAATAGAGAGATGAGGCAAAAAATTTAAAATATGAAACATTAGGTTTCTTATGAGAAAAATCCTTCTCCATTGTACTCATGCCAAGTATCCGATAAGGACTATCGTTTTGCACAAATACCCTTATGTTTCATGCCTTTGCCCACATATGCAATGGTAGGCCCTCATCATCCAACATTTCTCATGCCGCAACCACGATTTCTTTGTTCTTTCTTTCTTCTACCCCATTCTGTTGTCGGTTATGAGGCCCAATCAACTCTCTCCAAATTCCTTCTTTGATATAGAAGTTCTTGAGTTCATTGGAGATGTACTAACCACCATTGTCACTCCTAAGAGCCTTCACATGCTTCCCCGTGTCTTTATCCACCAGTTCTTTGAAATCACAAAATTTTGAGAACATATTATCTTTCTTCTACATGAAGTACATCCAACACTTTCTAGAAAAATCATCACAAAATATCAAATAATACTTGTGCTTTGCTATAGAAGATATATATAATGGTCCACACACGTCTAAGTGAACTCTCTCAAGGTTTTCCGCTGCTCTATTTTCCTTCTCGTGAAAAGTGGCCCTTGCATATTCCCCCATGGTACATCCATTGAATTTGTTTATCTACGCAAGACTATGCTTCAGAAGACCCATAAAAATCTATTGCATGACCTTTAAGGCTCCATGGTGTAGATGGCCCAATGTCTTGTGCCATAACTCACCCTCATCCCGGCTCACCACTTTGTCTGCCTTAACCATCAATGTTTCATAGCCATCTACATAAGGTTTATAAACATTCTTCACACGAATACCAATATTCTTAGCTTGTCCAGTGGATTTGGGTTGAAGGAAGCCTTTCCATTCACTGAAAACCACATCATAGCCTCTATCCTCAAACATTGTGACTGACACTAAATTCTTTTTCAAGCCTGGTACATGCATTACATATTTTAATCAGAAGAGTTTACCTGATTAACTTTGGAAGGTAACTGTACCAATCCCAGTAGCAATATACTTCCCGTCATCACCCATTTCGATATGCATCTAGAGGTCCTTCTCCTCTTAGCTATTCAAAAATTCTTTGTCTCCCATCATGTGAAAATATGCACTACTACCCAAGTACCACACTGATCCCATTGCACTTGACATAATGCATGCAATGAGAAAGATTCCAAACTTAAATTGTGAGGGCAAAGCCTCACCAGTTTCATATCTTGAACCCTTCTTCGTCCATTCTCATGATAGTGAAAACACTTCACTCTGGACATGTCACGCTTCTTGCCTTCTTTTCCAGACTCAAATTTGGAATAGGATTTATTTCCCTTCCCCTTCTTCATCTTACCAGCCAAGGAAAAATTTTCTTCATCATATGTCTTAGATGTAGATCCATTCTCTATTATTCTTCCTAGATTCATTTTGCACCAAATACGACCAAATTCATTCCCAATCTAGCAGCTTCTCTCTCTTATTGACAGAGTCCTAATAAATATGCCAGCTCGTGGGAAGTCCTAGAAGAGCTAGACTCCCAATATCATCATCTGCTACAATAAATCCTATGCTCCCAAGCTCATCTCAACATTGGAGAAACTTGGTTAAATATTTCAGAATAGTGTCGCCTTTATCCATTTTTATTTTCCCAAGCTTGTCCTTCAGTACCAGTTTTCTATGATCACTGTTGCTCTAGAATAGATCTGTAAAATCCTTACACGTTTCATATGGAGTCTCCTTTCCATGGATACTTGAGACAATGTGGTCTCGTACTCCCTCCAATAATATCATCCTCACCTTTGCAACCTTCTTTTGCCAAGCATCAATACTTGCGGCATCTGCTACAACGGGTTTGGGAATGTCATTATCAATGAATTGTTTCAACCCATTGTCTTCTCGAATTTCTTCCATCCTATCTTTCCACGCAATATAATTGGAACTGTTGTCAAGCGCATACTCCAATCTCAATCCATTGAAATCCATTTCGATCTTGATCTGCCTATTGCACAAAAAATAATTTTTGCAAATTTGAATTCTATTCAGTCACAAACTCAATTTAGTCTTCACTATAGTGATTTATTGTGCTTTGATACCATGTATAAATTATACAAACATATGTGTATCAATGGATTCAATCTTATCCATCATTGTACTAAAGCTAGACACTGAATCCTTATACAAATCAATTACAGAAAATAAACATGATTACCAATCACAACAAGTAAAGAAATAACCAAATAAAACCACAACAGAGATATTTTCTGAGGGAAATCTTGTTGATCAAAACCACTCTATATTCTATTGTATATTCACCATGGAATTAGGAAGCAATTACAGTGCACTCTTATCACAAGAATCTCATACACTCTCACAACTGTCTCATCGTGACCCAAAAAAATCGACCATCACTTAGTCAATTTCCTACCTCTAATCAGCTTGCCTTGCTTACGAAATTCATGTGGAATGAAATCCCTAATATTTAGGAATTTCCACCTTCCTTGAGTGTGCAATAAATCATGGGCATCCTATGGGTGTGTTACTGCATGCACACAATTCGCTAATAATACTAATGATAGTTAACATCCTTTTAGCCTCTGTCTCAATCGGGTATTCTTTAGAACTAACATGCATGCATCTATTAGTAGTACATCATTAGTCATTTGACCGATGACAGCATGTGAATTAAATCTAATTTAATTCACTTAATCTCTCAGTAGTGCAACAATCTGTTACAGCTAGTTAGACTGAGTTTAACTCACTTAATTGAGTTAACTGATTTCTCATGCATTAACCTAATACACTAACTACAACTTGAACTCCATTACTAATAGAATCACTCTCCATGCCCCACCAACCACCCTCAACTTGAAATTCATGAGCTAACTTATTTTATCACACTCATTTAACTAGTACAAGTGATTATGAGATACAATTAAATTTTATTGCCCAATTTAATTAAGGGAAAATTAAATTAGACACACATTTCTTTTTTACTTTTCCATAGGTCTCAGGAATGCATACAATGCTTACTACTAGATGTGGTGAAATTTCTTCGATGTTAGGTTCAACTCGATGTTTCCCATAACATTTGGTATATGATGCATCGATCTCCTTGGCAGATAGGAAAGAGGAATCAAGGGAGACTTCCAAATGTCTTTTTGGTTGTGGAGAGATAGATAATTTCCTGAATGCGGTCAAGATGATCCCTTCTTGAGAAGTAGATACCGAAGATACAACTAGGATTTGAGAAAGTGCCTCGAGGGACATTCTTCAAGCTCTCAATCATTATTAAATTACTCATGTTGGTTGATAATCCATGTCTCGCAAAATGTATTAGTACAAATGGTTCTTACAACACCCTAAAAATGTTTTTTCTTTAAAGAGCTTTGAAATTTTAATCTAAATGAATTAAAAATAATTGCAGTAAAACTCACCAAACTTGCTTACTTGGACAACCAAAGTTTGGAGAAACCCCACCATAGTGGATGTGTGGCTCTTCACTCACGTTGTACTGTACACTCTCCAAACTTTGATTGTCCTGCAACTAAGATCACACACTAAAAACTTGTGAAAGAAACTAAGATCTAATCCCTTTATCACCTCCCCAGAAATGGTGCCAAAAATGTTGGGGAAATATATTGCTATAATTTCCAGCATTAAATTATCAATACAAGACTTGTATGCTTGGGAGTGCAAGCACAAATAATGCAGGATCACAGCATATAACTGAAACTAGGGTAAGAAATAAACTTGTACACTATTTATCTTAACAGTTAAATGATAATTACAAGATTGAAAATATGTACAATGGAAAACAATCATTTATCTTTTCTAATGCTGATCATGAACCTAAATTAAACTTAGTAGATTTTGAAACCTCAATCAAATTGATGAATGCAAGACTGAAATCAAACTCTAGAGTTCTCTAATTTAATTCAATCAAATAAAGATATTCAATCAAACTTCTTAAATGTGTAAAATTTTAAAAATAATTCTTAAAAAAGATAAATTAATGATGCCCAAAGAAACTGAAATCTGTCATTAATAAACATATCAAATTGACCACCTTATTTAATGATGGAAAGAATCCTAAATGATATTTCATCCTGTGTTTCTAATTATAATTACACTACTTATTTGCAATCAAATTTGAAAGGAATTTTAAATACTATTCAAAAAGGAATTCTAATTATTATCTATAATGAAAAATTTGAGAAATTCCAACTGCTATATGCAAATGAAACACAATTAAAATGATTGCATACACTTTGAAATCAAAGATCTAAATTGTAACAAAAATTCTATGAGATATTGCAATTTGGATTTAAGAATAGAACCTTGCAATTCAAATTTAAGTACGGAATAGTTTTAAGTACATATTGATTTTAAGTACAGAATTATGACAACTAATTTAAATTGAATGTTGCACTATGAAGAATTAACACAATTTTTTTATTTTTATTTTTCTGAATCTAAACTAATCATGACCTTAGTTCCAAGAGTGGTGGGCCCTTGCCACACTTGGAGCAAGGTGAATTAGCTCAAGAAAAACGAAATCTAAAATGAAATAATAAAAACCTCACAATAGAAAAATGTTGGAACTTGTATTAAATCAACATGATGGAATATAGAATATGAAATATTACATCAATCACTACTATGCTGGACCGCATCGTGCTCCTGTCCTCCATCTACTATGCCCTTCTTTCTCTACATATTTCTCTTACTGCCTACATACTACCTTTCTCGGCTCTTTACATCTCCTTTTATAAATAAAAGTTATTTCTATTTTATCATAACAACAAAACTAAAACATGCCTAAACCAATCCTTCTAGAGAGCTATGGTTGGGCTTGTTCTGATCCATTCATGAATGGAGGAACTAATTGCTCTATTTATCACAAGTTTTTTCAGCAAAATCATGCACAATCAAACCCAAATTGAACCGTTTATGCCGAACCTGAATTGACCTAACACATTTAGACAATCCCATACTTAAGAAGTACTAGAATATTGCCCTGACCATAAATTCCTCATGAAAATGATTTTTTCCAAATGAATTTTGTGTTACATGAATTGGAATACTATGAACAAAAATCGTATATCGTAATTTCATGATTTTGCCCCATTTTATCACAAAATTCATAGTTTCACCTATAGCAATTTTGTACTCAAATTTGCTGTAACTAGTCAAAATTCATTTGTGGAGGCTTCTGGTAATAGAACGCTTCAGAAAATGAACTTAGTTAAACTGTCATTAGTAAATCATGACTAAATCATATCTAATCATAGAAAATATAATAAAACTAATGATAATCAACAATAAGGCATATGATGTGATTTGGCAATAAGTGATGGAATTATGATGTGAAATGAGTGTAAAGGTGTCAAAATTTAGCTTATGAATAATGGTACTATGCGATGGAAAAATGGGCATATACAAGGATCAACACTGACCAATATGAGAAAGCAATTAACTACTCTTGGGAAGAACAATACCAAACACTTTGGATATGGTACAATACATTGTAATTTATTTTTTGAGAGATTACCAGGTCTTTGACCCAAGGTGATTTTGACTATCACTAGCCCAAGAGATCCATGCATTGCAAGGTGGGATGACTTGATGAAAATTCTAGGGGGCAACGAAATCCCTAGAACTACTTCTGATGACATTTTTTTCCTTTGGTGGGGAGAATGGGTCATCACCAATCAAGACTACCACTATGCAGGCATGGACTTCAGAGTATATCCTAATCTGCTACTTCCACTCAGTGTTGCATGTGGAGCCGTTGGTAAGATTTTTTTTAAGATTTTGATATCATTTAATTTTTTCTTTGGATTTTCAAAAATATGAATTGAAATTTTTTTTTATGATACAAAATTCTTACAAAATTGTTGATAATGACATAGATGTGGGACCATAATATTTGAGGGTTTACATAGGCATAGGCACCACATAAGGGTCGTGGAAAACACCATTGGCGATACTGAGAGATTCCTTCACGTTGTAGAGAGGAACATAGAGGGTTTAACTCACCAAGTGCCTATGGAAACAATGGATGATCTACCAGAGGCTATGTACAGGCGCGCGATTGGTGTAACATGGGAAAGACTTCCATAGTATTTTTCTATGATGCAAATCCAAGGCAGGGCCCTCAAACATAAATTAAGGATAACTTGATCTTTTTTGTGATAGATATGATCGGTAAGCCCTAATTTTGTAGGAAATTTTTGTCCCAACTTTGTATAACATTTTGAACATATGAATCCTATCTATCTACAGAGATTTTCATTATGTGACACTCATATATACAAACGATGATGGATTATTTTTTATTTTTAATGCGATGAATGAATTATATGCCAATATAATGCTTGATTAGCTAATTAATCAGGAAATGAGTTTTCCGATCATGGAATATCAATAAATGTGAAAAAATTAAATGATCTTTGTAATAAATGCACTCTGAGAAGTTGTCAATATAAATAAGGATAAATAACGTGATAGATGTTATTTAATTGAGACACCACCAGTTGTGAATCTAAGTATACTAGTAATGAACAAGCACTAAGAGATATTTCTTGATATAGTATATTAAAAACAATATTATAGTCAAATAAATTATTCAAATTAGGACCGATACATATTCCCCTTGAGATTACTAACTGACCAGATGGATAGTAAATTACCCAAGTTGCAGAAGCCAAATTCTAGGCATGTTGACTAGCACCATCGAAAAATCCTATAATATCATATCATCCATTGATACCTGCCAAGGAATATCAGAAAAATTGATGTCAAAATGAAACCTATAGACATATATGCAAAAAATATACAATATGTAGAAAACGGAAGTAAATACTAGGCACCAGCCTAGGCATAATACTTTTAAAGATAGATCCCATTTTTTTGCTCCTCTAGCTCATTTCCATTAAGATCAACCAATTCATAAGCTCCATTTTTCAAGACTCCTATAACTATGAAAAGATCGTACCACATGGATTTAAACTTACCTTCCCTGAAGACATCCTTTTCTTGGTCATAGACTAGGACAAGGTCACCTTCAGAGAAAACCCTAGGGCGTACCACCTTATTTTACTGAACCTTCACCCTCTTTTTATGAGCTTCGTTAATCGTGGCTGCATCTCAATGTTACTCATTTAGACATTCCAAATAAGAGAGGTGTTCTTCAAGACTGGTAGTGTCTGGAAGAAGTTCAACAAATAGCTTAAGAGAAGGAATTTCACATTCCATAGGGAAGATTTATTCCAATCCATAAACTAGTTGAAAAGGAGTGAAACGAGTTGTAGTATTAACTTACATTCAGTATGCCCAAAGTCTAGGATACAACATAATGTTACAATTGGATCGATATTTTTTAATTTTCCTTTGGAAGATAACCTTGAAAGAGTTATTCAGGGATTTCACTTCCCATTGGCCCGAGGATAATAAGGAGATGAATACTCCTGTTAGAGAACTAACTTTAGAGCCACCTCAACCATCATGGTATTCTGAAAATTACTACCATAGTCAGTGACAATCTCTTTTGGAATACCAAAATGAGAAATGAATTGGTTGAAAAGAAAGAAGGCTACTTTTTCATCATCTTTCACAAATGTAGGCATAGCCTCAGCCCACTTAGTGAAGTAGTCCACTACTATAATAATATACTTATGAATATTTGAAGAAAGCAGGTTACAAGTTGTAAAATCGATTCCTCACTTTGTGAATGGACTGACGGTAGTAACAAGAAAGAGCGAAGCTGGATGAACTTGCATCTTCTAGGTATAGACTTGACAAGGATGAAATTTTTTGACCACTTAAAGACAATATTTGAAGATCGAAGGCCAAAAATAGCTAGCACATAGAACTTTTTGGTCAGTAGCAAGCCCTAATGAATTAACATCACAAGCTCCATTGCGGAAATCATTCATCACTAACTCAACTTATTCTAAAGTTAAGAAACGTCTAAGGATTGAATCAACCCTGTGACAATATAAAGTTTCACCAATGATAATAGAAATTTTAGCCAAGTGACACAATTTTCTTCACCCATCCTTTGAAAAAGTGAGGGGAAAATTCGAAGTCTGAAGATATGTAATAATATCCCCATACCAAGGATCTTGTGAAGAAATAAGGAAAAGAAGTTCATCAGGGAATGATTCCTCATAAACCATTCTTTCTCCATAAGGAAAATCTCCGATTAATTCTATAAATATTAAATATTTCTTGGATTTAGTAGAAAAAAGCTTGAGATAAAATTATTGTAGAATAATAATCAATATATTATATTTTCCCCCAATTACTCGCCTAATGAGAACAAATTGAAATGGATTGACAACTACCAAAAGAAAAATTTTGTGAAGTAGAATGTAATTTCTAAGTTGTTGGACACCATGAAAATTTTCCAAATATAATTTCTCAACTGGAGAATATCGTAATTTAGGACTGACCAAGCCTCAACTTAGATAAGAAATAAGATGCTCATAGACAACATCATCTTTCCGAACCAGAACCATACCTATGGTTGATTTTTCCACAACGAGATACAAGTGCAAATCCCTGCTATAATCAGGTTGAATCAGTAAAGGAGAAGAGGTTAATTCTTTTTTAAAAGCATCAAATGAGTATTGAGAAAAGTCATCCCATAGAAATGGAACTCCTTTTTCCAACAATATCCTAAATCCCTTTGTAATCTAACCAATTGACAATAAATATCCTCAAGAAGTTGGATTTTCCTTGGAGACTCTTAAATTGACGATTGGTAGATGGGGGAGGCAACTGAAGTATTGCCTCAAAGCTGAAAGGATCTACATGAATCCCTGCAGTGGACACTATGAACCCCAATAAATGACTAGATGTGACCTCGAAAATGCACTTATTCAGATTCAACCTGATTTTTTAATAATGAGATCTCTCAAAAATCAACTGAAGATGATGGGGATGATTAATTCTATTTTGATAATGAGCAACTAAGTTATACAATAAGCTTCGATGATATGATCTATATCATGGAAAGCATAATACATGAACCACTAGAAATTCGCTCCAACATTTTCAATACAGAACAGTATCTTTTTATATGCAAATGCTTGACTAGGGGTAGATAAAAGGTGTCTTATCTTGATCTTCAGGACAGATAGTAATCTGGTTATAAGTCAAGAAATTTTCCATGAAAGATAAAATTCAATTTTTTGTACATTCATGGATAATATGATCAATAAAGTTATGGGTAAATTACCTTTAGGACAAGCCTTTTTTAAAACATTGAAGTCTATGCACACACCCATCGTTCCTTGTTTCTTATCAATTGAGACTAGATTTGAAACCCACTTAGTTAAAGGAATGGGGTATATAAAAGCCACCTTAAGAAAATTCTCAACCTCATCTTTCATAGTTGTCACTTTCCTACGGATTACCAATTGAAGCTTCTTCCATATAGGCTTAGCATTCTCATAAGTCTTGATCTCATGCTGGAAAATTGATGGATCAGTTCCAGGAATTTCCTCATAAGACCAAGAGAACACGTCACATAATTGTTTGAAAATATTCATATAGATTCAAATTTCTTTAGGGGAACAATCAGCTCTAATGAAAACATTCTCTATTATATTTGGATGCATGGAAATGTTCACAACAATTGTTTCTGAAATGATAGACATACTACCTTCGGAAAAAAAATGTGTTGGAGCTGAAGGATTTAGAATTTAGTGAGCTTTACTAGTTGACGGAAGGATAGAAAAACTTGACTCTACTTCATGCAAGTATGGGAGAAAGCATGACCGATGATGCAAATCATCCCACAGTCTTTCCATGCTCTTCATTACTTCTAGAATTTCCTCCTCAAATGGTGAAACATTATCATGGTAGTCCAAAGAATAATTTGATTTAAAACTCCAATCTGGAGCCACATCTCCACCCAAATCCTCCGTTGAAAGAGAAACTGTATCAGAATCTAAAGTGTTAACAATAAATTGATAAGAAATTTTGGCTGTAGACATAGGATATGTCATTCCACCCAATTTCCCTTCTTCTAATGTGGTCATAGAAGAGGGTAAGGCCCAATGATCCAAAAAATAATGAGTTTGGAGGAACTCTCCTCGAGAAGGATTATTTGATGATGAAATAGCATCTATCTTAGCAATAAGAGACAGAATATCAAACATACACATCAACAAGGAATACATATTGACTCCTAGATTCATAATGAGCTGTCTGACATTCTTCACTAAGGGAATAGTAGAATCAGAGGATGCATTGGAATATTTATGAGAATAATCCATATGATCAAGAGTAATGATTCTCCCTTCATGGGGAAATAATAGGATGTTAAATAATGATGATACAATGGCATCCATTTCATAGATCCAATTTATTCCAAATATAACGTTATAGTCAAAATTAGTATCAACTATTTCTACTTTAATATTGACCACTTTTCCTCCAACACAAATGGGAAAGGTTGGAAAAATGCCATGTGGCCTGTAAGAATGACCATCAAATGCAGTCAAGAGAGTAGGTGAAGGAACTACTTCAACAGATCCAATTGCTTTCCAGTATGAAATGGACATGGCACATGTGGAAGCTCCTTCATCAACTACAATTCAAAAAATGCTCATCTTTTGGTATATAGATTTAATTTGAAAACCCATATGAAGAGGAAGTCTCTTCTTAATATTTAACATGTCAAATGTAATCATAAGAGATTTTTTTTGTATCTGTCATCGTGATGATAGTGAGTAGCACACCAATTTTTACAAGGCATGACTGGAGTACCTCTAATGTAGACATCACACAAGGACTCTGAACCAGATATTCTGCAATGGAGTAGTTCTAGGCTGCGTTAGAATTCGGGTTAATCATCGAATGCTTATAAGAGCCTTTCCACATATGATCTATGGGCTCAACTGCGGGCCTTTCAATATGGAGTGGCTATGAAACATCATGAGCGGCCTTATCCTTATAGGATTTTGATTCACCATAATCACGTGACCTTGTTGCAACATCAAGATGAGAACTGATCATGTATAAATTTGATGGATTTTCCCCTTCCTAGTTTCCCTCTATGGGAGCTCAAGTATTCACATTCGTGCGAGCAAGTATTTGTTGCACTTGGGAAAAATTGTTAGTCAGGACATTCTGGGAGCTTGAAGAACCCTTCCAAGCTAATAAGTGTCAAGCATCTTAAATATTAGGGCAAAGATGAGTTAGATGGTCTCCAATGCACAATTTGCAAGGAAAATTAACTTTAATTTTTTACTCTTTTTTACCCTCCCAAACATTATTTCTTGGTTTGTTTGCATTATCATTCCCATCCTTATCATTTTTATTATTATGTAATTTCTTCTTCCCATCGTATTTCTGGTTCCCTTTGTGGTTAGAGGATAGGAAAACATTAATAGTTAACGGTTGGGAACGCATAGGCACTAACGACGATCCATAAAATGAAGAAGAAGTTTGTAAAGACAACTACTGCAATAGATTTAAGAGGTTAGGTGCCATATTATTATCATTCAAACCAACTAGACCATTGGCATGGGGACGTGGCTTCGGTTTGGCTAAATCTATCTTGGATCGAGGATCATCTGAAAAAATATTATTAAGAATCCAAGACTCGAAATATATAAGTTCTAATTGCTAGCTCTAAGGATATCCTACTCTTTGGTAAATACCCAAAAAAGTGATACATCCTTTGACATTTTTTTCTATAAATATTTTACGAACCATTCCAGAAGGAATTCATTCAGAATATAGCCTTTAATAAGCCTCTTCCTTTTTCGCCATTCCTGAATATGGTCAGAAATGTGAGTTGCCTTATCTTGTTGGAAGCTGGTGAATAGCTCATTTCAAGCATCATATTGAATGAGCAACAAAAAATGATTCAAGAACATAGTAGCCAATTCTCCAAATAAAGAAAAGGTATTCCTAGTAAGCTCTTTCTACCACTTGGTAGCATTTATGGTAAAGTTGCATTGAAACAATCTCAACCAAATTGAATCATCAATAAGGTATTTATATGAGCACAATAAATGTAAATTTGTTACATGGTAAGCTGGATCCTCTCCATCATTCCCTTTGAATTTTGGAATGTCTGATGGAAGCTTGGTAGGAACAATAGGCCAAGCCATGCTATAGAAAATTGGATCATTAGTCAATTTTGAAAGATTTGACAAATTTAGAGTTACCATAAATGGTAATCATGGAGGACCTTGAGAATTCCACCCACCATGAGAGGGATTCCAAACATTTTGAAAAGAAAAACCTAGATTTTTTGAGGCACCAGGTTGCTAAGGATTTTTTGTAGAAGACACTAAACCATAAGGAAAACCTAGTGGTCCAGAGAAATTCAGAGTAGGATGTCCTTGTGTCGGAGGGTTACCATAGCCAAGAACTTTTCCCCCAATTGAAGTATTAAAAGGAGATGAGAGTCCTTGGTAAGGTTTTCACACATTGGCGAAGGGGGGAAACCCTGTGAGGTTAATACAAAGGAGAGAGGCATGTTCCCCTATTGACCTGACAAAAAATGATTCCTAGCTCCTAAACCAGTAGAAGAAAGGTTCCATCCTTGAAAAGGGTTGAAAGCTTGATCTCCGTGAAAAAGATTGAAACCTTGACCTCCTTGAAAAGGGTTAAGCCATTGACCTTGAGAAGAGAAAGGTAAAAAAACTAAAGAAGGGTAATAATGAGGGATATGAATGATTTCAAAGGGAAAAACCTGAAAAGATGTAAAACCACTAGTCAGAGAAGACATAGGTGTGGATATAGTAGATGAAATGGTGAAGGGAATAGGGGGAATTGCACTAGAAGGCATCCCAAATGAAAATGGACGAGTGTGGGAAGAATAATCATGGGTGACCCCACCTGAGGATGGAATTGAGGTAGAGCCAAATATGGCAGTACTCGTAGTGATAGTATATATAGCAATTATACCTCCTCATTCTACCAAAAGAGGAGTATGCACAATAGAAGTAAGCATACTTTAAACCTTGTTCCCAATAGTGGTCATTGAAAGAAAATGAGGTGAAAAAACAGTGTTTGTAAACCTGTGAGTCAGGGTCCCAACATATAATATAACACCAATAAAATTAGTAGGAATATGTGAAGAAGGAGTGATAGGAGACTCAGAAATATCTTCAACCTCAAATTCATCTTCTGGTGAAAAAATATCCCTGCAAAGGAGTGGAGTACTCCTCTCCAAATCATGACTTACACCACGATCACCCCATGAAATTATAACCCCAAATGGAGAATCACTCCCTCCTAGAGAAGGCTCGACACTCATAGGTGAGAGCCCACGAAGCCTCCTTGATCGATGAACTGTATTAGCCACTTTTAATTGTTAAGAGAACTTATAAAAAATAAAAAGATTATAAAGCTATGGTAGTCTAGGAGCAAAGAGCACTCTATAAAAAAATTCCTTAAAGGTTCAACAAATCAAGAAAATCTCAAGTATTTCTACTCTGAGTGATTAGGATCAGACACAAAAATACAAGAAGAAGAAGTTATGTTGGCCTCCAGAGAAAAGCCTTTGTCGGTGCAAGTACCCGAGCTTAGCAAGGGCACCCTCCAGAAGTACTAATGAACATGATGCAACGTATGCCTCAGGTAACACAGGTATTTCCCCCCTTAGTCACCTATGTGATACCTTGGAATGGAAACTAAGGCCACTAGTTTGTATTCGTATTCTGGCAGAATAGTCTTTGGTCGGGATCTGACAAGTAGGAGAGGGGGTATCTCTTTTCCCAGCTTTCACTCGCCCTTGTAATTGACTCCCTTTTTAGGAAAGATTTCCCAAGACACTTAATGAGATTATGTTTCACTCTTTTAATCTACTTCTGAGTTTAAATTCAAAGTGGCCTTGGAGATTTAACTCTCAAAAAACCAATTCCAAGGCCGTAATGACCTAGAATAGTTCATGTATTTAATGACAAATTAAAAAATTCTAGTTATTTTAGTGTTTATCTCTCGATTTTAATGGTTGTTGCTTATGTCAGGGGTGAGATGAAGGTGCAAATTATGGTGTTATGGATGCAAGAAGAAACCAATAGAAACATGGCTACATGAAAAGTGAAACGTTTTCTTCGATGAAAAGAGACTTCTACAAAGAGAACTATGAATAAACTAATGAGAGAAAAAAAATTTCTTATATTTTTTCAAAATACGCACTCACACGCTCAAAATATACAAAATTACTAAAAAATCTTAAAGTGCAACTATTCTAATAAAAACTACAAATGCCTACTGCAAGATTCTAGGATTACTATAAAGCAAAAAAAATGTGTTTCCCAATCAAGGGGTAAAAAACCTGATACAAAGAGGGAGAAATTCAAACAAGAACTTCCCCCAACAAAGAGGTCAAAAACTTGACACAAGAAGGCGCAAATTCAAAAAATAAATTTTCCCTAAACCAAGCAAATTTGACAAAATGAAAAACTTTTCACTTCCTAAAAAATGACAAGAAATCCTGAAAACAAAAATGAAATAAAAATAAGAGGCAAACAAAGATGTTTTTATGTCTTTTTCTTTTTAAGGATTCAAGTAATTCTTTGAGAAATAAAAAAAGTACTCAAAATCTCAAGATCACCAAATTGAGAAAAAAGGGCCTAAAGTTCCTTAAGCCATAAACACCATTTTCATGACATTACTTAACAAGTGGAAAGAGGTTACACACTAAAATAAATGACCTCATTCGTATCACAAAAACTTCATCAAACATGAAAAATCCAAGAAAATAAATAAATCTCTTTAATATTGCTAGAAGCGCCTTTCTCAAAAAACCCATAAAAACCAAGAAAGCCACCAAAATAAAAGTAAAGGTGAAGTAGTAAGATGGTCGGGTGTGACAAAATTAACATTAATTCACTGTTTTGAATACTCAAAATAGCAAAGAACTTCATCAAGAATCCCTGGTCCCAAACACAAAAACTAAAACTTTACAAAAAGGTAAAACCCTAGGTTGACAAGTCTTTTCACCAAGAAATATAGGAAATTGACAAATTACAAAAAGAATCACTTTCCAAGAACATCAATGATTCAAAAAAAGAAATCGAAAGCAGAAAAAATGCTTTACTGGACTCAAAACCTAAAAACTTCATTTGAAACTAGAAATACATGTCTTGACAGTGATCAACATGCATGTATATGTTACTATTCACAATTAAACACCTGTATGCATGTATTTATTTTGACAAAAACTTTTGTATACACAATAGTGTAAAATTGAAAGGCTGTATAAAAAGTGCAGCAAAGAAAAAATAAAGAATTCAAGTGTGATCCAAAATATTATAATTTTTTCCTAGATTGATAATGAATCCAAGAAGCTGGAAAAGTGATCAAACCAAAAACAAACACCAGCTCCAGAGTGTAACAATCGAAACTAGGAATTGAAAGAATGTAATCCCCACTATAGTCACCAATTTCATTACAGGATGAAGTACCCTAGGGTCTGGGTGTGGAACCACAATAGAACAAGAAGCATACAACAACAATAATCATGCAAATTTACAGTCTTAATGCTCAAACTAGTAAAATGGGAAGAAGGGATGGCATCCGTAGGTCATACGTTTGAAGGTGATCTAAAAGGGTTCAAACCCTCTTCTTCTCCTAGTGCACCAAAATGTTACAAAATTATATATTATAGAGAAATGCAACACATAAAATATGTGAAAAAAACAAGCACACAAAACACATAAAATCATAGAGACAAAGATATATGTGGTTCACCCAGTTTGGGCTACATCCACCTCGAACAGCCAGCCCTTCCTTACTATTATCCAATAAAATGAAGTGACACAACCTACAATAGATCCACTGTAATATCCTTTTTTCTCTCTCACAGTCTCCATATTTGCTTCTCTCTCTAAGAAATACTCATACCATACACAGTCGCAATACAATACCCTCATACAAAGAGAGGGGTTACCTTCTAGGGAAAAAAACCCTAAACTAAACATAACTTCTACTGTTAGATCATAATCCCCCCCTAGACCCCCCAGGCGTCATTTAATTACAGGCCACATTACCACCCTATTAATGAATAGGGTTCCAACACTATGATACAAAATAAACAAGATAATCAGGCTCCACACCCAACAATCTCCCACTTGGAGACTAATTGTAGCAACTCCACCGCTGCCTCATTTGGTGGAAAATGAATCCTCTTTGGACCTGTCTATTTCTCATCTTCATTGTCATCCTTGAAGACCAATTGAAACTAAGCATATTCTTAGTTTCTCCCTGGTTACAACTTTTGTTAGCATATCTGCAGGATTCTGGCTAGTGTATGTCTTTTCCAGCTTCATCTGTCCATCTTCCAATACTGACCGTATGAAATGGTACTTGAGCTGTATGTGTTTAGTATTGGATTGAAATGAATATTTCTTTGCAATATGAATGGCACTTTGTCTATCGTTGTATAACGTGCCCATATCATGCTTCTTACCCAATTCATTCATAAGCCTTTGTAGCCAAATCATTTCTTTACTAGCCTCTATAGCGGCAACATACTTTGCTTCTGTTGTTGAAATTACAACAACACGTTGGATTTTTGAAACCCAACTGACAGTTGTTCCACCTAAAATAAATACATATCCTGTAGTGCTCCTCCTGTTATCTCTGTCACCTGCCATATCTTTATCAACATATCCCTGTAGAGAAATGTTTGCATAACAAAAGCATAATTCTTGATTTGTGGTACCTCTCAAATATCTGAGAATCAATTTCACTGTCATCCAATGTTCTTTTCCTAGATTGTTCATGCACCTCCTTACAACTCCCATTGCATGTGCAATATCAGGCTTTGTGTAGACCATTGGATACATTAAGCTTCCAACTGCTGATGCATATGGAACTTTAGACATATAGTCCATTTATTCTTGGGTCTTGGGGTACATCTCTTTACTAAGTTTGAAATGGCTAGAAAAAGGTGTACTAACTGGTTTTTCATTCTGCATATTAAATCTTTTCAACACCTTTTGTATGTACTCATTCTGAGACAGTTTTAATTTATGATTTTTCCTGTCTCTACTTATTATCATACCAAGGATTTTTTTTGCAGCTCCAAAATCCTTCATTGCAAATGAATTTGCCAATTTTCTTTTGAGCACATTTATTTCCTGCATGTTATACCCTGCAACAAGCATGTCATATACATCCAATAACAATATAATATAGCTTCCATAATTTTTCCTTTTTAGATAAAAACAATGATCAAAGTGACATCTAGTATAACCTTGCTCAGACAGAAACCTGTCAAATTTTAGATACCACTGCCTTGGAGCCTGTTGTAAGCCATACAAGCTCTTCTTTAACCTGCAAACTAATTTTTCTTTCCCTTTGGCCTCATATCCTTCTGGTTTCTCCATATAGATCTCTTCCTCCAAATATCCATGGAGAAAATTTGTCTTCATATCTAACTGTTTAAGATGTAAATCTTCCATTGATATAAGACTTAAAATAGTTCTGATTGAATTAATCTTAACAACGGGGGAAAATATTTCATCAAAATCAATACCTTTCTTTTGTGCAAATCCCTTCACCAAAAATCTAGCTTTGTACCTCTGTTTTCCTCCATCTTTTTCCTCCAGCCTGTAAACCCATCTATTCTGCAATGTAGTTTTACCTGTAGGAAACCTGCCTAAGTCCCAAGTCTGGTTATGCATTAAGGATTCCATCTCTTCTTCCAAGGCTAGCTCCCACTTCTTCCTATTTTCAACCCACATTGCTTCTTCATAACATTTGAGTTCACCAAAATCAGTCAACAATAAATAATATAATGAAGGAGAATATCGTTCAGGGGATCTACTTATCCTGGTAGATCTTCTCACACCACTTTCAGGTGTTTGAGGTGCATGTTGTTGTTGTGGTGGTGGTTGTTGTTCTAGCTATTGATTATTATTATTTTTAGGAACATTTAGGTTTTATGTGATCTCATCAAGAACTGTGTATTCTTTTTTTTCTTTTTCCTCTTTCTTTTCCTGCAACTGATTCTTATACAATACCTTTTCATTGAATATTGCATCTCTACTCCTAATGATTTTGTGATTTTCATAATCATATAAGGGATAACAAAAATCATTAACACCATATCCAATAAAGGTACATTTATTTGAATTTTCCTCAAGCTTTGTTCTATTTTCTTTATTAATATGGACAAAGGCCTCACAGCCAAAACACTTTAAAAAATGAGTAGTTTACTTTTTTACATGTCCATGCTTCCTTTGGAATACCACCATCCAAGGAACTTGAAGGCCCTCTATTTATTAGATAAGCAACAATATCTACAACATCTACCCAAAATTGTAAAGGCAATCCTGCATGCAATCTCATGCACCTTGCACGCTCCATGATTGTTTTTTTCATCCTTTCTGACACACCATTTTCTTGTGGTGTTCCTGGAACTGTATTCTATCTATGAATTCCATGCTTTGAATAGTACATATCAAACTCTTTGCTACAATATTCACCTCAATTTTATGATCTGAGACACTTTAACTTCTTTCCTGTCTCAATCCCAACGAAATCTTTCCATTCCTTGAAAGTATCAAATACATCATATTTATTCTGAATACAATAAATCCATGTTTTTATAGTTGCATTATCAATAAAAGTAACATAATAATGAGAGCCACCAAGAGATGACACATGAGAAGGTCCACACACACACACACACACACACACACACACACACACACACACACACAGATATATATATATATATATGCACAAGCTCTAATTTTTCACTCTTATTTTATTTCCCAACTTTGAAAAATCTGACTCTCTTCTATTTTCCATAAATGCAATTCTCCTAGAAATCCAAATCAACATTCTTCAAACCCGGCAACAAATTTCTTGAGTGAAGAATCTTTATCCCCTTCTCACTCATGTGTCGGAGCCTATGATGCCATAATGATGTATCTTCTCCTTTGGAATTTAAAGCATTAACAGAGTTAGAAATACCATTTCATAAATACAATGTACCAACCTTTTCTCCTTTTGCGATTACCAGGGATCCTTTGGTGACCTTCCAAGTTTTATCTATGAAAGTTGTCACACAACCTTCACCACCTAACTGCCCTATTGAAATTAGTTTTTTCTTCAGATCTGGAACATGTCTTACCTCCTTTAATAGCCATTGGTTTCAATTCTGGTGTTTTACAAGAACTTTACCGATTCTAAAAATCTTACAGGGTTTATCATCACCCAAACAGACTTTTCCAAAATGTCCTTGAACATAGTCATGAAAATATTTCTTATCATGTGTGGCATGGAATGAGGCCCCTGAATCTACTACCCAGGAATCAGTAACATTTTCAAAAGAAAGGATCAAAGCATCTTGTAACACATCCCCTATCACATTTTCTTAAATATTTTTTTCTTGTTGTGCTTCTCCTTATTTTCCCTTTCGAGATCTATAGTCTTCCTTTAGGTGTCCTTTCCTTCCGCATTTCCAACACACTATCCTTGATCTGGACTTGGATCCGCCTTTCCTTGATTTATTGTGATATCCTGAGCTCCTTCCTCTTTCCATTTTTCTTCCCCTAGACTCTGCACTCAAATCATTACCTGATGTCTCACCAGAGCTTTTCCATCACATTTCCTCGCTAAGGATATCACCAACAACATCAGCAAATTTTAAAGTACTACATCCAGAGACATGGTTACTAATGGCCATAACTAAACCATTCAAGCCTCCTGGCAATGAGCACAAAAATAAAAGAACCCTAACTTCATCATCAAATTTTACCCCTATAGAACTCAATTGATTGGTAACTGTATTAATATCATTTAAATGGTTTGCAACAGATCCACCTTCCGACATCTTCATATTAAATAATCGTTTCATAAAAAATACCTTGTTTGAGGCTGAGGGTTTTTCATATAATTTCGCCAATGCCTTAATCAAACCCTCTGTTGTTGTTTCCCTCGAAATATTGAAGGCTATTGATGTCGAAAGGCATAATCATACCTTTATGACTGCCTTTCTATCAATAATCTCCCTTTATGCGTCTGTCATAGCCATCAGCGTCTTTGTTTTCTACTCAATGGTAGGTATAGATATTTTCGATACAGATAATCTTCCATTTTCATCTTCCACAGCAAGAAGTTTTGGCCATTAAATTTCTCGACCCTAAACTTACCATCTTTCGCCATTTCTCCCACTCGAACCAGGAACTCTTCTTTCCTGCGAGTTTATCAGCAACATAGAACTTCGAATTTGATTTCAGTTGTTAAAAAATTATATATTATAGAGTAATGCGACAGATAAAATATGTAGAAAACACAAGCACACAAAACACATAAAATTAGAGAGACACAGATGTATGTGGTTCACCAAGTTTGGGCTACGCCCACCTCAAACAGTCAGTCCTTCCTTTCTATTATCCAGCAAAATGAAGAGACACAACCTATAGCAGATCTATTGTAATATCCTCTGTTCTCTCTCATAATCTCCCTATCTATTTCGCACTCTGAGAAATAATCATACCATACACAGCCGCAATACAATACCCTCATACAAAGAGAGGGGTTTCCTTCTAGGGAAAAAAACTCTAAACTAAACATAACTTCTACCATCAGATCATCCGCCTAATGAACAACCCAAATTGAATAGAAATTAGTATACTTTTACAAGGAAATTTTACATTTGTTTTTAGCTTCGGGGGCTCTACCCCGGAAACTCCCCGCCAGGGGGGGGCTCCATAAATTCACAACTACCCCCCCTTGACCCTCTAGGAAGCATTGCCGCCCCATGAAGGTATAGGGTTCCAATGTTGTGATACAAAATAAACAAGATAATCAGGCTCCAAACCCAACAAAAAATGTGCAAGTCAATCAAGAGAAGTATATATACTAGTAATAATTGAAAGCATGTTCAATATGTTAGTGTTAGATAATATAATAATATAAGCATAAAAACATGAAATCATTCATAATAGGATCATAACATGTATACGACATCACGAACATGAACATCGAGAACAAGACAAATATTATTTATTGATGAATGCAGAGAAGTGTGGAGGAATAGCACTTGATTTAGCCACAACTCCAAGTGAAACGGTCCTTCAGATCTGTCCAGCCCAGGCATCAAAAGTATCTTTCTAAAACCATACACATGGATTCCATATAAGAGGAATGGACATCTCTATGAGGGAAACAATGCTTTCCACAATATGGTATTGCAAGAGGCACATGGATAAATCATACTTGATGAGGGACTAAATGCCTATAATATCAATGCCTATCTCTCTCCTCCCTTTAGGCCTTCACATGAGGTTTGTTTATACAAACCCCAAAAATATTTTTTAGTTGGGATACAGTTAGGCCACGAGATTTTGTAGGTAGGCTTCCAGTGTAACATTTAAACCTCACCTAAAAAATATGGAATTTTATATTTTTTCATATTTCAAATTATATACGTTTGTTGGATATAACTGTACCCATATGTGCACACGTCTTTGAGATGCATTAGGGGAATTTTGATGTCCAAAATGGGCTTCCTAAGAAAATGTACAACCAGAATAAAATTTATAAGAACCAATAAGACTCAATATGATGATGTCACCCATGGGGGATTATTTACCATGTTTAGAGTAAAAAAGTAAAAAAATTAAAAAATATTAAAATTATAAAACTACTTTTTCAACTCATATTTTCAGCTTATCTCTCCAAGGTTTTACTAAAATTTCGAGTGGGAGTATTCGTTGGATGTAAAATTTAATTCTTCATCCAAGAAGTACCCATGTTGCGTACTCTCAATGGAACCTATTGCACGAAAAATGAGAAATACATGAAAACACATGATTGCAATCACGTTTTCCAAGTATTTCTTATTTTTTGTGTAAAGGTGTCCATCAAAAATATGCAACATCGGTACTCCTTGGATGAGGAATGAAATTCTCCATCCAACGAGTGTTCCTGCTTGAAATTTTAGTGTTCCTGGTGTTCTGTATATTCCTGCATTGGCTAGAATTCTGAGTTCTATGGATGATGTGGGTGTAAAAACAATGTTCGAGAAAGATGCCTACAAGATGGTTCGGGGAGCACTGGTATTAATGCGGGGAGTTCGGACTGGAACTCTGTACAAGCTACAAGGTAGCACTGTTATTGATGGGTGTAACAGTTCTATGGTTCCTGAAAGTGGAGTGGAAAGCCTAGCTGTATCTGGATAAAAGACCATGCTATGGCATCAAAGGCTTGGACATATTGGAGAGAAGGGCCTTCAGATACTGCATAGAAATGGTATGGTAGAAGGTATGTCTATTTGCTCTCTGGATTTTGATTTCTGTGAACATTGTGTATATGGGAAGTAGAATCGGGTGAGTTTTCCTTCTGGTGCTAAGAGAGAGAACAAGATATTAGAACTTGTGCACAGTGATGTGTTTGGACCTGTGTCAGTTCCATCACTGGGAAAGTCTGTGTACTATGTTTCATTCATAGATGACTTCTCAAGGAATACATGGATATATTTCTTGAGGAAGAAATCTAAATTCTTTGACAGATTTAAAGAATTTAAGGCTCTGGTGGAAAATCAGATAGAGAAGAAGATAAAGGCACTGAGGACAGATAATGGTGGGAAGTTCTGCAAGAAGGAATTTGAAGAGTTCTATAAGAAGTGTGGTATAGCACGACATAAGACTACTCCATACACACCTCAGCAAAATGGAGTTGCAGAAATAATGAACAGAACATTGATGGAAAAGGCAAGAAGCATGCTCAGTGGTATCGGGTTAGGACAAGAATTCTGGGCAGAGGCAATGGAGACTGCATGCTATCTGGTTAATAGATCACCTTCATCAGTGTTGGAGGATAAGACGCCACATGAGGTATGGACTGGTAAGAAACCCTCTCTTTCACATCTAAGGGTATTTGGATGTGATGCATATGTATATGTTCCAAAGGAGAAAAGGACCAAGTTGGATAATAAATCTGAAAGGTGCATCTTTATTGGGTATAAGGATGGTTTAAAGGGTTACAAGCTTTGGAACCCAGAAACAAGGAAGGTTGTGTACAACCGAGATATGGTGTTTAGAGAAGTGAAAGATGTTGTTAAACATGAAGTCCTACCAAAGGAACCTGAGAAGATAGAGTTTGAGCTAAAGGAGGATGAATCGGACTCTACAACAGAAGAAGACTCAGAAGATGATGAGCCACAAACTCCAGCTTTAAGAAGATCAGTTCGGGAAAGAAGGCAACCAGAAAGGTATAGTCCATCTGCTTTCTGTTCAGGTTTTGCCTTAACTATAACTGATGATGAACCCAGAACTTTCAGGGAGGTAGTAGATTCAAAGGATGGAAAACTCTGGAAGGAGGCCATGGTTGATGAAATGGCATCCTTGCACAAAAATGATGCATGGGATCTGGTGGAGTTGCCGGCTGGAAGGAAACCCATTGGGAGCAAATGGGTGTTTAAGAAGAAGATGAATGTAGAAGGCAAGGTGGAGAAATACAAAGCTCGGTTGGTAGCGAAAGGTTATTCCCAGGTGCCGGGAATTGATTTTGGTGATATTTTTTCTCCTGTTGCCAAAGTTACTTCTATTAGATTACTTTTATCTGTTGCTGCTGCATTTGATTTTGAGATAGAACAGACGGATGTGAAGACAAAATTTCTTCACGGGGATCTAGAAGAGGAGATCTACATGAAGCAACCTGAAGGCTTTATGGTGAAGGGTAAGAAAGAACTAGTATGCGGGTTGAAGAAGTCTTTGTATGGGTTAAAACAGTCACCAAGGATGTGGTATCAGAAATTTGATACCTATATACGGGGACTTGGCTTCACCAGAAGCAAGGAGGATCACTGTGTTTATTTTAAATTAATTGGTGACCGTGTTATTTATTTGGTCTTGTATGTGGATGATATTTTGTTGATTGGAAATGACAAAGAAATTATCCAAGATTTGAAGACCCAACTGTTCTCCAAATTCGACATGAAGGATCTGGGTGCTACAAACTATATTTTGGGCATGGAAATTAAGAGAGATCGGGCAAAGAGGAAGCTCTGGTTAAACCAGAGGAAGTATGTCGAGACTATATTACAGAGGTTCAATATGCAGGATAGTAAACCGGTGAATGTTCCTATTCCTGTAGGTGTAAATCTGTCTGCTGAACAGTGTCCCAAGACACAAGAAGAAGAGGAGTATATGTCCCGTGTTCCATATGCAAGTGCAGTGGGTAGCTTGATGTATGCAATGGTATGTACTAGACCAGACATTGCACATGCGGTGGGAGTATTGAGCAGGTTTATGTCAAACCCAGGGAAGGAGCATTGGACAGCAGTGAAGCGGGTTTTCAGATATTTACGTGGCACTAGTGATTATGGCTTGTGCTACCAGGGAAGACCAGGATTGGAAAGAATGTTGGACATTCGTGGTTTTGTTGATGCAGACTGGGCTGGAGATCTGGACCAAATAAGATCTACAAGTGGGTATGTGTTTAGCCTATTTGGAGGCGCAGTCAGTTGGATGAGTAAAAGATAGTCTGTAGTGGCTCTTTCAACTACAGAGGCAGAATACATAGTAGCCACTCATGCAAGCAAGGAAGAAATTTGGTTACAGAGATTGTGTTCAAGTATGGGGTTGGTACATCAAGCTATAAGGATAGAATGTGATAGCCAAAGTGCAATTTTCTTGGCTAAGAATCCTGCTTATCATTCAAAGACAAAGCACATTGATGTTCAATATCGATTTGTTAGAGATATGGTTGAGGCTAAAAGGGTGTTGCTGGTAAAGGTGGAAACTTTGAAGAATGTTGCAGATGCATTAACAAAGTCTGTGAGCACTCAGAAGTTCTCTTTGTGTAGAGAAACAATGGGTGTTGAAGAATTGGGCCAATGACTAAGCTCTCTTGTGACCCCCTGTGGAAATAAAACAACAAGTGGGAGAATGTTGGGTATGTGTTATATTCTTTCCACGACTAAGCACGCGCGGGGGGGCGATAGACCCCCCTTTGCGCTGGGAGCAACGGGGGGGTCACAGGGAGGGCGATAGCCCCCCCTGTTAGGGTCCGGGGTAGCGTCCGATGAAAATTTTTGGTCCTTAATTTCCGGTGGGTAGTCCGCATCCATGGTTTTGCACATGGTTTTTGGGTACGATGGTTTTCGGCCCATGGTATTTTTGTAGATCTAGTCAAGGGAACTACAGTTATGTTCTAATCCAGGGTTTATCGATTGGGGTTTATGTGTGCTTCGGCATGTATATACATGTGTTTTAACACTAAAAGGAATATAATGGAAAATCAAGCTAGTCATCCCAATTTGGGATCTAGGGGAAAATCTCTATGTTTATCTGTTTTATGTTTTATGCTCTCGCTATTGTTTATTTTCTGTTATAAGATTCGTGTGTAGATAATTTCTGTTCAAGGTTAAAACCTACAATTTTTTGAAGTGTTTGTCTTCCAAATCTGAAGTGGCGGTAAAGTTTTCTTGTAGCATGTGTCTTCCG
The DNA here is from genome assembly GCA_034641835.2 of Pinus albicaulis. Taxonomy (NCBI): domain Eukaryota; kingdom Viridiplantae; phylum Streptophyta; class Pinopsida; order Pinales; family Pinaceae; genus Pinus; species Pinus albicaulis. The sequence continues at coordinate 1,388,404,542 of CM076584.1, forward strand.
AATCATATGGAAGGTTCATTCGAATTATAACAATGGAGAGAACATAATGTCAAAAGAAGCACAAAATTTAGCCATAAGGTATCTATGCACATGTTCAATAAATTTGGCTATGAAGGTTTATGCATATGCTTATAAATCCTTATGTCTAAATGTTATTAAACACATTCATGTAGATCAACAACTCTTTCTTGTAAGTTTTTATGAAAATGATATGAGTTTTTTTAAAAAGGGAAGCATACGAGAGTTTCTTTTTATGAGAATGATATGAGTTTTTTTTAAATGGGGAAGCAAACAGGATTTTGTTTTAAGGAAAAGGTAAATCTACGTAGAATATTTGAGTGAAAAGTGAAAAGTGAAAAGTGATTGAAGGATAGATTATATTTTGGTGATTTTAAAAAAAAGGGAGGGGGTGGGAGTCATGAAAAAGTAAAAAGCATTGGACTTCTAGTGTTCAAGCTATATATGAAGATCATGAGAAATAGGAGAAAACAAAAGGTTGAGAAAGTCAAAGAAACAACAAGAGTTAATTCAAATTTATTTGAATGAGTTGGGAACGAAAAGGAAAAAGAATCCCTTTGCATTAAAACGCATAAAATAATCTATTGATAATAACTTTATTCCCTTCATTTCAGATTCCAAGACGATCAAGGAAGCATGGGATACCGTTAAGAGGTGTTTTCTTTCAAGGGGGGCATAATAAGTTTTATCTAATCCCACTGGGATCAACCACAAGTGGATGATGAATATGAAAAAAAATCAGAAGAAAAAGAGAAAGAGTGCATAGAAGCTCATGAATTTAGTAAATCCCACTATGCACAGTTGCAATTCGATGACAATTTGATGAATCCAAAAAAGACGCGTGTTGATGAAAATTTAGTGAATCAAGTAACAATTCTTTATATGGAAGTGAATCTGCCATTACAACAGTCAGTATTATGGTGAAGCCAACAATCCAATATTCTGATGTTAAATTTGATCAATACCTGTTGAATACTTATGAATTGTTGTAGATGATGCAATATAAACATAATATGGACATGATTCTATTCAATGAAGCAATAAAACCTGAGTCTGTAGAACAAATTAGTAAAGAAATTGAAGGTACAGAGAGAAATGAAGAGACAAAGATAGAGGAAAAGTAGAAGGAACAGAAGCAATGTGGTTCTGCAAATGTTTTTACACTTATCATTGATTTCCAATGTGCATGTAAACAAGACTACTATGAAAGCAGTTAAATTTCCTTGAGGCATGGCTTGCAATACCATGCCTAAATAAGGTATACATAGAAGTTATAGAAATGAATGTTGAAGAGTGCATGCATGATGAAAACATCAATGAAATTTTTAGGTATTGGATTTTTGAAGAGAAAATAAATTATTCTCATCTTATCATGCAGCATATTGATGATGAAAAACAGACCACAAAAGATAATATGTGGCAGCAACCCACATACAAGCCATTTTTTAAAGAGGTTTAGGAAATTATTTTACAACTTGGAAAAATGGAAGACTTGCCCTATCAAATGAAGAAAATTAAATTTGAAGACTATATCAAGAACAAAATTCTCAAACAATTTAAAGGCTAAAGGACCTGGAAGAGGAAAATAAGAAATGTAAATGTAGTTGAAGTCAGTTTTTAAAAATTTTAAGCCTAGCCGAGACATTGGCCAAGAAGCATCTTAATTAAATTTTTATGTGCTTGTAATTAAGGGGGAGTGTAAGAGAATCTAATTCCAACCACCTTCTAGGGGGTTCATATTTCCATATAGGTGCCCTAGTTTAGTTTCAATTAGTCCAGTTTTGTTGAGTTTATTTTACTCTCATTGCAGTCATTTATTACTAATGTATCCAATGCAATATTATTTTACTAATTCGTAATATTGCGAAGAGAAACTCTCTTATCCATAGTTTTCATTTCTTTTCACTGCCTACACAACGACAAAAAAATTAGAAACTTTATACCATGGGAAATGGCACTGGTGTTGTGGCTACCTCATTGATATATCGTTTTTACATGCACTCCCCGTAAGTGGACTACTGTTGGATTGGGGTCCCTTAGGACTCAATTTTAGATAAATATATGATATTTTTTGTAAAAATTTTATAAGTTAAGTCCTGCATGCTAAGTGAAGCATAGGTTAAGGGGATTTGGGGCTGGTCAAAGCCCCTCGTGAGTTGTAATGGGCCAAAGGGTAGAAATAGGGGCCGCAAACTACAGTTTGTAGACCTTAGATGAGCACATGCTAAAGTTATAAATATGAGTCTAGACTGAGTTGATAAGGAGTAGGAAGTAATAGTTATAAACTATGTTTTGATGTTATTAGCTAAGACACAAACGTTTCTGGTTTTAGAAGGCTCTTGCTGGTTGTGTGTGCGAAGACCTTAGTCTTGCTCTGTGTGGACCCAACTAGCTGTGTGCATGGGTAAAATGAAAGCATTGTAAGGAAGATATTACTGTGACTCAATAAAGGAATTCTTTGGATGAAATCTGAGTATCAAATGCATCTGCCTTCTGCTTTATGATCTGTTTGTGCATGTTATTTATGATTACTATGTTATCTATGTTAAGATAAATTTCTCAACTATTTATTGCCTTAGATGAATGATAAATGAATGGATATATTGTTTTCGAATGTAATTTTTATGTATTAAAGACTATTGAACGGATTGTGGGATCTGTATCTGTCCATGAGTAGGATAACTTGTGTAAATTAACCTAAATATGCCTAGTTATGGTTTTTGTTTAGGATTTTGGTTGCGAAGGTTAGCTCATAGTTACTTCAGATATGAAGACACCCACATCATTTAATTATCTTTTAGGGTGTGGAAACTTGGTTCCATCACCCTCCCATACTACTTCGGGTGAGACTTTGACTTGCACAAGTAGGTCACTACCGAAAGGGTCAGTAGTAAGAGGGTTTTGCTAGTTAACCTTAACTCCAAACCTCGATCAGGACCCCTCAAGCCAAAAGATGGTTCCTTTCAGATAACCATGCACCATGTGTAGGTTAGGGCACATAACAATCCAGTCTGGTATAACTTTCCCTTCATGGTGAACAAGGCAGTGATTGACCAGGTCATTGCGACCTGGCCAACAACATGAAAATTTGGGCCCAGCTCCACCTAACCCATTACAACATTGACTTTAGGAAAAGAGACAACTCCGGGAGATAAAGTGAAAGGAACCGAGCCATGCATTGAAATAGATACAAGAACATGCACAGAAAAGGATGGTGAAAAGGATCCCAAGCAGGAAGCAGAAAAGAACACAGACCTAGATCTCGGAGGTGAAACTGACGTCGATCTTGGAGAACTCAATGGGTTGGATGGCACTATCGTAAAATATTTGCATAGAGAAAAGCGTGGTGTAGACACCCCCAATGGTCTACGAAAAAATAGAAAAGGCTCCAAGATTGGAGTCATAGAAGAGGTCACTTTGATGGAAGACAACATTGACAAGATAACATATATAGTTGCATCTACCTCTGAAGATAGATGGATTGCCATTGAAGAGAAATACAAGGCTGCGGTCGAGGAACTACAATCTAGATTACAGGTACTTGAGCTGAAGATCGAAAATATACAAGTGAGCATGAATCAAGTGAGCCTGCCTACAATAATCATCATCGCCACATTAGAAAGCAAGATTTTCCCCTTTCGAGGCATTGTAGTCACTTTGGAGCAGCCATAACCATGCACGCAGGTGTATACCTGCCCAGAGGCTCAGATAGATATATCCATGCTGCCGAGTAGAAAGCTCCACGCTATTCAAACCATCGTCACAGATGAGCTGCAGTGCAAGGAGCTGTGCGTGAAGAAAAAATTGAGTGAAGCAGATCAAAGGCTGGCATCCAAAGTTGAAGAGTCACTCTAGGCACAAACAATGAAGCATACGGTTTTAGCTCAGAGAAAAAAGTTGGAGCATTTGATCGACAGACTGTGCGGTGACCTCATAGAGGTGGCCATTCCGGCATCAACTACGCCAAAAGTAAAAGTTGAGAGTTTGGTAGCTGTGTTGAAGGACTCCAGGTGAAAACTGTAGATAGTCAAAAAAAAATTCAAGTAGCAGATTGCATCATTGTACGCAAATCTATAGCCAAAGGCTCCCCCTAAGGTGCATGCGCAACGAGTAGCCTTGGTGAAGGAAGCTTCAGAAAGTATCGTTGCCACCAAAACAACAATGGGATTGTGGACATCTATGCAAAGAGACCCACTAGTCAATAATATTTCTTAAGAATTATATGCTAAGGAGTAGGCATTCAACGACCTCCAGGAGGCCTTACCCACCTTTTTCCCTTATCAACGCATGGCCTGCTTGTAGACTGGTCAAATATTACGCGATGAAGTAGAGGAGATACAAAGGAAGACACAGATCATGACAGAACACATGAAGCCATGGAAAGACAATGTAATGACTCTATCACAGGACCCATGTGCAGTTATTAAAAAATTTAATCGAACCTATCAAAGCATCAATCTAGCCACATAAGGGCTGACATCACAAAAGCTGGTGGACACAGCATAGAGTGTAGTGGATCAGAGCGTGGGTGTCCTACCGCCCTTTTATGCTACCATTGAAGAATTGCAGACCAAAATGAAGAACCCAACACCGATGTGACTTGGGAAAAGTCACAAGATTGTGTTGGGGGCCTATTGGAGCAGGGTCCCTTAGGACCAAATTTTAGATAAAAATAGGTTAATTTTTGTAAAAAAATTTTAAGTTAGGTCATGCATGCTATGAAAAGTACATTTCAAGGAGGTTTGGGGTGATACAAAGCCCCTCATGAGTTGTAATGGGCCAAAGGGTAGAACTAGGGGTCGCAAACCACAGGTTGCAGACCTTAGATGAGCGCACGCTAAAGGTATAAATAGGAGTCTAGATCGAGTCGATAAGGAGTAGTAAGTAAGAAGTATAAACTATGTTTTGATGTTCTGAGATAAGAAGCAAAATTTTCTTTGTTTAGAAGGCTCTTGCTGGTTGTGTGCGCAGAGACCTTAATCCTACTATGTGTGGGCCCCACTAGCTGTGTGAATGTGAGAAAGAAAGAATTGTAAGGAATATATGATTGTGAATGGATAAAGGAATGTTTTGGATGAAATATGAGTATCAAATGCATCTTCCTTCTACTTTACGATCTGTTTATGCATGTTATTTCTTATTACGGTGTTATTTATTTTAAGATCGATTTCACAATTGTTTCCTGCATTAGATGAATGATATATTAATGGATCTATTGTCATTGAATGTAATTGTCATGTATTAAAGACTATTGAATGACTTGCGAGGTCTATATATATGCGCGAACAGGAATACCTGTGTAAATTGACTTAAATATTCCTGGTTATGGTTTCTGTTGCGAAGATCAGATCACAGTTGTTTCAGATCTGAAGACACCCACATGATTTAATTCTCTCTTACGGTGTGGAAACCTAGTTCCAATACCCCCCCATATTGTTTCGGGTGAGAATTTGACTTGCACAAGGAGGTCACTGCCAAGAGGGCCAGTAGTAAGAGGGTTTTGTTTGTTAACCTTAACTTTGAACCTAGGTCAAGACCCCTGAAGCCAACATCTATAATGGTCAGGGTATTTATCACTAGTCAAATATGAGGCCTAGTTACAATTTTTTTCTTGAATATGAATGAAGACATGATTATAGTGATTCCAAAGAAGAATATGAATATAGGTACCTGTTTTAGTTAGTTAGATATTTATTTAATTATTTTTTGTTTACCTTTATAGATTCAAAATTTGGTTTGTGTATTTTTGGTATTTTTTTTAATAGAATAAGATTTTGAAAATGTGTAATGGGTTCCTTTGTAACTGATGCAGTGAAAATTCTTCACTGAGAGAAAGTAAATCTTTAATGGAGCCTATCACAAATCATGAGAAGCTCAAGAGTGCAATGGCCTTTTTTATTCTCACCTACTCTCGGCAACCAAAACTTGAACATTATAACAATTAAACTCCATCTATTAAACATATTTTGTAGTTGGACCTTCATTTTATATCCACCATGATGTTGAAATTCATGGAGTTCCACAAGGAATATTTCAAGCTCTTGTTGTATCAAAAGTGATCTCTTTCTTCTTCAAAATACTGCTAAGAAAATTTAATAGGGTGAGAAAGTTTTTGCACAAAGAAATAGAAAAATATACTTAATTTGGAACAATAACACTACAATTTTTCTAGCATACACATTAACCTAGTCATGATAAAATACTAAAGTATATGGACAGTATATTCATGCCATTAATGAGAAACACAATTTTTTTCATATGATCTCATAAAGATTTACACACTGAAAATCTTTTTTTTTGTTGAAGACTAAGTGCCATTTTATTTCTGGCTCTACATTCAGTATCTTCTCTACATTTTGGATATTCTTAACTAATGTAGTAATTATAAACTATGCTGTTATTCCGATTAGACCTAGCCCATACTTCATTAACTACAGAATCATTTTTCTTTTAATAATACCACTTTTTATCTTTTCTAGAAGCATTCCATTTCAATAAAAAAGTTTAAGTTTCCAATCTAATATCAAAACGGTTAAAAGCTTCAAGTCTATGTTTTCTCATTGATATTCTTAGGATATAATTATGCGTTGAATGAAAGTTGAAGAAACTAGATATAAAAATAGGAAACTTCAAGAATTTAGAATAGAGATTCCCATAACTGTAAATATATTGACACTATATGTATCAAAAAACAATGTATTATGTTGAAAATAAAGAGTATCAATGTGGAAATAAAAAGAGGTGTTTAAAAATTTATAAAGGCATCTTTTTTATGGCTCTTTATGCAATTGTTTTGGGATCATTTTAGGTTTTTATAATTATTTTTGTTAGACGTGGATAAATGATTTGGATATAGGAAACAAATGAGCAAAAATATATTGAACTTTAGAGAAAATTAAAATTATTAGAATTTAAAATATATTTAAAATATATGTGTGTGTTTGAACGAATTCTTTTTATTTTAGTTTATTATAAAGTTATTTCAATTTATTTAAGGAAGAATTTAAATTATAATTTGAATAATTTAGGAAAACCCATTGTATTCATGTGGAATATAGCTTATTTAAAGGGAGATTACAACCATTCTAGGTCTATCTTAACCTCATGTCTACCAAGTGTCGAGAGGGATACAATATATTGAGATGGAAATATATTAAGATGCAAAGAGATTTGACCCCTCTTGGCCTTGGGTAGATCTCCAGTTAAGATGGATCTAAGCTCTTATAGACATTTAAAAATATTTCACATTCATTTGTATTAAGTGTGATAGCCATAAAAACTGCATTTACATTGACATTCAAAATGGAAAATTTATTTTTACCATGTTTCACGAAATGGTTAAAAAAAAGAATTGTGATAATTTACTTGGAAACTAATTTGAATGTAATAAATAAAATGTTAATTTTGAGTTAACATGTTATTTACATATGTTAGATACATGATTAGCCCATTATTTCATTAGCAATCTCATTAATCATCATTGTAGCGAACACAAGAACATAAATAATAAGAGTCGAAGACAAGCCAAGACAGAAGAAAACATGAATATGGCTTAATCTAGGGAAAAACCCCAAGATGGGAAAAATTTTAGGTCCCTATATTACTAGTATAGTCCCTTATTGTTGCTAGTGTAACCCCCTTATTGCTATTGTTAAACCCATGTAACCCTCATATTGTTATTATTGTTCCCTTACATTATTATTGTTAGGTTGGCTAGGATTACATTGTGGCCCCATGGACTCTTATATATAGAAAGTAGGTTTTGTCATTTGTATCATCCAAAAATTGTTCATTTATGTAATGTATTGGAGGTTTCCTCCTTGAAGTGGCTGGTTTCTAAGGCGTTCATCTCTCTGTTATTATATTTTTGGAGTTATTTTCAAAACATTTGGTATCAGAGCTTTGGATTCTAGGGTTTCACTACTCCAAACAGGTCATCGTGGAATTTTCTCTATAGTTTTTTTCTACAAAGGTTCTGAAGCTAAATTTTTTATAGAGTGAAGCTGAATTCTCAAGGAACGTTGTGTAAAAATTTTAGATCCTGGTTCACAATATTTTCGGAGGTAGGATCTATGGAAGTCAGGGTTTTTTTAGGCTCCTGAATTTCACCTAAAACCAGGCATAGTGGAATTTTCACTATAACATTTTTTTACGAAGTTTCAGAAGCTGAAAATTATACAGAGTGAAGTAGAAATCTTGTGCAACATCATGTACAAATTACAGATCTTGGTATGGAATATTTTCGGAGTTATGATCTATAGAAGTTATGGTTGTTTTAGGCTCCCGGATTTCATCTCAAAAAGGTGACCATAGGAAAATCATTATAACTCTCTCTCAAAGTGTTGGATTGGAATTTAGTAAAAAATTTCCACAAGGACACAGAATATATTTTCTTTTGTATGAATTTTAGATCCGAAGGATGAAATAGTGATAGGTGGTACATCGTACAAGTTCGCTCCACTGAACTAGTCCATAATTAAGTCATTGTTGGAGATTGGGCATAACTTTGCCTTGAAGAATCCAAATTAGGTCAGACCTGTGGATTTCGAAAGAATATTTAGAGTGCTACTACAGGGAAAAAATTTAGTTATTGAAGATCCAAAATCACAAAGATAATTCAATTTCAATATCGAGCTCCTCAGAATCAAGAAAAAGGTGTCTATTTTTTTCCCAAATTGCATAAGTCTTATTTGAAGAATCAATTTGAATTGATTCTAAGGGCATATTGTAGAATAGATATCATTATTTAGTTCTAAAGACCGTCCTAAAAATAATTCAACACCCATTAAGCCTTCAGAAGGCTCTAATATGGCTCATGAAGATGAAAATATGCAACTTGGCATATAAGAATTACAAGAGCAAGTGCACCAAATTTCGCTCTCGCAAATAGCAACAAAAAATGAAAAGGATATTTTCAAGAAAAGTGTGGAAGCTATCATTGATGGTTTGAAGAATGGTATGGAAGAAAAAATGGAAGGTTTGAAGGAAGACATGGAAGGTTTGAAGGAAGGTTTGTCAAATTTTACAGAAGAAATGATTCCTAATGGTGAAAATATAGTAGAGGAAACTGATGATGAGAACAAAATAAATGTTAATCATGATTTCATAAACTCTAATGTTGGATTGAAGAAACACCATATTTCAAAGATGGATATGAGGAAGTTTGATAGAAAGGACCCCGTAATATGGATACTATAGATGGAGCAATATTTTGATCTCAATAATGTGCAAAACACACAAAAGGTATGCATTGCAACTTTACATTTAGAACAAAATACATTTGTATGGTATCGATGGATTTTCTCCTATAAAAATATTGTGACTTGGTCAATTTTAATGGAGGAAATGATATCACATTATAAGGATACAAAGAGAAACACCTTCTTTATCCAATTGATAAATCTCAAACAAAAGGGTTCAACGGTGGAGCACATTGAGGACTTCCAAAATTTGAATATAAGGGTAACTGGTATTCCAGAGGAACACAGGATTTATGTATTCATAGGGACTTTAAATGATAACATCCAATATGAAGTTCGCATTTGGGAACCTGATTCATTGGAGAAGGCATTCAGGTTGGAAAGAAAAATTGAATGTAAAATCATGGCAACAAGGAAGCCTACCACTCACATCTATAAAGATGGAAGTGTTGCTACTCCTAGAATTCCACACCCTACAAGGTTGAAACCACAAAAATGGGAAGAAAAAATAGAAAAAGGGTTATGCTATAGTTGTGATAGAAAATACAATAATGGTGATAAGTGTGCTAAGAAGAAATTATTTTGCATAGATTGTGAAGAGGAGAAAAAAAATGGACAAGAAAATTAAAAAGAAGAGCATATACACCATGAACCAACCGTAGAAGAAGAAGAAATGAGTCTGACCATATCGTGTAATGAATTGGAAAGAATTACCACTCCTCAAACTCTCAAGATAGAAGGACATATCAAGAAGAAAAAGCTAATAGTGTTGATTGATTCGGGTAGTACCCATAATTTTATTCATTGTAAGGTAGCCAAGGAATTGAATTGTTTCCTATACCCAGCACCAGAATGTCAAGTGATTGTTGCAAATGGAGGAGCTATAAATTACTTTGGAAAATGCCATTATATCAAGATACCCATGGGGGAATATGTATCGAATAGTCCAATGATTTTCATCCCAATGGGAGGTGTTGATTTTGTACTAAGAGTAAAATGGTTACAATCTTTGGCGACGGTAGATTTTAATTTTCAAGAAATTTCCTTGAAATTTTTTTCAGAAGAAAAGGAAATCGAATTACGGGGTATTGTAGGGAAGCCGGGAAAGATAATAAGCTCTAATATCATGACAAAGTTTCTTAAAAAAGAACAACGAGGCATAATTTCACAATTATGCTCACTAGAAGTTCGAACATCAAAATCATCTATTTCTCTAGATCTCAAAAATCTCTTGGACAATCATTCCAAGGTGTTTGAAAATAACAAAGGATTCCCACCTATTTATGATCATGATCATGCTATTCATTTGATTCCGGGAAGTGTACCTCCAAACATCAAGCCTTACATATATCCTTATGTCCAAAAGAGCCAAATTGAACGTATCATTGCAGAAATGTTAGAGGCTGGTATAATTCAACCTAGTCAAAGTTCTTTCTCTCCTCAAGTAGTATTGGTGCACAAGAAGGATTGATCATGGCACATGTGTCTGGATTATAAGGATCTCAATAAGATCACTATTAAAGATAAATTTCCCATTCCTATGATTGATAAATTATTGGATGAATTACATGGAGAAATTTATTTTACCAAGTTGTATCTTCGTTCAGGATATCATCAAATTAGAATGAATACTGAAGATATTCCGAAAACAGTATTTCCAACTCACGAGGGTCATTACGAATTTTTGTTCATGCCTTTTGGCCTTACTAATGCACCTTCTACATTTCAAGGGTTGATGAATTCCATTTTCAAACCCTTAATTAGTAAATTTCTGCTAGTATGTTTTGATGATATACTAATATACAATAGGTCTTGGAAGGATCATGTTCAACATGTTGACAGGGTGCTCAAAGTATTGGAGGAAAAACAATTATATGCAAAAACATCCAAATTTTTCTTTGGATTAAAAGAGGTGGAATATCTGGGTCATATTTTATCTCACGAGGGTGTTAAGGTAGACCCTAACAAAATTAAATCCATTAAGGAATGGAAAGTCCCCACAACCATCAAGCAGTTGCGCAAATTTCTTGGGTTAATAAGGTATTATCGGAATTTTGTTAAGAATTATCGGAAAATAGTAGCACCTCTAACAACATTATTGAAGAAAGATGCATTTTCATGGACTCCTGAAGAAACTAAGGTCTTTGAACATCTATAAGAGGCAATGTGCCTAGCACCAGTCTTAGCTATGCCATACTTAAAAAATAAATTTATTGTGGAATATGATGCCTCAAGAAAATGAATTGGTGTTGTTTTAATGGAAGAAGGAAGACCCATTTCTTTTGAAAGTCATCCAATCAACGAAAAGTATTTACAAATGGCTATTTATGAGAAGGAAATGTTGGCAATACTACATGCACTAAAGAAATGGAGACCTTACCTAATCAGAAGACACTTGAAGGTAAAAATTGATTATGATAGTGTTAAACACTTTTTGGAACAAAGACTATCTTCAAAAGAGAAGCAGAAATGGGTCACAAAGATGTTGGTTTATGAATTTGAAATCATCTACAAAAAAGGAAGGCTAAATGTTGTTGCAAATGAACTCTCAAGAAAGGATGAAGAGGTGGAAGCATTTCATTGTACCATTTCTATTATCCAACCATATTGGATAGCCGAAGAAAGGTATGAATGGAAGAAGGATGAAGAAGTTTGGACACTCATTCAAAATTTGTAGCAAGATCCTAGTACATCTGATAGATTTAGCTGGAAAAATGATTCCTTATGGCAGAAATCTCGCTTATATATTTTCAAGAATTCCCAACTAAAAAAAATTATTCTTTTGGAATTACACACTTCTGCTTTAAGAGGACACTCGGGATTTTTTAAAACTTACCACAGGGTGAAGAAAGAATTTTTTTGGGATGGCCATAAATCTGATATTCAAAATTTTGTGGCGAAATGTTTGGTTTTCCAGCAAAATAATTTTGAGACAGCTAAGACTCTGAGTCTTCTACAACCTTTAACCATTCCAAGTCAACGTTGGGAGGATATTTCAATGGATTTTATCACAGGTTTACCTAATTCCAAAGGAAAGAGTGTTATCATGGTGGTAGTTGTTAGACTTACCAAGTATGCAAACTTTTGTGCATTATCTCATCCATTTAAAGAAAGTAAAGTTGCTACTACATTTATGGAAACAATTCAAAAGCTACATGGAAACATGAAGAATATTGTAACTGACAGAGATCCCATTTTTACAAGAAATTTTTGGAAATAGCTATTTTCTTGTTTGGGTACTTAAGTAGCTCATAGCTCATCTTATCATCCTCAATTCGATGGTCAAACTGAGATAGTGAATAAATGTTTGGAATGATATCTTCGTTGTTTTATATCTGATAAGAAAGCATAATGGGTCAAGTGGTTACCTCTCACTGAATGGTGGTATAACATTTCCTTCCATACTGCATCAAAAATGACCCCATTTATGGCACTTTATGAGTATCATCCGCTGTCCATCACATCTTATTTAAGGGAAAATTCTAGGGTTGAAGCAGTGGAAGATCACATCGAGCATCAACAAGAAGTTCTCCAACTCTTAAAGGATAACCTAAATTTCACACAAAATCAAATGAAACAACATGCATATCAACATCATAGTAAGAGAAGTTTTGATGTACGATACTGGGTATTTTTATGGCTACAACCATACAAATAAATGTCCCTCAAGCAAGCTAAGAAGGATAATAAATTATTTCGAAAGTACTATGGTCCTTACAAGGTGTTGCAAAATATTGGTACTATGGCATACAAATTAGAGCTTCCTGCTTCTTCGTGAGTGCATCCAGTTTTCTATGTTTCATGCTTAAATAAGGTTATAGGGAAAAACCTTGTAGTTCAAACAATATTTCTAGAACTTGATGAGGAAGGAAAATCATATTGGAATCTAAAGCATTCATGGAAAAAAGAACTCAACAACTACGAAATCGATCAATTTAAGAGTATCTCATAAAATGGAAGAACTTACCCACTAAAGATTCTACATGTGAAGATGAGAATTTTATACAGAAGCACCCAATGCTACCCAAGCATTGAGGACAACACTTTTTTGAAGGAGAGGAGAATGTTATGTCCCTATAATACTAGTATAATCGCTTATTTTTGTTATTGTAACCCTGTTATTGTTATTATTGTACCCTTGTAACCCCCATATTGTTATTATTGTGCCCTTACATTCTTATTGTTAGGCCAACTAGGATTACAATGTGGCCCCATGGACTTCTGTATATAGAAAGGAGGTTTTTTCATTTGTATCATCCAAAAAAATTTCATTTACGTAATGTATTGGATGTTTCCCCCTCGAAGTGGCTGATTTATAAGGCGTTGATCTCTATGTTATTTTATTTTTGGAGTTGGTTTCATAACAGAAAACCATTGATCAATTCTTCGTATTACCATTATTAATTGTCCAACAGAGAAAAAAAGAAAGAGAAGACACTTTCCAATGTGATGAGCACCATTACTACTCATCCAAGTCTAAGTTATCTCATTCATGATCTTATCATAGGTACATAAGAGATAATGTAGTTACATAACAGAATTCAAAAGTAGCGCAGACCAACATGCATATAATGGCCTCCATTACATGACATGAGCAACCTAAATCTAGACTTAAAGTAGATCTGGTTAGGGCACACATCTTCCCTATCTTACAGAAAAAAACTCACAATAATAACCCTTAGAAACCTTAGATCCCTTTATATTTCAAGGCGGATTAAGATATTCTTATATATTAGCCTCCTTTCTTACTCGGATAAGAATCAGATCCTCACTTACTTCATAGAGGGTTTGCGACCATCTAGGGTAGGGAGAATAAGTCATCGATCTAGATCATGTTTTCCACCAGCTTCTTCTATCTTCTACCTAACATACTCATGCCGTTCTAAGGAAGAATTTTACCACCTGAAAGTAACCCATGCATGTCTTAATACCTATGGCCTTCGAATAGAAGATACTCGGCCCCAAAATAGAATGCATGTCTATCCTCCTTCTTATATTGACTGCGACAAACAAGACATGTTTTGATTGATGATACACTTCCTCAGAGTGCCCAAGAAATGCGTAAAATGGGATGAGAAGAGATTTATTTATATCCAATTTATAAATGACTATTTTCCATTACTTTTGGAGGAAAATTAAAAATTCAAATTTTCAAATTTTCCGACCTAAACCAAATCATATCTTTTAGCATTTATTTTGACTAAATAAATATTTATCCTTATCCAAATTAGAAAATATTTATATTTATTTTGGTCCTTTCGAAAATAGGAATTCAATGGAATTACTATATCCATCAACTAAGAAGACCAAACTGGAATTTGGTCCTAGTTTCCAATTTTAACACTCCCTTTCAACTAGGGCGAATTCCACCTGCCAATCGATATGTTGCCATAGTTCATCATGCCATTCTATCATCATGAACTATATTTTCCATATAAACTATGTTGAACACTAATGTGAATAATAAGGAAGAATTGATCGAGATTGAGTCACAATACCTTGCCACTCTCCACTGACCCAAAGTCATTCTAGAGGTAAAATGTTCAAATAGAATTGATACGAGATCAAGTTTTTGAACACCAAGCACCCTAGCATAGAGAGTACAAAAGTAGGTGATGTGTCTATTGGTAGTGCTATGATACCTATGGTCATTTCACAACTCATTGGATAGATGAGAGGTACTTCCCATGTGTCTCGGACTACATGGGTAGGATGATACAAGATCATTAGCAGGGAAAGAACAAATCACATCCTACAAACACACATCAAAATCACATGTAGGGAAAGGATGAACCACATCCTTCAAACATATATCATAATAATATGTAGGGAAAGGATGAACCACCTCCTATGCGCATGCAAAAAATCGATAGTAGGGAACGGATGAACCATGTCCTACATGCATGCAAAGAAATAATAGTAGGAATAATACTGTACATGAGGAAAGGGTGAACTAAGTCCCACCGACATGTCAACCATCAATCGTAGGGAATAATCATCCTACATGTGGGGAAACGATGAACCACATTCCACCGATATGTCAAAAGATGCCTATATGCATCTCTCACTAGGATACCCACACGAGAAGGAGAACCACTCATCCTTCTCATATGCCATAGGAGAAGGTGAGCCACTCATCCTATGCATATGTTATCAATAGTACTCTCCCTACACACGTGTCCGCAAACATAAGGAAATGTGAACCACGCACCATGTACACAATGCACCACTAGGGGAAGGTGAACCACCCACCCTATGGTAGCTCATAGCTCAATAAGAACCTCAAGCCCCAGGGAGCTGCTAGAGCTCAATATTCAACCAAGGATCCCTTCAAGTATTGAATAGTGCAAGATACTCCCTGAAAATAAAAACTGGATCAATGGGAGCCACATTGCTCCATTCAATAATGTAAGCATATTGATTTTAATAGTAGATACATTTACAAAACACTTAGTCTTCCTCTACTTGTTGCACCTATAGATAAAGAGAATATTTTACTGATCTTACTCCCTCTTACTTAGCGAGACCACGGCCTAATCAAGTCTATCCAGGGTGGGACGTTTCTATTAGAAATTATGCTTATCATGAAATTATTCCACTTAAGTATGTCATAACATGTGACATAAAAGTTTATACAATATTATCTAAATATTCTTCAGCAATATACAACAAAGGTTTCCAGAATATGATGCAGATGCCTGATTGAAGGGCTTTCTCATATGACTTCGTAATAAGCCATGTTTTTTTCTTTATACGTACAGCCACAACAATGCTCCCAGAGTAAAAAAATTCAGGTTTTGATTATTCCATGATAAGGGTAGATCCCAAAAGGTACAATTCCAAGGTGTGTTGTTTCCAATATAGTTAATATTGAATAATCCAAGGAATCTTGTATTGAAGTAGTGAACCATTCAATACATTACACATATCCATAACTTGACCTAGAAGTAGGAAACACAGGCTTTTAAGTGGAGGAGATAGAGAATCAAGGATATTCATATTGGATTTAGAATATTTATATTGATACCATAAGGTAAGTACACATTATTCGATCATGGCTCTTTATAAATATCAGGAAAGAGAATTTTCCTCGATTATAATCATTGAGATATCTGCAGACATTATTTCTTTGATCCATGTGCCATGACCATCCATATATTTTATGAGGAATCCTATGTATCGCTTTGAAATATAGCTTCAATTAGATATACAGACTTCACCAATCTAATCCTCATATTTAACCGACATAAAACTTTTGTAATGTTTTCTTCAAATCAAGTTTAAAATTATCATCAAGGTCCTTCATTAGCCAAGGTCAAGAAATCATCCCATGAGATCACCCAATAATCTAGCTACTTCATGACTTCTACTGATCAATTATACGGAGGTCCTAGGCATCTACATCCGCATTCATCCTTCTACAGTGATTCTAAAAAAATCAAGAATTTTTCTGCATGATTTTGAAAGAGAATATTTCTAGAGTTGCATATACTTTATACATCCTTGGATTTAAGTAAATTTTGAGTCAAAAAAAGGTCATCGTTGTCCATATTATTATACAAGGTTCAGGGACACTTCCATGTAACTGAAGGTTGTTGATATCAAAGGGTTACTGCTGCAATCATTATCACATCATATATCAATTGAGATCACATGCTGTTTCAAGGTCATTGACATATGGAATGTTAATACTATGCCTAGTTCATAGGAAGGTTACTCCATCAAGGTCAAAGCCTCTGAATCAACTCTCATGGAGTTCAAATTTAGTGTTAAGTTTGAGCCCATAACCTCTGCAAAAAAATTCACAAGATCTGGCAAACTATATCAGCGATTAGCACCCAAATATGAGATGGAAATATGTTAAATATACAGGAAATGATACGCTGCGATGTGGGAAAAACTCATCACATTACCCTGATAGAGGAACTTATTATAAATTTGTATGATGGTTTATCTAAAACAGAAATGAAAGTGATCCAAAAAGAACATACTGGGATTTGAAATAATGCAGAATAATTGATTGATAGATTATTCAAACATATTTTGTTATGCTCTAGGAAAGCATTCAGATTGAGTGAGAAGGTTCCATTCTCAAAATTCGACTTCCAATTAATGTGAATCTGATTGTAGAAATTTCATAGATGAGATATTTTTGTAGGGAGCCAAACGATGGATTAACCAATATAATAAAATGAAGTTGTGAATCTTTATATGAGTTGCATATGACACTGGTGAAGGATCACATCCTAGATTTCATTCCCAGGTGGTCATACTGTCTCCATGAGACAACATGTCACTTTGAGTTGATTTAATCATGTAGTTCATGATCCAAAGCTTAAAGTAAGGTAGTGAACCTTTTTAAGAACACCTAAGAGATAATAGGCCTAACTATCCATCAATCTGGGTCTCCTTCATTCATAGACCATACCTTTCTCCCATTATGATAGAGTTTCAGTTCAAATTTCATTGAGGTTGACTTGAATGCATAGGAATTTGAAGAGAAGCACGTGTTGCACATTATATACATATTCATGCACAAAATATCCTTACATAAAGGAGATGACAGTTGATTCTGGGCTCATCATAGATGCACATGTATCCAATAATGTCAGATCATAAAAACAAATATTTTCTTTTATTTTAGTATAGATGTAGCTGTCAATAGGTAGACCCTGAGTACCTTACATATATATAGCCTTGATTAGAGACCATACGCCGGGGAAACCCTTTTATACTATTGTACATATAATGCCTTCAAAACAGGTTGGCTTCAAGGGAGACGAAGCATAATCAGACTGTGTATGAATATGTGGCTCAAGGTTGAGTAACAAAATTTTGGGCTCTCCACAGATTTATAGAGTTTCAAATTTTAGTTTAATTATTTTTCTTTAGGACATACCTAATAGCTTGTATTAGATCTCTTTGGATGCTTGTAATCTGGTTACTATATTTATAGGGCTCTAAAATTTCAGATTTCAGAATGATATTTGATACCTCTTTTAGTCAAGAAACTAGTATTTATTAGATTTTATTCTAGGTCCTCCGGATCGAGGTTTATATGTTCCTAAAAAAATTCACACTCTTCCCCGCAATAGTAATTATGATCATATGTAGATTTTGACTTAATATGAGGAGCTCAGACTTAGGTTAAGCCATCACAAAAATCACACAAGAATGCCTTAATATCTGAGATATAAGCCTACGCATATGCCTCAGAAAAGCTTATAACTACAACTCGCATGAATAAGGGTGATATGCCCTAAATAGACTTAGATGTCACCATATGTTTTTCCATAAATAACTTCACTTTTGAGGATATTTTACCTCTATACCGCAGTCAACAGAACTTTTAAATCACAAATAGTTCCCAACAAAATCACAAATAGTTCATCCTTCTAGTTGTAGGGAAGTGCACAAAAGATAAGGTATTTCTCTTACTCTTGGGCTTGTCTTCACAAAGATAATTGCCAACAAAATTACAAATAGTTCATCATTCTAGGGAAATGCACAAAAGATAAGGTATTTCTCTTACTCTTGGGCTTCTCTTCACCTTGGCCTTGATACCATGTTAATTTTGAGTTAACATGTCATCTTTTTTGGTTAGATACATCATTATCCAATTAATCCATTAGAAATGTCATTAATCATAAGTATAGCTAATGAAATAACATAAATAATAAGAATTGAAGACAATACAAGATATAAGAACACATAAATATAGCTCAAGCCAAGGAAAAACTCCAATATGGGGAAAACCCTTGATCAATTCTTCTTATTATCATTATCAAATGTCAAGCACAAAAACAAGGAGAGAGAATACACTTGGAAATGTGATGAGCACTGCTACTACCCAACCAAGTTCAAGTTATCTAATTCATGATATCATCAAAGGTACATAAGATCCAATGTAGTTACATAGCAGACTTCAAATGTAGCTTGAACCAATATCCATATAGTGGCCTTCATTACAGGAGATGAGAAACCTAAATCTGGACTAAAAGCAGATATGTTTAGGGCACACATCTACCCTATCTTACAATAGAAAACTCATGATATAAACCCTAAAAAACCTTCAATATCTTTATAATTCAAGGCGTTTGAGGATAGCATTATATATTAGCATCCTTTCTTAGTTGGATAGGAATCAGATCTTGACATAATTCATATAGGGTATGCAACCATCAAGGGCAAGGAGAATAAGTCATTGATATAGATCAGATTTGCACCAACTTCTTCGATCTTCTGCCTCATATACTCAGCCTATTCTGAGGAAGAGTTTTACCACCTGAAATTAACCTAGACATGTCCTAATACCTGCAGCCTTCAAATATAATATATTCGGCCAGAGACAGAGTACATATGTGTCCTCCTTCATAGCTTGGATGCCACAAACATGATGTTTCATTCTTGATGATACGCTGCTTCAGAGCACCAAAGAAAGTCCAATGGGTCAAATGGGATGAGAAAAGAGATTTCTTTATATACAATTTAAACATGGTGATTTTCCATTAATTTTAGAGGCAAATTTAAAATTCAAATTTTCAAATTTTCCTTCCATAACCAAATCTTGTCTTATAACATTTATTTTTAATAAATAAATATTTTTCCTTATCCAAATTAGACATTATTTATATCAATTTTGTCTTCTCGAAAAGAAGAACTCAATTGATGTTAAGTCCCTATATTAATAGTGTAGCCCCTTATTATGTTATTGTAGCCCCCCTTATTGTTATTATTGTACCCCTGTAACCCCCATATTGTTATTATTGTGCCCTTACATTATTATTGTTAGGTAAGCTAGGATTACATTGTGGCCCCACTAGGATTATATTGTGGCGACATGAACTCCTATATATAGAAGGAGGTTTTGTTCATTTGTATCATCCAAAAATTGTTCATTTATATAATGTATTGGGTTCCCCCTGAAAGTGGCTATGTTATTTCTAAAGAGGCGTTGATATCTCTTTTCTTCTATTTTTGGAGCTGGTTACACAACATTTGGTATCAGAGCTTTGGATTCTAGGGTTTCGCTGTTCCAAACAGGTCATCGTGGAATTTTCGTTATAAAAATTTTTCTACGAAGTTTCAGAAACTAAAATTTTTAGGGTGCGAATCCAAAATCCTGAGGAATATTTTCTAAAAATTTCAGAGCTTTCTTCGAAATATTTTCGGAGATATGATCTGTGGAAGTTAGGTCTTTTTTCATGATCCTAAACAGGTCATCGTGGCATTTTCACTATAAAGTTTTTTCTACGAGGTTTCAGAATCTGAAATTAAAATGGTGTGAAGCTGAAATCCTGAGGAAATTCGTCAAAAAATTTCAGAGCTTGGTTCGTAATATTTTTGGATATATGAGCTGTGGAATGTAGTGATTTTTTAGGCTCCTGAATTTCATCTCAAAAAGGTGATCGTGGGAACATTTCAATAACTCTCTCTCTAATTTTTTAGGCTATCAATTTTAGAGACAAAAGACAAAACAATGACACGTGGCAAGTCGTACAAGTTCGCTCTACTGAACCAGTCCATAATTAGGTCATTGTGGGAGATTGGACACAACTTTGTCTTGGAGAATCCAAATCAAGTCAGACCTGTGGAATTAAAAAGAGAATTCAGAGGGCTACTTCAGTGCTGAATTTCAAATATTGAAGAGATGCAATCACATATATAATACAATTTCAATATCGAGATCCTCAAAAGAAAGAGAAAGGTGTGTATCTGGTTTTTAAAATTGCATAACGTTTGTTTGAAAAAGCAATTGAAGTGATTCCAAGTGAATATTTTAGAATTTTTATCAGTATTGGGTTCTATAATGCCTCCAAAAAATAATTCCATACCCATTAATCCCTCAAAAATCTATACTATGACGCATGAAGAGGAAAAGTTGCAGTATGTGATATCAAAATTACGGTACCAAGTGCAACAAGTTTCGATCTTACGAAGAGCAATTGAAGATGAAATAGATGGTTTAAAAGCAGAAATGGAGGCTAATTTGGATGGTTTGAAGGATCAAATAATAGCAAATATTGATGATAAATTAGTGGAAGATCACATCGAGCCTCAACAACAAGTTCTCCAACTCTCAAAGGATAACCCAAATTTGGTGCAGAATCTAATGAAACAACAGGAAGATCAACATGACATCGAAAGAAGTTATGAAGCAGTCATAGAAACAAGAACTTGACAAGTATGATCAATTTTAAATTCTCTCAGAAAGTGGAAGAACTTTCCTGTATAATATTTCACATGGGAAGATGAGAATTTTATACAGAAGCATCAAGAAATAATCAAGCGTTGAGGACAACACTTGTTTGAAGGAGAGGGGCATGTTAAGTCCCTATATTAATAGTGTAGCTCCTTATTATGTTAGTGTAGCCCCCTTTATTGTTATTATTGTACCCCTGTAACCCCCATATTGTTATTATTGTGCCCTTACATTATTATTGTTAGGTCAGCTAGGATTACATTGTGGCCCCACTAGGATTATATTGTGGCCACATGAACTCCTATATATAGAAGGAGGTTTTGTTCATTTTTATCATCCAAGAATTGTTCATTTATGTAATGTATTGGAGGTTTCCCCCTCGAAGTGGCTTATTTCTAAGGCGTTGATATCTCTTTTCTTCTATTTTTGGAGTTGATTACACAACAATTGAATTATTATTACCATCAACTGAGACTACCAAAGTGGAATTTGGCCCTAGTTTCCAATTTTAATAGAAAATGATAACTCATTGAGATAAATAAAGTTTTAAAGGTTCTCTAAACCCATTATTAAAGTGGAAAAATGAATTTCATCTTCATCTACTGGATTTTTCATCATGTGAAATCTCTAAAAATTGATCATCACAACTTTGGTGAGGTATTTTGTGTCATGGGGAAAAACAGTAAACAAGAAAGGAATAGAAGAAAGAACTGAATTACAAACTGAAGGATAAACACTTGGAAAATTGTATTGATTAAATGATTCGTCGTACTTTACAAGCCTCTCGGGCCATCTTATTTAACCTAGACATATTTCATTATTCCAACTACAGCTCGTTATTCAAAATACATTTCGTTATTCCAACTACATAGGTAATAAGTAAATTTACATTTGTGTTGTCACATTCTTAACAAACTCCACCTTGACAAAAAATTTCCTATTGCCCATTCATCATCTTTTTTGCATGTCGAGAGAAGTGAGACACCATCTCAGATTCTCTATTGTAACTGGCTTCATGAATATATCTACATGATTTTCCTCTGTGCATACCTTCTCGAGAACTACTTTTCCGCCTTCGATTACATGTCTCACAAAATGATATCTTACATCGATGTGCTTGGTCTTGCTTTGATAGGCTGGATTTGTAGCCAAATTAATAGCGCTTTGACTGTCGCAAAACACATTCATTTTCTCCTGTATCCTTCCATTCTCATCAAGCATAAATTTTAACGGATTGACTCTTTATAGGCATCTGAAGCAACTATATACTCTGCTTCAGTAATGGACAAAGCAACTGTCTCTTGAAGCTTTGACATCCAGTTGATTACTCCACTTGCAAGAGTAAAAACATAACTTGTAGTAGACCTCCTTTTGTCCAAATCACCTACATAATCAGCATCCACATATCCGCAGACTAAACCTTCATGACCATCAAAGCTGATGCAATGGTTACTTGTGCCTCTCAAATACCGAAGCAACCATTTCACTGCTCGCCAATGCTCTTCCCCTGGATTTGCCAAGAACCTGCTGACAACTCCAACTGCATGTGAAATGTCAGGTCTTGTAGATACCATCACATACATTAAGTTGCCTACCGCATTTCCATATGGTACATGAGACATATACTTCTTTTCTTCATTAGTTATAGGACTAAAATCCGAATAAAGCTTAAAATGGGAATCTAATGGAACATTAACAAGTTTCACATTGTTCATATCGAACTTTGCAAGTACTTTCTCAACATACTTCTGTTGTGATAACCAAAGCTTACCATTCTTCCTGTCTCTATGTATCTCCATGCCCAAGATATGTTTTGTTGCTCCAATATCCTTCATTTCAAACGTCCTAGGGAGCTGAGCCTTTAACTTGTTGATTTCTTCCATGCTTTTTTTTGCAATAAGCATATCATCAACATACAACACCAGGATAATGAATATGCGATTGAAACTTTTGAAGTATACACAATGATCATACTCGCTTCTGATAAAATTCTGGCTCACCATGAAGGAATGAAAATTCTTGTACCATTGCCTGGGTGAATGCCTCAGAACATACAATGATTTACTGAGCTTTTAAACTAATCTTCTGCTGGAACCTTGTACAAAACCTTATGGCTGATCCATATATATCTCTTCATCCAAATCACCATGAAGAAAGGTTGTTTTAACATCTAACTGTTCTAACTCAAGGTCAAGTAAAGTAATTAGTGCTAACACAGTACGAATAGAAACAAGTTTAACTACTGGTGAAAATATCTCATGAAATTCAACACCTTCAACCTGAGAATACCCTTTTTCAACCAATCTCGCCTTATACCTTTCGATACTTCCATCAACTTTCCTTTTCAACTTGAAGACCCATTTTCACCAAACAACACTTCTCCCTTAAGGAAGTTCTACAAGATCCCAGGTATAGTTCTTGGCTAAGGAATCCATTTATTCTTCCATAGCCTTTTTCCATATCTTGCTGTCTGCATCATCTACTGCTTCCTGATAACAACAAGGTTCCGCATCTTCAGTAATCAATGCAAATGATGAAGCAGAATCTGCATACCTTTTACGTGTTTTTCTTTCCCTTGTAGACCTTCGTAGAGTGACTTGGTGTTGAACTTCTTCTGGAATTTCTCCAGTTTCCTTTGCTTCTCCACCTTCAGAAGTCTCTCCTTCCTTTTGAATTTCTAAAAAAGGTTTAGTCTACAATTGAATCTGCTGACTTGGTGATACCTGCTCCTGTTCAACCTTTTCGACATCTGATTTTAAAAGAGAATATTGATCAAATGTTACATCTTTACTAATGACTATCTTCTGTGAAGAAGGATCCCACAACCTATATCCCTTCACTAAATAATCATATCCAACAAAGACACAACATTTCGATTTTAGATCTAATTTTGAACGTTGATTTATAGGAATAAGAGCATAGGCATCACAACCAAAAATATTCAATTGTGAATAATCAAAATATTGACCCGACCAAACTTCTTCAGGAATTTTACAGTTTATTGCAACTAAAGGTGATCTGTTAACTAAATATCAAGCAATGGATACTGCTTCTGCCCATAACTACTTTTGCGAGTTAGCATTACTGATCATGCTTTTGGCTCCTTCCATAAGAGTCAGATTCATCCGTTCAGCAATGCCATTTTGCTGAGGGGAATAAACAGTAGTTTTATGCCTAACAATCCCTTCATCCATACAAAATTGTTGAAATTCTAAAGAATTAAATTCACCACCATTGTCAATTCTTAAACATTTAATTTATTTTCTTGTTTTCTTTTCCACCATTGTTTTAAATTGTTTAAACACATTAAACACATCAGATTTCTTTTTCAACACATAGACCCTAAATTTTTAGGATAAATCATCAATAAACGTTAAAAAATATGATGCACATCCGTAAGACACAGTAGGAGATGGACCCCACAGATCATAATGAATGTAGTCAAAAATCTGCTTACTGTTATGATTTCTAGTCTTGAATCGTTGTTTACATTATTTACCAAACACGTGATATTTACAAAAATCCAATTTCAAGGATTTCAAATCAGGAAGCAACTTGCATTTCATCAGTACTTGAAGACCTTTCTCGCTCATGTGACCCAACCGCTGATGCCATAGACGAGAACCTTCTTCTCCTTTCTCTGATACGATCGTTGCTTCAATATATTGAGTGCTTCCTTTGAGTCTGTAAATATTTCAGACCTTTTTAGCCTTCATCACAACCAAGGCTCCTTTTGAGACTTTCAGCACTCCATTCTGACCTGTAAATGTATAACCACTCGAATCCAAAACTCCTAAGGAAATCAGGTTTTTATTTAGATCAGTTGCATGCCTAACATCAGATAATGTTTTAACTGTACCATCATACATTTTAATTTTTACATTACCAATCCCAACAGTCTAACACGATGCATTATTTCCCATGAAAATAGAACTACCATCTACAGTTTCATATGAATTAAACCAACTTCGGTGCGGACTCATATGATGAGAAGCAACAAAGTCTAATAGCCAATTATCAGCATCTTGAGAGACATTACAGACAGGGAGAGCTTCAAAAATTTAAACCTCATCAACCATACCTGAATCAACCTGATTAGCTTCCTTGTTAAGATTCTCCAACTCCTTCCGTTTCCAAAAATATTTCTTGAGGTGTCCGAGTTTATTGTAGTACCATCAATTGGCTTTACACTTCTTGCCACCCTTTCACTTCGATCTGGAAGAACCTCTTGTCTTCACCCCCCTTTCCTTTGACCGACCTCTGGCTACCATGGCTTCAGGTGTCGATGTCTCAATGCTATATTTTCTTTGTACCTCTTCAGATAAGAGAGCACCCATGACAGATTCAAGCTTTAATGAATCGGAAGTGCTCAAACTGATTGAGGTCATGAAGTGATCCCAAGACTTGGGCAGCGAGCACAACAAGGTGATTTCTTTGTCTTCTTCCTCCATTTCTTCCTCCATATAAGACAACTAGCAAATAAGCGCATTAAAAACATTTAATTGATCTGCAATTTTTGTACCCACCTTCATCCGAAGACTATAAAGTTATCTTTTTAAATATATTTTGTTTGTCAAATACTTTTTCATATAGAGTGTTTCCAATTTTTTCCACAACCTTGCAGTTGTACTCTCTCCAACAATCTTGAAGAGTACATCTGCCAAACATAACCGAATGGTACTGAGAGCTCGGGAATCCAAGTCCTCCTAGTCCGAAATTTTCATGCTTGTTATTTTTTTATTTACTCCATATAATGCCTTATGCAACCCTTGTTTCACCAGCAAATCCCTAACCTTCAGTTTCCATAGAGAAAAATTGTTTTCCTCGATGAATTTTTCCACCTCAAATTTTGTGTTTGTCATTTTTGCCATTTCTCCCTCCTAGGGTTTCAGATTTCCCTTCTTTTACAAATTAATAAAAAATTTCCCATCTTCTTCTACGGTCTCAAGATTTCCCCTCTTCTTCTATGGTTTTAAAGGTTTCATATTTTCCTTCTTCTACTAGTTTTTCAAAGAAATACAATTTCTATTTATTTTCCACCTTTTCAATTAAATAAATTCTTGAAAAAATGAACCCTTTTTTAAAAATAAACATTTTTTTCCATAATTTCTTCAAAAAAAAATAAACCCCTACTATTACTTCAGATAAATCTCACAAAAACCTTCAAACCCTATTCTCCCTTTTTTCTTAGACTAAACAATTTATGTTCAAACCCTTCAACCAATTTCTGTTCAAAAACAACCCTTTTCAAGAAATGCAAATTTCCTGACTTGAATTAAAAAAAAAAAAGAATAATTTTGTTTCAAATTACCCATTCACTCCAGCTTCTAGGTGCTTTGGTTGGAACCCATAGATGGCAAGAAAGAAACCCACAGATGGAAAAACCTTATTCAATGCAAACGGGTAATGGCTTGACGAACTCCACTCTTCTCCCAGCGGCAAATGGCTAGCTTCTTTTTGCAGCGGCTCTCCCCATTTCTCTGCTAAACGGCTGGCAACAGTTCTTGGCTTCTCTATCCACGCAGAGGAAACCCCCAAAAATTCTTTCCACACAGATGGAAAACGGTCCAAGTATCCCTTTCTCCAACACATGACGCAGACTCTTGGCCTCCCTCCTGGTGGTTTACAAACACACACGACAGCTCCCTTCTGGTGGTTTAAAAATAGACAGTGATAATTTCAATGTAAACCTGGATGGTACAGACCCTCGGCCTCCCTCCTGGCAGTTTACAAATCCACAGTGATACTTTCAATGTAAACCGACGACTCCTCTCTTCTCCAGTAATTATGTCTGCAAACTTCTTTCAACGGCGGCAGTTCTTTCTTACTGCAGTGGAATCAATGGAAACTTGTTGGCTTCAGGAGCAGAGCTAATGCTTTCTCAATAGCCTCAATGGTTTTAGCCTCACCCAAAAATGCAACCACATTTTTGGCTCTGATACCACTTGTTATGGGGAAAAACAGTAAACAAGAAAGGAATAGGAGAAATAACTGAATTACAAACTAAAGGATAAACACTTGGAAATTTTTATTGATTAAATGATTCTCCGTACTTTACAAGCCTCTCAGGCCATCTTATTTAGCCTAGATATATTTCGTCATTCCAACTACATCTTGTTATTCAAACTACATTTCCTTATCCCAACTACATAGGTAATAAGTAAATTTACATTTTTGTTGTCACATTTTTAACATTTTGTGGCTCCAATGAAAGGTTAGATATGCACATCTAGCTTCATAGTTATTACGCAGAAAATATAAGAAATATCGACTTAATTTGGAAAGAAATTGCATATGTTTTTTGGCAAGGAATGATAAGTTATTTCATTAATTGGAAATATTTCTCTAGACTCTTGAAAGTTGCAGAGATTTTTTTATAGAGGAATTAATTATTTCATTAGAAGGTTTTACATGGTTTATATGCAATAATTTTATGAAAACATGCATGAGAAATTTACATATTAAAAATAAATAAACCGTATTTTTTTATTAAAATATATTTCAAGGACATTGTTTCTCTTCAAAATAGATTCTACGTGAATCCTACACACAAAAAGATTTAAAATGTCATAGTTCTTTTCATAAAGAATGTATGTGAATTTTCCATGGTAAAAGATAAAGAAATCATATTACTTTACTGAAATAAGAATTTCATGGTAAAAGATAAGTTAGGGATGTTGTTTTCTTAGAAATAAAACACAAGTGAAACCTGCACACAAGAAGATAAAAAAAATCATGACATTTCTCATGAAAATAATGCAAGTAAACTTTTCTTATGAAAATAGAATGAAAATAAGTTATATCAGTAAATAAAATATTACTAGGAGATTATGACATAAAATTATATTATTAATTCACTTGGAGATATTAGCATGATTTGTATATACTTTTAATAGGAATATGTGGACAGTAATAATATCCATTATATTGGAATATTGAGATGGGAGTGAATCGGTATTTCTTTTCAATTGTTATTTTTACGATTTAGATCAAATATATTTAGAAAAAAAAATTAACAATAAGAATAAATGATTTTATTAATTTTTTCCTTACAATAAATCAAGTACAATATATGTATGGGTCCAACACTAGATGAAGACATCCATCTTCAATATCCCAGGATCCAACCTGCATTTGCCAACCACCGAATTGGACAACCAAGGCTCCAACCTTGTCAATTCTGAGGCACCAACCTCAAGGGCTCAAACCATGTTTTTGGTTGAAGTTTTGGCGGGGTTTCTTGACGACTCTAATCCTTCTAGGGCTCCAACCCTATTCTCCAACGCACCAAACTTGTCTTTTTAAAGCTCCAACCCCTTTAATTTTCCAATATATAATTTGTTATACTTCACAGCTCCCAATGTCTTCTTCAACCATCCATGTCAATATTTAGCTATCCACTCACTTACTCTCCACATCACGTCATCAATGACAACTTTGATATTCACATGAAGGTGTCTTTTTTGTCCTTCATGGTACCCAAGAAATTTATCCAAGGTCACCTCATGATGAATTCAATGCATCGTGGTCTCCAATAAGGCTTCTCAACAAGAGGTCTTTAATAATTTTCTCAATACATCATCAAGACGACTATCCTAGATATTCTAATCCAAAATATCCCCAAGACTTCTTTAAATTTACTCAAATATGTATCCCAATATCTCACCAAAAATCTTGTTAAGGATTGCCCCAAAAAATCCCCAATATATTGATCTCAATACATCTAAAATACTTCAGTATTGTTCTTCAACAATTCCTTAAAGATTCTCTAGTCATACTACTCAAGGATAGCTTCAAAGATAACATTTAGATTTGCTCCAAGGGCGAATGTGTGAAACTGAGCTTCAAGTTACATGTAGCTCTGCAATTCTTCTAAAAAATTAGTGTTTCTCATAGTTCTGAGATAATGGAAATATACAGGTTGAGAAGAATAATATAACAATTATTGTTGGTATGAGATGCAACCAGTAATCGATCTCATGCTCCACAAGACTATTTGTTCGAGCTTGTAGTTCTTTTCTTGAAGGAAGCCTTTTGGTGAGCTTAATCGAACCTAATTACTGTCCACAATTTGAATGAATCACAAATTGAACCTAAGCACAAATTATGAAGTTGTTCTGATTTTTTTATCTCTGCAGTGAGATTATGCCAAGCCTTCACCGAGCCTATAGGACTAATGCAAAGGTGTACAAGGTTTGAGGTAGAATTTGCATCCACTAGGTCCGAGAGTCACAAAAGCTTTGTATATGTCCAAGATGCAACCCCTTTCCACCTTTCTTTGCATTTCTAATCCTTTATCTACACCGAAAAAACACAATGATATGCAATATCATATATTCTTCTACAAAGACCTTCTCTTAAGCTACAATGCAAAAAATAATTCTAGTGCTAGCCGAA